>JALJCO010012807.1:670000-1062287 GCA_023101725.1 Atherinomorus stipes
GATCAAACAGTATTTTACAAACATCTGAAAGAAAATCTTCTGTTTAAAGCAAATGTCACTGATTACAATGATTGTTTTTTAATGATGTCACTAAAATCAAAGATTTTGAACCAATACGAAAATATTTCAAGAAAACTGAATCAAAAAGAGAAAAACAGCATGCTTTTTCTATTGCTCTCTTGAAAAATGGCAGAACAAAAACTTTTCACAGTGTATTTCCAAAATTCAAAGACAAAAAGAAAACCTCACAACAGAGAGGTGAAGTTATACACAGTGAAGAAGTTTTACTTAAACAACTGGATGAGTTTCTAAGCTGTAATGGAGACATGGCTGAAAGTGTTTTCATTTATACGCTCAATAGTCCTTGTCTAAAAAGAAAAGACGGAATAGAGCCTTGTATGTTTAAGCTGCTCCATAAAGCTGCTGAATGGCATGAAAACTATCACATTTTAACCAATGTTGCATTCACAAAAGCTTGGGGACTAAGTGGTCCAAATTATTTTAGATATCTCACCTTGTCCATCATCTCAAGTCCAAACAGTGTTTTTTATCCGTATATTGAAAAATGTCAAGATATTCCTTTTAAACTAGATCACAATATTTTGAAAAACATCTTCAAGAGTAGTGGCATCCTCTCCACACTGTCGCATGTAAAAGACTGTGACAAAAAACAACTTCATTTCAAAATCACATCCGCTCGACACGCTTTGCTGAAACTAGCAGAAAGTTCTTCCGGACCGAGAGAAGATGTGTTGCTCAGAGGAAAACAACACATTGACTCCTTCATATTTCCTCCTGAAGTCCACAGTAGAGTTTGTGAATTATTACTAAAGGAGTGGACTGAGATGGTCGACAACAGTTTAACCACATTCATCACAAAGAGGATCACAGAAGATTTTAATATTGCAGTGGTTCTTCTTTTTATGGACCAGTTAAAGTCGTTTGTGGGAAGCAGCAGCCCTCTGAAGCTCCACCCCTGTGGATCAGTTACAACTGTCTGATTACTGATATGACTTACTTTTACAGCGCAGGACTGAACTAGCCTGAACTGGTTAAGACAATGACACATTTGAGTGTGTGTATATATATATATATATATATGCGCACACACAAACACACATACATATACATATATATATATATATATATATATATATATATATGTATATAAATATTGTTACTAAAGGAGTGGACTGAGATGGTTGACAAAAGTTCGACTTTCATAACATTCTTATTATTTTTATTTTATTTTTTTCTCTTTTACTTGTCCTGTCCAGCATCAAAGCAAGCAGAATGGAAATCCCACAGATAACTGGTTCAAATCACTTGACTCAATAACCACTAAATTTTATTGGAAAAACAAGAAACCAAAGATTTCATTATCAACCCTACAAAGGAATAAATCACAAGGGGGTCTAGAAGCCCCACATTTCCAAAATTATTTTCTAGCCACCCAACTACAATATTTAGTCAAATGGATTCAGAAAGGGGACAATAATCACAATAATCACACATGGATCGGTTTAGAACAAAGTCAATTGTCATGGTTAGAGGCAATCCAGACCCAAAAATGCCAACTCAGAATACTCCAGACAAGATTTAGACAAAATATATTTTTATTGCTCATAGGGAAGAGCAAACATTACCCACAAAACAGTCCAGGATCCAAGGAAGGCAGGCATGCAGCAGTCTTGGGCAATACCAGCTACAGGGGAAGGTGAGCAGACAATCTGGCAGTGACTGAGTGTGGAACCTGTCCTTATATACTGAATGGAGTGATTGAGTGATTAATTGCAGGTGTGTTGAGATGCCCAGGGCTGCTGCTCTGCCTGAAAGAAAACTGCAGGGATCAAAACAGAATATCCAAACCCCAACAGTACCCCCCCCACTAAGAACCGCCTCCAGGCGGTGAGCCAAGCGCAGCAGGGCGACCCCTATAGAAAGACCGCAAGAGCACAGGGTCCAAAATGAGCCGGCGCGGTATCCAAGACCTCTCCTCCGGACCATAGCCCTCCCAATCGACCAAAAACTGGAGGCCCCGCCCACGACGCCGCACATCCAAAATCCGGTTAACAGTGAAAGCCGGAAGGCCAGCAACAACCCGGGGGGGCGGAGGGGGAACGGCCGGAGGGCTCAGAGGGCAAGAAGAAACAGGCTTCAGTAGGGAAACATGAAAGGTAGGGTGGATCTTCAAAGAGCTGGGAAGCTTGAGACGAACGGCTGTGGGATTGATGACCTTGTCAATCTCAAAAGGGCCAATGAAACGGGGAGCCAGTTTGCGGGACTCCACTTGGAGAGGCAGGTCCTTGGAAGACAGCCAAACCTTCTGACCCTGACGATACTCTGGAGTCGGGGCACGATGTTGATCTGCCAGATGCTGGGTTTTGGCAGTCGTCCTTAACAGAGCATCACGGGCCTGTCCCCACACCAACCGACAGCGGTGGACGTGCTCCTGGACCGATGGCACGGCTACTTCCACTTCCTGCACAGGAAAAAGTGGAGGCTGGAAACCCAACATGCACATGAATGGCGACATACCAGTCGCCGAGGAGGTGAGGGAGTTGTGGGCGTACTCAATCCAGGGCAGATGCTGGGACCAGGATGCAGGATGTCGTGCACAGACACATCTCAAAGCAGCTTCTAGAGTCTGATTCGCTCGCTCTGTCTGACCATTGGATTGGGGATGATATCCAGAAGAGAGACTGGCTGTTGCCCCCAGTGCCTTGCAAAACGCTCTCCAGACCTGAGACGAAAACTGGGGACCACGATCAGATACAATGTCTACAGGAATTCCATGAAGTCTGAAAACGTGATTGACCAATAGCTCAGCTGTTTCAATAGCTGAAGGGAGTTTGGGTAAAGGGATATAATGAACACCCTTGGAAAAACGGTCAACTATTGTGAGTATAGTTGAGTTACCCCTAGATGGAGGAAGGCCAGTAATGAAGTCCACTGCTATATGGGACCAAGGACGATGAGGCACCAGGAGTGGATGGAGACGCCCAGCAGGGGGCTGATGGGAAGCTTTTCCTCTTGCACAGATGGAACAAGCTGCAACAAACTCCCGTGTGTCTTTACAGACAGAAGGCCACCAGAAACGCTGCCGGAGAAGGTCCAAGGTCCGGTGTACTCCAGGATGACATGCAATCTCTGAACCATGGGCCCACTGCAACACTTGGGATCTGAGGTGAACTGGAACAAACAAACAGTTATCTGGGATGTTATCAGGCGGAGGGTGTGACTGCAGGTAATCTTGGACCCTTTGTTCTACATCCCAGAGAGCTGCACCCAAAAAACAGGAAGCGGGGAGGATAGTTTCTGGTGGAGAATGGATGTGTTCATCCTCTGACTGGCGGGAGAGGGCATCAGGTTTCATGTTTCTGGAGCCTGGTCTGTAGGTTAGGGTGAAATTGAACCGGTCAAGAAACAAAGCCCACCTGGCCTGTCGTGGGTTTAATCTCTTGGCAGAACGCAGATATGACAGATTCTTGTGGTCTGTCCACACAATGAATGGATGCTCAGCTCCTTCCAGCCAGTGACGCCACTCCCCCAGTGCGAGTACCACAGCCAGTAGTTCACGATTTCCAACATCGTAATTGCGCTCTGCTGGAGACAGACGACGTGAGAAAAAGGCACAGGGATGTAGTCTGTCATCAAGGCCTGACCTCTGAGATAAAACCGCTCCAACTCCTGAATTAGATGCATCAACTTCAACAATATATTGTTTGGTGGGATTGGGGTGAGAGAGAATGGGAGCAGAAGTAAACAGTGTCTTTAGTTTGGAAAATGCCCCGTCTACCTCTGGAGTCCAGAGGAACTTTTGCTGTGTTGAAGTGAGCTGAGTTAAAGGTGCAGCCACTTTGCTGTAGTCTCTGATGAAACGCCTGTAAAAGTTGGCAAATCCTAGGAACCGTTGGAGCTGTTTCCTGGATTCTGGAACAGGCCACTCTACTACAGCTTTAATCTTGGCTGGATCAGGAACCATCTCACCCTCCTTGATAATGAACCCCAAGAAGCTCACCGATTTAGCATGGAACTCGCATTTCTCCGCCTTCACGAAGAGGCCATTCTCTAGAAGGCGTTGGAGGACCAGCCTGACATGGCTATGGTGTTCCTCCTCTGTTTGGGAAAAAATGAGAATGTCATCAAGGTAAACGAAGACGAACCTGTTAAGTATGTCCCTCAAAATGTCATTGACAAGGGCCTGGAAGACAGCAGGGGCGTTTGTCAGGCCAAATGGCATAACTCTGTACTCAAAGTGCCCCAATGGAGTATTGAAGGCGGTCTTCCATTCGTCTCCATCACGGATCCTGACAAGGTGGTAAGCATTTCTTAAATCCAGTTTTGTGAACATAGAGGCCCGGTGAAGAGAATGAAAGGCAGAGTCTAGCAGAGGCAAAGGATATTTATTTTTAACTGTAATGTCGTTCAAGCCCCTGTAGTCAATGCATGGACGGAGGGTACCATCCTTCTTGCCAACAAAAAAGAATCCAGCACCTACAGGAGAGGAGGATGGACGTATGATTCCAGCAGCTAAAGACTCCTTGATGTACTTCTCCATTGCCTCTCTCTCAGGGCGAGAGAGATTGTAGAGTCTACTGGAGGGGAGTTTGGCCCCAGGCAAAAGGTCGATTTGGCAGTCGTATGGGCGGTGGGGGGGTAAGGACTGGGCTCGTTTACTAAATACTGGGGCCAAGTCATGGTAAATACCAGGCACAGAGGAGAGGTCTGGTGGAGCCGGCACTTTTGGTACTCTGATACCCTGGGGAGATAAAGCAGACTTCAGACAGTGTACATGACAAAATGAACTCCAACAAGTTACAGTGCCTTTTGACCAGTCCAAATGAGGATTGTGCAACCTTAACCAAGGGAGACCCAGGATGAGAGGTGAATGGGGTGACTGAATAACCAAGAGTTTAATCTCTTCTCGATGGTTACCTGAAGTTAACAGAGTTACTGGCTGAGTCTGGTGAGTCACATGAGCCAAAACACGACCATCAACTGCATATATAGTTCGAGTCTCAGGAAGTTGCACGACAGGAATGGAATGCTGTTTAACTACAGACTCGTCAATAAAACTTTCATCAGCCCCTGAATCAACTAAAGGAGAAAAAGGTATTGTTTCTTGACCAACAACCAAAACAGATGTTAACTGTGTACGCTGTTTAACAATGGGAGGAGGGTTGGTAGTGTGACCCATTCGGACTCCTCTTACCTCGAATGGGTCTAGTCTTTTGCTCGATTGGGACAGTTTGGCAGGAAATGACCAGGTTGACCACAGTAAAGGCAAAGTTTCTGCTGGAATCTCCTCTCTTTCAGCAGGTGTGAGTCTAGTACGACCCAGCTGCATAGGTTCGTCGACTGAAGTTGTAGATGTGGCTGGTACTGGATCTGGTCCCACTGAAGCCGCTGGCAGATGATTTGGTGGTCGTGGAGGAGGTGTGGCACGGACACCACGTTCACGTCGCCTCTCCCTAAGGCGATTATCCAGTTTGGTGGCTAGCTGTATCAGAGCTTGTAGAGTGTTACAGTCATCACGGAGTGCTAGCTCATCACGGATTGGATCATTAAGGCTCTTCAAAAACACATCCTGAAGAGCAGTCTCCTCCCACCCGCTCTCTGCAGCAAGAGTTAAAAATTCAATGGAAAAGTCTGCCACTGACCTGAGGCCTTGCTTCAATGATAAGAGATGACTGGCAGCTTCTCGGCCACGAATGGGGTGATCGAATGTGCTCTTCATCTCTTTTATGAAGAGGTCATAAGACGACCGTAGAGGGGAGTTGTGGTCCCATACAGCAGTAGCCCAGAGGGCAGCACGTCCAGTCAGTAGGCTCACCACAAAGGCTACTTTAGCTTGGTCTGTTGCATAGGTGGCTGGCTGAAGATCGAAGACCAGAGAGCACTGGAGGAGGAAACGACCACAAGCCCCAGGTTTACCATCATATCTCTCCGGGGTTGGGATCTGGGGCTCTCGTGGGTGTATCCCTGGCACAGGTGCGGCGACAGCAGCAGGCGGTGAGGTGGAAGGAGCTGACATTTGACCCACAACAGTGTCGAGCCGTTGACTTAATGCAGACAAACTGGAACCAAGAGTCTGTAATGAAGCCATAATCTGATGGAGAGTCTGGTCATGTTGACCCATGAGTATACCTTGTGCAGCCACTGCTTGTCTCAGTCCATCTGAGCTGGCTGGGTCTCCTTGGCCAGATTGTTCTGTCATGGTTTGAGGCAATCCAGACCCAAAAATGCCAACTCAGAATACTCCAGACAAGATTTAGACAAAATATATTTTTATTGCTCATAGGGAAGAGCAAACATTACCCACAAAACAGTCCAGGATCCAAGGAAGGCAGGCATGCAGCAGTCTTGGGCAATACCAGCTACAGGGGAAGGTGAGCAGACAATCTGGCAGTGACTGAGTGTGGAACCTGTCCTTATATACTGAATGGAGTGATTGAGTGATTAATTGCAGGTGTGTTGAGATGCCCAGGGCTGCTGCTCTGCCTGAAAGAAAACTGCAGGGATCAAAACAGAATATCCAAACCCCAACATCAATGTAAGAATACATCACTCAGAGACCTACCCTTTTTACCAACATCAATCAAAAAGATGAACTATTGCAAAAATATGACAATCCTTTCAACTCTGACAGCCTGGTGGAAAGCCAATAAAATCACAAAGTCACCTTTAACACCTTGTAAACTTACACCAATCTGGCACAATCCTGACTTTCAGCTGAACAACAAACCCATTTACTTTCCACTATGGCAGCACAAAGGAATCACACACCTCCATCACTTATTTGAAAATGACCAGTTTATAACATTCAACAGACTAGTCCAGAAGTTCGAAATTGGTAAAGAATATTTCATACAGTATCAACAAATAAAATCCATATTTAAATTAAAGATTGGCATGACGAATACACTTAATCCCTCAATATTTGCAGAAAACATAATGAAAATCGCTAATTCCAGAAAAATTGTGTCTAGACTTTATAAACTCATAACAAACACAGATACTACAGTGACAATTCCAGTAACTAAATGGACATCTGATTTGAATCTCATGCCAAATTCCAACTTCTGGACTACAATATGTAACAACATATTTTCAATGACAAGTAATACAAATTTACAACTTATCCAATATAAAATCATCCACCGGACACACATAACTCAAAGAAGAATGTTTCAGATGGGTTTTGCAGACACAGACACTTGTACACAATGCACCTCGGGTTGCACTGATAATTATATTCATGCCACCTGGTTCTGTCAGCCGGTTTTTTCCTTTTGGGAGTTATTAACTGAAAAATTATCTTTTATTTTGAGCTGTAGAATCCCTATTTCCCCATCTATTTGTCTATTGGGTAATACCTCAGAAGTTAAAAATCTTCCAATTAACTATAAAAATCCCCTACTTATCTCTCTAGCAATCGCCAAAAAAAAGAAATCCTTCTAAATTGGAAATCTAAGAAATCTATAAACATTAACCATTGGATTAACCTTTTTACAGAATATATAACAATAGAAAAGGCTAACTCCATTTATATAGGTAATATTGCTGCATTTAATTTGATTTGGAAACCATTTTTAACATATTTTGACCTAAATTAATTATTTAAGAAGCCATCTAAAACAAGCTAACGCAGATTCCAAGACACCTTTCAAAACCTTCCATCATATACATATTTTATGTCTATACCTTACTCACTGCCACATAGATTTAGCCTTAGATACCCCCCCCCCCCCCCCCCCCCCTCTTTAAAGAAAGAGGGGGAAAGAAGGGGGAAAGAAAGAAGGAAAGAAGGGGGAAAAAATAAATAAATTTATTTTTAATTTTATTTTACTTCCTCTTCTTTCTTTTGCTCTTCCTTCTCTGTCATTTCGATCAATGCCCCCCTCCACCCCCCTTATTTGTTTACATTGTTATGGTAATGATGGTGTTGGTGGTAATAGTAATAATTAGTATTATTATTGTTGTTATTATCATTTTATATTGTACTAATTGTTGTTATTATACACCATACTAAACAGATTTTTAGCCCCCCCCTTTTTTTTTTTTTTCTTAATTTAACTTTGTCTGGGTTACTGATTAAATTATCCCCTCCCTCTGTCTGCATGACATACAGATATACACAGATATATAAATGTTTAATTTCTATTTATTTTCACTCTAAGTAACAGCAAGTTGTGACGGTAACATTACACTGCTATTATAATTATTATTACAAATCCAACTGGTGTTATTTTCACTGTACTTACTGCAATTTCTAATTAGATATTGATTTTGAGGTGGGAAAGAAAAAGAGGGGGAAGGAAGAAAGGAGAAAAAAAAGAAAAAAAAAAGAAAAAGTGTATATGTGTATATGGTGTATATGGATATGTGTATGTATGTATGTATATGTATGCATGGATATGTTATGGAAGTGTATATATGTATGTGTGTGTATACATATATATATGTATATATATATATATATATATATTTTTTATCATTGTAATATAATTATTTTCGTTGTGACTTATTTTTATTTATTTATTTTTTTTATTATTATTATTATTATTATTATTACTTTTGTACTACCGACACTACTTATCTCACAATTATTATTTTTATTAATTAGATCTATTTGTACTGTCGTCAGTATTAACGATCATAATCTTTCATATCTGTCATCAATCTTATAACGTCACAATCTTGCTGACAGCTTTACTACCCCCTCCCTATTCTAATTTAATAAGTATTGTATCACTACTACAATTATTATCTTTATCCATTTTATTATAAAATGTCATTTTTGCTTCTACTTTCCTTTCCTCCCTCTTAGATAAATAATTATTATGATAATTAGATTACTATTATTGTTAACAATAATCTATTATTAAGTTGTTTTTTTTCCCCTCTCCTTAAAAAATTATTTTCCTTATTTGTTTATGTTCACTATTACTATTATTTATCCATTCACTTGTCATTTCTACCTGTAATAACTAATTGATTTCCCTTTTTTTTATGAGGGGGGGGTGGGGGTTATCTTGGGTTGAAGATAAGATAGGATGGGATATGGTGCAGGTGTGGTGATTGGGACACATGCATATTTGTTGCCAACTCCCAGCTCAACTGGCGCCCTCCCAAGGGTCTGGGTGCAGCTCGTGCAAGGGAAAGCGGACCTGGGTTGGCTCTCTCCCAATTGGGTCTGAGGGCGACTCAAAGCTCTTGGCATATTAATGACAGGATGATCAATGCTTTTCATATCAAGTATGAATGTATGGTTATCCAGCTAGATCGGTGTTCCCACTAGTAGTCATCGCTGGCCCCAAATCTATCTCTCTCGCCTGTCCCCCTCCCCAAACTCTGGGAAAACAGAACCCCCCTGCACAAACCCCCCTCGACCACCTTTTTTTTGTTTATTTATTTATTTATTTATTTTTATTTTTTAAATTTATTTATTTATTCTGTTATTTTTGTTTCTAATATACACTCATTTTCTCTTTTCCTTTTTTTGTAGTTATTTACTTATTTATTATTATTATTTTTTACTTTATATTCTCTTACTTTAGATTATATATTTTTTTCTTTCTAAAT
Source organism: Atherinomorus stipes (assembly GCA_023101725.1). Lineage (NCBI taxonomy): Eukaryota > Metazoa > Chordata > Actinopteri > Atheriniformes > Atherinidae > Atherinomorus > Atherinomorus stipes. The sequence continues at coordinate 679,589 of JALJCO010012807.1, forward strand.
CATTATTATAATCCCTTTTTTATTTTTATTTATGCATTTATTTTTAATTATTTTATTATTATTATTATTATTACACTACTGGTATTATTATAAGATATGATTATGATAATGACAATTATAGTGATATCTGATGTATCTAATCTAGTGCTTGCTATAATCCACCTAAATATGAGAAGTTATAAGTCAGCTAAGATTGTGACGATACTCTTGGATATTGTAATTTTTTTTTTTTTTTTAAAGTCTGTCATATCCTTTATATTTCTACTAATATAGCAACTAACTACCACCATTATATTATTATTGTTGTCATTAATAATAATTGATTTTCTTTTCTTAAAATATATCATTGCCAACAATGTCTGTTGTTACCTTTATATATACAGAAAATACATTTCCCCTACTTACCCCCCCCCCCCCCCCTTTTTTTTTATTTATTTAATTTTTTTTTTCTTTCTCCATTTATATGGAGTGATTTCATGGTGACTATGACTGTATCTTTTTTTTTTTTTTTTTTTTTTTTTTACAAAATTATTTACACAATGTCTTCAGGTGGATTTACAATAGGGTTGACCTCACATCTCACAACACACAACACACATCCCTGTTTTATTTCATGATACATACTGATCACCTCACTATATTTGTATATATATGTGTATGTATGTGTGTGTGTATATATTGTCTTTTTTTATTATCTTTTTTTTTTTTTTTTTTTTTTTTGTTTTGTTTTTTTTTTGTATATGCTGTGTTTTGTCTTTCTGTTATTTGTGGCATGAAATAAAAATAAATAAATAAATAAATTAAAAAAAAAAAAAAAAGCAGAATGGAAATCTGATTGCTTTGTTTTGTTGAACAGTTTTGCTTTACCAAGCGGAGCTTTATGAACATAAGGCTCCACTTGATATCCTGTTTATTCATTTTATTTCTTTAATTAAACATTTATCTATTACACCATTCCATATCATACTGCTGGGCCTGACAAGGGAGAAATGAAAGTTAACAGAGGCAATGATAGAAAGTGAAACAGAGAGAAAGGAGTAAGGAAGAGGAAGAGAGAGAGGAGAGAAAACATGAACACACTTACACAGTTCACTGGTACATCTGCACAGCGATCCCTAAACAACATTCCAAGGTCTCTGTCGGAAAACAAAACAAGCAATCCCCTACAGGAGGACCTGCAGGTGGCTTAAATATCCTCAGATCATACAAACACACGCAGAACTACGCAGAGAAGAGGTACAACCTAGTTATCGCAATGGGAAGTGGAAAAGAGGTAAAATCTAGTCATCGCAATGGGAAGCAGTGTCACAGTGTCAACATGCATAATAAAGGGTGCTCCGTGGTGATACAGTCATGCAGATGCAACCTCGTCTCTGCAAGGAGGAGGAAGCCCGCAAGGCTCACGACCCATGCCCCCAGCAGCCACCCAGAGGCCCAGATCCCAGCTAACCCCCCCCCAAAGAGCGGACATGCATCCCCCGAAGGGCGGCAAAAGGCGGCCCCAGCCGGAGCCCCCCGCAGTCTGGGGGCCCAGGCCCCAGCGGACCAAGACCAGCAGCTGCCGACCCCACCGGGCGCTGGGCGTCCCCCGGAGCAGAGACAGCGCCGGGCCCAGGGCCCAAGCGCCCAGGAGCAGCCACCCCCCCCCGACCCGGGCGGCCCAACCGAAACCCAGGAGGACCGGACCCCCCAGACGACACCCCCCCAGGACAGGCCAGCCCCCACCCCAACGTCCCTGCCCCACACACCTGACACCAGGTCGTGAGGACCGGCCAAAACCAGAGGAGGCACGTCCCGCCGGCCCACCCCCCCCCCAGCGCCAAGCCGGGTCCCTCGGCCCCGGAGGCAGGGGCCACCCCGAGCACCGGGGCCCAGGCCTAAACTGGCTAATGCTCAGATTATTTTTGGATTTCCAGTTTACCAAGATAGTTTTCTTAACTTCATCATAACATTCTTAAACGTACAAGAATAATAAATCAACAGCTTGTGTAGTATGTTAATAAACACCGATGAAAATAAAAACTTTTGTCTTTGTCTTTTTTCTGTTTCCATCAAATATTTATGAGTTAGCAGTTTTGAAATACAAATAATGAAATTAAACATGATAATCATGAAATCATTTATGATAGATAGATAGATAGATAGATAGATAGATAGATAGATAGATAGATAGATAGATAGATAGATAGATAGATAGATAGATAGATAGATAGATAGATAGATAGATAGATAGATAGATAGATAGATGACTGTGGGTTTGTTTTTTTTATTTATTCATGTATGTATTTGGCCAGGCAGTGTATGTACTCCTGTGCAGGCTACTCCACTTTGGTTGACCTTTCTGTACTTGCCAGAAGGCGACGCAGAAAACTACATTACCCACAGGAAGAGGGTTTCCTCTCATTAGCGCATGCGTAGCCGGTTGTTCTACTCTGGACAGCTGTAGGAGAAAATGGCAGCATTCATGCTAGGACAGCAGGTAAGACATTCGGATGGTTTTGGTCATTGAAATACTTTAATTCCTAACAAAATCGATATTTTCGTATCCCAAGAACATGTTTTAATCATTGTGTTTGTGCGAGTGATCAGAAGGTAACTGTAAACGTCAAACAGATGCACACGAGGCATTGCACTTGAATGACTGCTAACGTGTTAGCCTAGTAGCTAACAGCTATGGTGCTAAGCGCGTCAACTGTTTATCAGCTCAAGTTTTGCCTTCTTGTTTTAGGATTTTTTTCTCAACTTTTTTTTTGTTGTTGTTGTTAAATCTCATAGGCCCGCCAGCTCAGCACGTCTGTGATCAGACCTGCAGCAAAATTGGTCAAGGTAAATAAACGTATTAAAATATAGAGTATTAAAAATCCCCATATATTGGTGGCTCCTAATAAGTGTTTACGTAATTTTAATTAATTCATTTTTATATGTATATCCCATTAGCCTCCCATACAGGTGTATGGAGTGGAGGGCCGTTATGCCACAGCTCTGTTCTCAGCTGCCAGTAAGCAGAACAAACTGGACCAAGTGGAGCAGGAGCTGGGGAAAGTCTCTGTAAGTTATTTATTAAAGAAATAAAACACATTGAATTTAATTTGCTCCTGCCACGAATTGATTAAGATAAACATTTGATTAATCCTATTACCATTTTGTCCAGGCCCTGATCAAGGACCCCAAGCTGTCAAGTATTGTAATGAACCCTCATGTCAAGCGCAGCATCAAGTTGAAGACCTTCAACGATGCTCTTACAAAGGCCAAACTTTCACCCATCACTGTCAACCTAATCAGTGAGTCTTCCTTCAACCAAATTCAGTTCAGCTCGTGATATTATATGTTTGACCTCTGTGTTTGCTGAATGTTATTTTAATGGGTTTTATGCACAGCTCTACTACTTCCCGAACTTAAGCCAGCTACTTTGTTTCCCGTCTTTCATTACTGATTACTGGACAAACTGTTTAATCCTGGTGTGTCTGGCTGTTGTCATCATGGTTACTGAGGTCAGGCACACCTGGATTAATCTGTTTGACCAATAATGAAAGAAGGGAAACAAAGGAGCTGGTTAAAGTTCCAGAAGTAGTGGAGTTGTGCATACAGCCCATTGCTGGATGGAAATATTTGTAATTTCATTTAGTGTGTGTAGTGTTCATGATGGACGTGAAATAAATGGGTCTACTCTCCCTGATTAACATTTCTCAGAATGTTGAATGCTTTGCAAAAGAATCCACTGAAGAAGAAAAAAAACCTCCAAGCATTCGCCAAATAAGACCTAACACTTGGTTAAATTGAAATAATTATTTATGTGCTCATTGGAATAAATATAAAAATGATTAATCTTACCTTCTGCATGTTGAAATGCATTGTTTTAAAATGTGTTGCTCATAGATTTAATCCAAATTTGGGTTACTTTGTTCAAAGATTTATTGGAATAATTTTTGCGTAATGGAGCTAATTTTAATTGAATGGTAGGTCAAAGCCTTGTGTTGCTCAAGACCGGAAATATATGGTAATAGAAACCAACTTGTGTAATGTACTGTAACTAAGGTTAAAACTGAGTTATGACATTTGCATCACCACTTTTTAAATCAAAGCCGAAGACCCACTTTTTTACATTAGTATGTAAAAACAGGGCAGTTTGGGTTTTTAGGTGTAGTCTTGTTTTAGGTACAGTTTTTGTTTATCTATTTTTAACTTGGACTATTAATACCCTGCAGCACTGTGGTGCTTTCCAGTTGTTATATATTGTTTTTAATTATTTTGTGCATTTGTTTACTTTTTATGGTTTAATTGTAAAGCACTTGAAGTACCATTTGGTTATTGTAAAGGGCTATACAAATTAAAACTGATTGACGTCTTGGTGAGACTTATGATATACATGACAATTTTGCCTTTTTTTTGGTATCCTGAAATAGTAATGTGATGACTTGACAAAAAGCTTTCCATTTCACCTTCCCTGGTGTATCATTTCTCAATCCTTGTGTTAGTTAGCAAATAAAACCTGAATCAATCTCCACTAGTAAGTTATTATAACTTCTAATGTGTTGCCTGTTGGATAAAACCACAGTATGCAATTGTCCTCACTCAAACTGTCAGTATTTGATACAAAGAAGTGTGAAAGTGTCAAAATACAGTTAAAATGTTTTGGGTTTTTTTTTCTCCCCAGATGTTTTGGCTGATAATGGTCGTCTTACTCTGACTGGTGATGTTATTGGCGCTTTTGGCAAGATGATGAGTGCACACCGTGGAGAGGTCATCTGCTCTGTCACTACAGCTCAGGTATAAACTGGAAGGATATGCAAGATATGTAGTTGTTCAAAATGGTTAAAGCACACAATAGTCCATTTACTGTATGGATTTATGAAATTGTTTTAAAAACTGAATCCCGAGTACAAAATACTGCAATCACCAATGACCATCCATCCCTTTCAGCCCTTGGATGAGGCTAACCTTGCTGAGCTGAAATTGGCTCTGAACGGCTTTCTTCAAAAGGGTGAGACCATCAAGCTGGAAACAAAGGTACAGTTCAATGGCATGGCCCCAGAAACATACAATTACTGATCACATAAATATGATTAAAACCAGTATGGCGCCAGTTCACAAAATTATTATAGATATTTTTGTGACTAATCTGTTACTCCAACTATCTCTTTTCAGTCGGATCCTGCAATCCTGGGTGGCATGATCGTCAGTATTGGAGACAAGTACGTGGACATGTCCACCAAAACAAAGATCCAGAAGCTGACCCAGCTCATCAGGGAGACTTAAGTCCTGTGGACTAAATTTTTAGAAAGGCGACCATCAAAGGAAATGCAGATTAATGTATATTGCTACCTGTCCTAGCACTGCGGTTGCTCCTTAAATCCAGTGTCTGTGCTTAAGTTCATATTAATGTTAATAAAAACTAAGAAAAAAATGGAGACTGATCTTTGTTTTTGTCCCAGTTGATATCATTTTCTTTCAGAGGCCACTGATAAAGCATAAATCAGAGTGTAATGACATCACAGCAGTGAGAAAGTCGAGTATTTCTTAAATATTGTCATTTCACTTTATTTTTATCTGAGATCTACACGCTATAAATAAACGTCTTTGTTTCCTTTGATCTAAAACATTGCATCACGCTGATCTCTACGTTTCCTGGAAGCAGTTTTGCGCATGCGCGATAGACTCGCACTTTTTTTTTTTTTTTTGTATTAATTTTTTTCCGGGCGAAAATGGCTGCCACTCATCTAAACCTCTCCGTAAAGGATTAAGTGTAGAAATCACTGTGCTGCTTCCAGACAATAGTCTGAGACGGCAGGGTTCAGTTTGTGCAGCGTCTTCATGAAGATGCGGCTGTCAGAGAAGGGGAAGCGTATACGAGTGGAAATTAACCCTTTCCGACCCAATAGCCAACAACAAATGAGGTACGACCTAATCATTTTACATTCTTGAAAGTATTTGAAGTATTTTCGCCAGTACCCATTAATATCTGCCCTCGTGCATGTCGGGCTTTTTTGCAAACTAAAAATGTCAAACCTACTGATTCTTGACGGAGCTTAAGCTGTTTGTGGCAGCGCTAAAAGGCCTCTTTGCTCCATCAAAAGTAAGCTAATGCAAAATTCTCTTTGGGACTGTTTGTCACTGTACACGTGGCTTTTCTCGTCAATATTTATGTTTCTCTGCACCCCAGCAGAAAATGATGCACCAAGTGAGCAGCAGCAGCGGTGACTACTGTCTGAGTGGACTGGCAGAGGACTGTCATCCAGCCAGCCACTTTGATTTATGTAGCACACAATCCAACAAATTCTACGCCTCTCCAACGACCCCTGGTCTGCAGCTGTCCCTTGCAGGCCTTGCCCCTTTACCACCAGGAGTGCACAAAGCCATGGCATGTCAACTGCAAGACACACAGAGTGACTTCCAGCCACAGACAATGAGAATCAGGGCCAGTGAGGCTCTGGGGCCTGATGGCTCTAAGAAAAAGAAGGGCATCGTGAAATCAGGGCGGAGAGGGAGGCCATCGGGGACCACTAAGTCAGCTGGGTACCGTACAAGTACAGGACGCCCACCTGGGACAACTAGAGCAGCTGGGTTCAAAACCAGTCCAGGGAGGCCCCTGGGGACCACCAAGGCAGCAGGATACAAAGTCAGCCCAGGAAGGCCCCCTGGCAGTATCAAGAGCTTATCTCGTCTCAAGAAGCTGGAGTTTGGTTGTGGCAGCGCCAAAACATTTGACTTTAGTAACTGCAGCGTTCCCAAGAAACTGGACTTCACTAACTGTGATGTTCCGACTTTTCCGTATGCCACAATGGAGAAAACAGACCTTTGTGAGCCCAGTGGCAAAGTGGACGAAACCAACGAATAGTTCAGCAGCTGTCTCCAACATTTGGTTGCATGAGCATTAAGATGCCTCGGAAAACAATTCAAAAATGCTGGTAGAAATAACTTCTTTCTTTTCTATCTAGAATAGTTTTGTCTGTTTTCACTGTACAGTCTTTGACATACTCATTCCTTCATAAGAGATGACTGAAATAACAGGATGTTTCCCCACATGCATGCATATAAACTGGCATCATCATCAGTATAGGCAAGAAAATGTGTTAATCAGTTTGTGGTCCTTTTTATTTTTTTTTCCCCCAAGCCGTGGCTACATTCTTGTGACTTTTTTTTTTTAATTATTATTTTTTTTTACTTTTATAACCTATTAAACCACGTTTTTCCTGTGCATAATTATATAAATATGTTGTTGTCCTTTATGTGTGGTCCAGTATGTGTTTCTCTTTGTCATATAATCCAATACCATACCTGAAATTTGTAACAATACGTTTTTATTACCTTGAGCTTGTAAAACTGTATTCTTTTCAGCACAGTATGTTATATCCAAATTTTGTAAATACAGTTTTGATCACGTATTGTATCAGCCTGTTTTCATCCTTAAACTCACTTGATAAGCACCCCATCTGTTGTTATACTTTATTAATGATTACATTATAAAAAAATGACTTCATAAAACAGAAATCTGTACCTCTTGTGGACTGTGTAATAAATGCTAATAAGCTGTATGTGAAACCATAATAAAAGAAAGAAGTCCTTTCCACAATTTCCTGTCAAGCTGAAAATAAGTAATTCTCCCTTGCAGACACAAGAGGGCTCGTGTCTCCAGACAGTATTCACCTTGTAATAATAAATACATTCACTCCCCATGAATTATGACTTATTGTAACACCTTTTGCAAATGCTCATTTTGAGGTAACAGAAGAGGTTACGAGTAACACTAGGCCATATTTTAGTGCAAACACGGCGTAGCCCACTTCTCAAATCTATCTGATCTTATGGAGTCGTTCGCACTGATGTTTTATAAATCGATCTAATAAGCACCGAAGAGCATTGTACTGTGAAATTTGAGAGTTCAACTGGGTGGTCTTTGTCTGAACCATTAGGAATGGCCCAGTGCAGCGAATCCTCAGTGCGTTATTTCCCATTTGCGCGTTTGCGGATGTGTGTCAGTTTAATTTACGGAGAATGAATTGTGTTTACGCGCGTCGACAGACGGCCACTGGCATTTTATAATCATGCTTTAAACAAACAAACAAAAAATAAAAACAACTTTCTGTATGATCGTCGCCCCAGCGACTCAATCTCTTTATCTTATTCTCTTGTGCGCCTAGCGGCCTGTTTCCTCATGTCAGAGCTCTATGTGGAAGGCAACATGGCGCACCGAGTTAGGTTTGACCGGAGAGGCCGTGTGGTTACACCCGCACTACAAGCGTTTTGTTAAGCCGATCTCCCCCTCTGCTAATGACAAAAAACAGGCCTAAGCGTTGATATTTAAACAATGGCGCGGACGCGCAGACATGAGGCCCATTTCTAAAAACGTTCCGCCATTCATTTGTGACTATTGTTTTATATCAATATGACCGCAAGAAACTTCACCTGGATGTCCATGCGCGTGCGCGTAAATGTATGTCTGCGCGCGTGCTTGCAAGTGTGCGTGCGTGTGTGGAGGGTGAGTGTCACGGCCCTCTGCAGACGGGGGGTTGGGTAGCAGTGCCGATTGGTTGCTGCTCACCAACACAGTCAGTCTGGGCTTGTTTTAACATAACCGAGGGCACTTCGACAGCAGGCACAAAATCATGTAGTAAATAAGCTGCTGTGGCTGTTAGAGGACCGACTGTGGCACTTTGAGTTTCGCCGCTGTGAGATGTAGCAGCGTAATGGAGATTTTGTTGTTATTTAGTATTTAAGGTGACAGTTTTAAGAGGGCCGCCGCTGATGAGGCGATGAAGTGCCGAGAATGAGAGCTGTGCCTTGGCCTACTACTAGTGCTGCTGCAGCTGGGATTGTGCAGATCTGCCTTCACAAATCGAGAAAACCCCTCGCTTTTTGTCACGTTATCAAACATCCGCTGATGGTTTTGCGCTGACCGACCTCCAAATGGTAAGTTTTTCCCGTTTTTCCACGTGTTGACAGTGTGGTGAACTTAGAGCCGATCAGCCCTTTTTTGTGAGTCAGTAGTAGCTTCCTACGTCGGTGTGCGGCTGTAGCTTGTTTGTGTGAGCCGCTCACTGTTTCTGTGATGGCTCAGTGTCACCACCTTCTCTACAGCCTCGGAGCTCCTCCAGATTAGTCAGCGGTCGCCATGACCCACAATCACCAAACAAAGCGGCGATATTTTTGAATAATTTGTGAATGAAATGTGTGAACGGAGCGGTTGTGTTCAGTGTTTTGTCTTGTGCCGTCCGGTTGGCCTTTAGAATGGAGGCCATGCTATGTCGGCTTAATGGTGTGGTGTGTGCGCACAGACTGCCTTACAACTTTCTCTCGGACTAGACATGACTGCCACTTTTATTATTTAATTCCTGAAATGTATCGATTCACGTGTTAGTGTGGTTTCTTGTGTTCTGAACAGATCTCATGTGTAGTGGTGAACTAATAGGCACATTTCCCTTGTCTAACCCCCTCTCTCTCTGTTTTTAATCTGACAGGATATAGGCATGACAACATGAATCAGTCGTACAGAGCGGGTCTTAGGGTAGGCTCAGTGTTTGGTTCAAGCCAGGCAGAGCTGAGGCCCTGCAACGGCCCTGTGAGCACTTCCTATGGAAACCAATGCGGCATTGTGAAGCGAGGATCAGGCCAGTCATCATCTGTGCAGCTGCCACCCTCCAACCTCAAACAGCCTGCTTTCCTGGGGTTCAGTCAGCCAGAGCGAGCACGCTGCTACAGCCCACAAAGGAGGCCAGAACACTTGAACACTGCAATCAACAGATCTGACTTAGAAAGGGATGCCCATCCTCGAAACACCTTGCACTGTGCAAGCCCAATCAGTGATGATGATGAGTTTGAGGCACCATCAGTCCAGCTGCCTCCGTCCCCAGGCAATGATGACATGGAGCCGTTCCATGTTCTGCAGGGCGGAAGCAGAAATGGCTTCTCTCCTCACAGTCCTGACAGCTTCGAGCGCTGTTCTCCCATCCCCAACGGGTTCCTGCATTTTGAGTCAACGTTGTTCGACAGCAGTGACATTAAGGAGGAGGACGAAGAGGGCGGGCACGATGGCAGTGGGGACCTCGTGCCTTTTCACCACCCCACAATCTCAAGCCAGGGCCGAGCTATTACTGAGAGTAAAACCACAAGCAACTCAGGGGTGGACGAAAGAACATACAAGCCTACAGTCTTTAATCTAATGTCCAAAACTATTTCTGAACTGAACCCTACACTAAGCCCCAGCGCACTGCCAGAAATCACTATGAGAGATGGGTGGAGTTTGGATGGTGAATCAGACAGTGATATTGAACTTGCATCCCCTGTTGACCCTGGACTCATCTCCCCAGCTGGCACCAACTCTAACGTGAGTTTAAAACAACTGGAATGTTTATTTTGCAACTTCTGTACTGCCACAGCTGCAGCAGTCAGGCTGTGTTGTGTGTTATCCTGGAAGAAGATCTCAAATATGAAATGCATTTTGATTAGTGTGTGAAACTTTAAAAATGTATAGACCAAACAGCAGGCAATCCATCAATTATGAATTTGAATGTCAACTCAGAAATGTTTTCGCATGATGCAGGTTATCATTGTTTTTTTGTTTTTTTTTACATTAGATATTAAAGTGCTTTTCATTTGTGCTGATTAGTCCAACAGCCCAAAGAAAAAGCTTCCACCTGCAGTGAAATTTTTGGAAGGGGGATTTGGTGTGGGCCAAATTCAACAGACGGCCCTGGTGGCCCTGCCAAGTCACCTGTGACCCGGATCAGGGGATTCACACTAAGATGAAAGGTGAGGTTTGATGTGATTATCACCTGTGATAGCATGGTTGCACCTTGCAAGCCTATCTGTGAATTATTCTACCAGCGCTACGGCATTGCAATCCTGCAAGGATGCACTAACACAACTTAAGAATGTGGAAATGAAAGAGGAGCCTGAATAACCTTGTGCTCTGACCCACGAGTACATATAATGTATTAATGGTTGAGATGGGAGCTGATGTGATCTCATCTCGAGATTGTCTTTGATTTTTACCATCCAATATTTTCCCATAGTGTGATGTATTAACTGATAGATTAGTAACAAAGTAGTTTTACAATGTGACAGACATTTTTTTGTTTTGCCGCAGTTCCAAGTCCCCGTCCTTGTCGGATGTATTACCTGGAGACTGTGGGGGAGGTTGTGGAGCGAGCCTGGGTCTTGGGGACTGTCATTCTTCCCTTTGAAGGAGGACATCAGTTTGAAGATCTTCCTGTGCTTCGACGGAGAGGGAAACAGAAAGAGAAGGACTACAAGTACACGGTAAATGAGGAAAACAACCCCAAAATATTTTATTTACTTGCTGTGAGCAGTGATCTGAAAGTAAATTTGGTTCTTGGCAGATTCCAAAAAGTTTGCTGACTGCGTGGAAAATCAGCGTGGCAGAAGCTGAGTATCTGCTCCCTCGTCGACAGAAGAACCGGGAACGTGCTCTTTCGGTAGCCATCAATGGAGAGGAACGTATACCCAGCCCTCTTCCCACTGAAAAGGCAGCGGAGGCCCCCTCTGCCTCCACTGACCCTGTTCAACCCCCATCACCTGGTCTTGCCCCCAATGGAAATGAGCTCAATCTAATCAAAAACTCTACGGCGAAAGCCAATAAGAGAAAAACTTTCACAAAGAAAAAGAAATGTTTGTCAGAAATATTCGGTCATATCATTGGGGGATCTAAGGAATCCTCTGCTGTCACAAACATGGCAGGCCATCTTCACAAAGCAACACGTGCACTGAAAGAAGAGCCAAAGGACTCACCGTACGCTGATCTGGATTCAGTTCCAATGCTCCATCGGCCCAAGCGCACACCAGTATCTCCAGTACGGGATACAGACACATCAGTCAGCAAGGAATACGGTTCCATAAAAGCTAAAAAATCTAATGAGAAAGTCAGCCAGTGTCCCGATTCCACCAATTCCTCCAGCTTTTTGAAAAACAAATTGACATCTAAAGATAAAAACTGTGTTGAGCTGTCACTCAGTTCAAAGGAAAAGCACTCTGTGGCTCTGCTTGCCAGCAGCGGCCTGATGACGAGAGCTCTCAAAGCCGAGGAAGACACTGATCTCAAAGATGCGCTGGCCACAAGCCAAAACTCAACAGAAGCTCCCACTAATGACTGTTCTCATAATACCTTTATTAATGAAACCACCAAATCTGAAACCTCCGATTTGGAGTCCAGCAGCGACATGTCATCCCCTCCGAACCGCAGCTCTCCAAAAAGGCGCACAAGGAAGCCTGATAAGAAACTAATTCGTAATGGCTCATTGATCCAATCAAGGCACAAGGCTTTAAGTGAATCCATCCTGGAAGCTGTTGAAATTAAAACAGAAGACATCGCCCCAGATCCACCATCTACCTCACCATCATTGGATACCATTCAGGATGGTAAGGAGCTCATGTTTACATCTCTTGTGAAGGACGAAAGCAGTGACTCTGAGCAGACTGCGTTTAAACCTGATTCCAACTATAAATTCAGTACTTTCCTGATGCTCTTGAAAGACATGCATGATACCAGAGAAAAAGAAGGCAAACCTCTAAGGGTTCCGCCATCACCTGTTCTTATTAAGGAGGAACCCCTGGTCATCCCCGCCTCAACACAAGGTGACCCTTGTGATGACTTAGCTCTTGGAATAAAAGTAGAAAACGGGAAATCAGAAATGCCCCAAAATACTCCTACAAAAACCAAGATAAGGAATAAAGCAATTATGACAGCGGACACCTATCACCACGAAGACTCTCCTATTCAGTCTCAGACAGGGAGCTCAGACAAGCAGCGTAGGAAACAAAAACTTCCAGCCAAACTGAAAATGAGAATACCTGGCCTGTCTCTGGATCTGGCTGACATGGCTTACGGCAGGGAGTTTGTCAGTGGCCACGCTGACTTGGCTGACCTTGGATCTGATTCTCTCGCCGCAGCCGATCCTCCTGCCAGCTACCTCGATAAAAACTCCGAGACGACGGTGGCTCCAAAGAAGCGCTGGCAGGTGGTCGAGGAGGCTGCTGAGATCAAGCAGGAAGCTGTGAGCGAGGCGTCTGCAGAGAGGAAGGGCTCTGACACCGCAGGAGCAGCACCTGATCTTGATCTGGGAAATGGGAAGCCCACGCAGAATGAGTCGCATGCCTCAGACACGAGTGGCACAGCAGGTGAGATTCAAACAAGTGCTGTTCAGTTCTTTACAAAGGTGGGAAAATGCATTCTAAAAGATAATATTGTGTTTTTTTTTTTTTTTTTATTCCCACGTAGGACACTCAGAGAATAAACGCCTCCGGAAACCAACTAAAAGACTCCTGGAGTCAACTGAAGAGTATGAACAAATATTTTCCACAAAAAAGAGATCAAAGAAACAAACCACAGAGTCTCCCAAAGTGGTGAGAAGTTTAGTTTTGTTTCTGTATAATATAAATGGAGCAATGCAGTTTTAGTTTAACTAAACAATCATGAGTATGTTGGTGCATTTTTTTTGGGCTAAACATTCATAAAAACAGTGCTACATGGTGGTCTAATGGTTGGCACCGCAGCCTCATAGTATGCACGGGTTCTCTCCGGGTACTCCACCATCCAAAAACATGTTAGGTTAATTGATGACTTTGTGGTTAAAGAAGGGGGATTAGCCCTGGGTTCAAGTTCCCAGACTGGTAGCTGATGTGAACCAATGTGGGTCCTTAATTTTCCCATTAATGGAGTAAGATAAATTAATAATAATAATCCAATCCACTTTATTTATAAAGCACATTTAAGTCAGAATATGTCTCAAGTGCTGCATATAAAAATACTCAGCAATAAAAATAGAGTAAGAAGTGCTGCTCTGTATAGCTCCACCAGCTGTTATTATAACAGTAAAATAAGTTAAAGAAATATAATATAAAATACACTAAATAAATAAATCAAATCAGATAAAACAAAAATAAATAAAAGACATAAAGGACCACACAACTCACACAGTGGTAAAGCTAGAGAATAAAAGTGGGCCAGACCTCTGAGCACGCACCAGAGTATAAAGGGGGGGGGGGGGGTTCATTTAAAGTTTTAAAAACAAACAAACAAGATTGTAAACTCTATTCTAAAACGTTCAGGCAGCCAGTGTAGACACTGAAATATGGGTGATATGTTCATGTTTCCTGGCCTCTGTTTAAAAATTGTGCAGCCGAGTTCTGGACTAGCTGCAAACGGGAAAATGTGTCATTGGGGACACCTGAATAAAGAGCGTAGCAGTAGTCCAGATGAGAAGAAATAAAAACTTATACAAAAAGATAAGAAGATAAAAAAAAAAAAAAAAAAGAAATGAAAAGATGCTTCTTAATCTTAACGTGGACAGGAATGACTAGAACATAACACATGATAGATAGATGGCTCGAATGTTTGTAGAGCATATTTAATTTACAAAAAATTCAAGGTGCCTTACATAAAACATTAAAAGCATTACAGCGGGATGCAGAGGAGGCTTTAAACAGTAACAGTTAAAACAAACTTATAAAGAATAAAAGAAATGGAATAAAATAAGATGGATAAAAGTTAAAGGAATAACCTGTTGTTTTGATAAAAGGCAGCAGTGAATAAAAAAGTTTTAAACCTTGAATTAAAACAGTTTTTTATTTATTTTTTTATCCTTAAAAATAAAATTATAAAAAAGAAAAAGAATTACAACAGCTGAGACTTATGGAAGAGGGCTTAAAGTAGGTGGGGCAGCAGGCCTTTGGGTTCCTTCGACTTCCTGCACCCATGGACTGATTTCAATAATAAACCTAAATGAAATTTTAAACATCTTTTTTTAAATGATAGTGATGCTAGCTCTGTGGCAGTCAGTTGTAAATGTTAATTGTCATTAGATGGGAAAGACAGGCAGCAGCTGATGCTCGGTCCACACAACAAGATTTTTAGCCAAATTATAATGTTGCAGGCAAATGCTGAAGGTCAAACGGTTCAGATATCAGTCAAATCTGATTGGGGAAAAAAATATTTCTTAGGCTTGTAGACCTGTCTCAGATGGCAAATATGAAGGAAGCTTTGAGCGAGTGTGGGGCAACAACCAATGACGTTGCAAGAGAACGGGGTCAGAGGACACGAGGGAGGGAAACCCTTGGTGGAGAAAGTAAGGTTTACTTAGGAAAGAGAGCAGAATTAAGTTGGTGTTTGGCAAGAATTCTCACACCTTTTTGATATTTTCAGTAAGCTGTGTCAACCAATATCAAGATCAAAGAGTTTGACACATGCTCAGATACACATGCACTGCAAAAACTCAGATCTTATCGCATATATTTTTCTAATTTCTCATCAAAATATCTCATCACACTCAAAGTAAGGCAAAATTACCTAAAGAGAAACATTTCAGTGAGATATAGAAACTTGTTTTAAGGCAATGCATCTTATTTCAAGAAATCTTATTGGTAAAAATTTGCTTGTTCTATTGGCAAAATGTTTTTTTCTTATTACAAGCACAAAATAAAAACTTATTTATTACTTATTTTAAGAGTGGACACGATTTTTTTTGCTTGTAATAAGCAAAAATATTCTGCCAATAGAACAAGAAAAAAGTTCTTAATAAGATTTCTTGAAATAAGATGCATTGCCTTAAAACAGCTTCCTTTGTCTCACTGAAATGGTTTTCTTTAGGTAATTTTGTCTTATTTTGAGATTGAGATATTTTTACTAGAAATTAGAAAAATATACTTGTTAAGATTTGAGTTTTTGCACGGTGTGTGTGTGTGTGTGTGTGTAACTTAGGGCTGGGCGATATAGACCAAATGTCATATCACAATATATTTATTTTAGATGATGATATACGATATACACCAGTATTTTTACCCTAATTTGTCTGAAGGTTTCTTTTCATATCAAACACCTGCTTTTTAGTATTGAAACATGTTTAGCATAAAGGTATCGCTCCACTGCAGCGATGGAACTGATAAAACACTGGTTAGAAATGTTTGTTAAATCGAAGTAATTAAAGATAGTTAGCTGGTTTTTTATGATTTCTTTGTAAAAGTCTCGTGGAGGATTGTCTTCCAGACAGTTTAAATAATAATGGTGGGAAAAGATATCAATACACTGAAATATCACGCTATTTTCATATGCCGATACCATATCTAAAAACCATATCATTTTTAAAAAGGCAGTATTGATCTATTTTAGATTGATATCTTGTTTTTAAATATAGATATGGTATCGGGATAGGAAAATATTGCGATATTTCAGTGTATCGATATTTATTCCCACCATTATTAAATAATCAGGTGACCCCTTTGTAGTCAGTCGAGGTGCAGCTGTGTCACTACGAAAAAAATTAAGCAAAAAATTTGCACAACAATGCAATATAACAATATGTGTAAATATATCTCTCTCATGTAAATATCATATCGCAATATCAAATCAGTATATCGCACAGTCCTCGTGTAACTTACTGTACAGTGAAATGTAATCGTGAATTAAATGAAAAACTCTTCATTAATCCCAGACGGGAAACTCAATTCATCAGAATCACTTCTATGTTATTATTACAGAAGGAAAAGGTTAAGAAGTAAAGACTAAATACACGAGTTATAAAAATTTGCTGAATAATAAAATTTTTCTAGAAATGTGTATCAGAATCAGAATGTCTTTATTGCCATTGTAACCAGCGTATCAGTACAACGAGATGACTTCCAGTACAACCCGTCTAAGATCAGACAAACAACATAACATACTGAACCGGGAGGACTACATATATGTACTAGAAAATATCTAGCAAATTTTGTAAGTAGACTAATGGATAAACAATACCCAACTGAAAATAGAAGACAAATTGGCAAACCAGTGCTGTGATAATAAATGGGGCAAATGTGATGTGTGAAAGTGATGTTGTGTAGTTATGGCAACCAAAAGTGATATTGTTTATGGGATTTAAAGCAGAATGAAATGGTGAATTGTGGAGTGAGTACAGATGGTGAGCCACGGTCTGATTGAGGATAAAAAACAGATTTGATAGAGAAGTTTGTTGACTTTCACTTCAACCAAGTGAACAAAACAACCCAGGGGCTACTTGTGCAATGAAAATGACCACACACAGACTTGATAAAGATCCGTCAGATGAGCCAAAGGTTAAACCTGGTTTAAAAAAAAAAAAAAAAGTGTGTGAGACCTACTGCTGTGCTATATATCAACCTGAAATCACTAAAAAACTCAGTCTGAGTTTATCTCTACACAGAAAAGACTGAGGAGACAGATTTGACTCTTCTTATTCCTTATGTCCTAAAAACCTCTTAATTATGCGAAGACTCCAGCAAGTTTGTTCAACTTGCTCAGTTTTCCTATTAAGCATTTTTGACAATATTATATGGGGCCTTAAAATATTTTATAACCAGTCTACCTTCCACAACATCATGTTTATCAGCATTTACACACAACCATTATTTCTGGTTTTCTTGATTAGATTGTCATACAATATTGAAATCCAGCACAAATTGATGGAAGTGTTGAGTATAAACATTACTCTAGATTAGGGCTGGGCGATATGGACCAAATATCATATCAAGATATATTTATTTTAGGTGACAATATACAATATATACCAGTATTTTTACCCTAATTTGTCTGAAAGTTTAATTTAATTTCAAATACCTGTTTTTTAGTATTGAGACGTGTAGCGTAAAGGTATCTCTCCACTGCAGTGATGGAATTGACAAAACACTGGTTAGAAATGTTTAATTGAAGTAATTAGATATAATTGACTGTGTTTTTTTATGATTTCTCTGTAAAAGTCTTGGGGAGGATTGTCTTCCATACAGTTTAAATAATAGGGATGGGAAAAAATATTGATGCACTGAAATATCGCGGTAATTTCATGTGCCAATACCATATCTATATTTAAAAACGTGGTATCGATCTATTTTACTAATGAAATCGCGCGCAATAATTGTTTTGTCACAAAGTCTCATGATATTTTACGAAATACCGCAAGATTTCATCGTTCTGTCACAAAATCTCGCTGTATTTTGTGAAATCTCATGAGATTTCGTTAGAAAATGATGATATCTCGCAAGATTTCATGAGTAAAATAGATTGATACCACGTTTTTAAATATAGATATGGTATTGGCATATAAAAACATAGCAATATTTCAGTGTATTGATATGTTTTCCCACACTTATTAAATAATCAGATGACCCCTTTTGTAGTCGGTCGAGGTGCAACCGGGTCATTACAAAAAAATAAAGCAAAAAAATTTGTGCCACTAATACCGCGATATAACGATATGTGTAAATATCATATCTCTCTCATGTAAATATCATATCGCGATATCATATCAATACATCGCACAGCCCTACTCTAGATGGTAAAATGTTATGTGTACTGTTGTGTGTTCAGGAGACTTCAGGGATAACAGCACTCCATGAACTTGGCATCACAGCAGGGACTGATACCTCATCCTCATCGTCAGTAGAGAGCACTGAGGCTCTAGGACAGCCGGAACAGAGTCCGTCTCAGGGTGAGCCTTCACCTGTAGCACCGTCAGTATCTCTTGTCACAACACAACCCTCCTTTGACACAGAAACGGCAGAGAAAACTGATCTACCTCTTGAATCTGGTGAGTGAATCTATAAGTGTGCGTGTGTGCATCTTTTATGAGTTATGCTCTATGTTTAATGACAGTATTACCTGTTTTAGTTTTTGTTGAGATATCTTCTCTGCATCTGGATAAATGATGCTTACTTATTTCTGCAGACGCAGGATTAAAAGTTCAAGAAAGAAAAAAGCCACGGAAGCAGTCGCATAAGGTGCTGGATTGTACCACAGAAGAAGTGTCTGCTCTTCCTGTAAAGAAGAGGGTATGTCAATGTTGCTACCTTTGCAGATTTACTACAAGATTTAGATACTTTCTGGACCATTTTTGCATTCAGCTTCAAATCTAATGACTTTTAGAATCACCCTTAACCAACGCGCAGAGAGGATAATTGCCAGTACTGCTTTTGGGGGGCAGGATGTACCCATCTCTAAAAGCACTATAGACTGCAGGCAGGTTTAGTACCTCATACTTGTTCAGTGCAGCCACAGTGTGGCTACATGGAAAACCGAGCAGCAGAAGCCCAAACACCCAACATTCCCTTTGAGTCATCATTATGTACGTAAATGCAGCAGAAATCACTGCACACGTCTTTAACTGCTGTGGATGGGGATTTTGGTCTTAGTTGAGTGTTTTATTATCAAAATTTCAAAGTTATTTTGCGTCTGAGAAGAGAAAACAGAGAAATGTTTTACTGATAACGGCTTAATTGAGAAATAGACTGGATTAAAATAAAGTTCATGCAAGCAGAGAGTTGCAAGCAAATAGATGTGAAAGGCTTATTACATTAATGGTGGTAATTGGTGCATGATGCCATCTTATGTTTTTTAGATGTGTTTTTAGCAGGTTTAAGCACCCTTATATTGGAAATGGCTGGCAATGCTGGTTATATTGAGTCTTGAGGCAATGAGGGAGAAAATAGTCAAAAGTCTTTAGGGTCAAGGTGTCTTAAAAACAATCTGTCTTTTCCTTTGCGCTTTTCTTTGACCTTGTTACATATGGCTGTGGGGTTGAGGAAAAACCAGGGAAAAATTGGTTAGGACTTAGGAAAAGATGGCCGTGCTGCTATGACAATCTGACTGCAGTTACACTAAGCTAGGATGTGTCTGACTGGAAACATAGAATCAAGCTGCAGCTGCAAGGAGTTGTGTGAGGGAATCGTCTCCTTTCCTTTAAGGATGCTCCAGGGTTTCTTGTAATAAAGGAGATGATAAAAGAAGCATTGGGCTTCCTTTATGTCGTATGTTAGAACTTTTTTACTGCTTTTATCATGACTTCTTCTCAGATAATTCCAAGTCATTTCTCAGTTTGGAACCATTATAGGCAAAGATATTAAACACATTTTTCACAATTTCCTTTGTCTCTCTGGTTGTTTAGGAGCAGAAGCGGCAGATATGTATTACATCAGAGGTGAAGGTGTTGGTCAAGAAAACTCAGGTACTAAACAAAAAGCTTAAAAACATTTTGTCTGCATCATTATATCCCACCAAACAAGTAAGGTGCTAAATTTCTTTACAACAATGCTAAACACAATGTCACACTGGACAGCTGACATCGCTGAAGAAAGAGAAGCCTGCTCCCAGCACTCCCTCAGGCCCTGCTGCTGCACCCAAGCAGTCAGAGAGCAGGTCTCCAAGCCCAGGACCATGCAAGACACCCAAGCAGGAGGTAGAGATGGAGCCCTGCAGCACTGAAGAGAAGCCAAACACACACACTGGACCACTAACTCCCAAACCTGAGGTTTGCACCATGTGTTGTTTAGCCATCAGTTATATCAGAGAGGAAAATAGTCTGCAGCTCTTCATTTGTTTATATGTTGCTTGGGTAACGATAGATTACGTCTATCTCTGTAGGTGCTGTCAGTTGGTTTAAATGATGGTCTCTCCCAAGTGGATGTGAAGGGGAAAATAGGAGCTACATCTTTGAAGGAGAGCGTCTGCCAGGTGACATCACATTTTGTGCTTTCTGTTGCTTGGTTTGTGACACATCTATTGTTTATCATGGGAGAATAATTAGCAATTCTCTGTGTGTTTTTTCAGGTGTGTGAGAGGACGGGAGACCTGCTTGTGTGTGATGGTCACTGTTATGGAGCCTTCCACCTGCAGTGCATCGGCCTGTCAGTCGCTCCCAAAGGAAAATTCCTCTGTCAGGAATGCAACACTGGTGGGTCCAGTTTGTCTTTCAGAGGACTGAAAAGCTCTTACTGGCTGTTAAAATGTTCTGACATGCAGGTGTAAAGAAAGATTGCGCTCTTATTCAGTCATTTATTCCTTTCTGTTTTTAGGTGCTCACACATGCTTTGTGTGCAAGAAGTCTGGTAACGGGGTGAAGCGCTGCATTATACCACTCTGTGGAAAGTTCTACCACACTGATTGTATACTGGCCTACTCGGCCACACAGCCGCATAACAAAGGCTTCCGCTGCCCCCTGCATGTGTGTCTGTCATGCCACATCAGCAACCCTCTCAACATCTGCAGCTCCAAAGGTAAGCTCCATTTAAATCTGTTTTGCTTTCAAGTATATTTTAATGACTTCTTCATATTAGGAATTATCCACACACTTTAAAATTAATGCTAAGTACTTCTGATTTCTAAATGTATCCTACTGTAGAAAAGTAAATGTATTTGAGGTAAAATCAATACTGTTTTTCTTCTTAACTTAAAATGATGCTTTGGACTTTTAAATTAACTGGCTAAATAAGTTATGATTCAAACCTACTTTACTTTAACTTGCTTACAGACTGGTTTACATGTGGCACAGCTTTATACATGTTTGAGGTTATTTCGAGGTATATCAATCAATACACACATGGCTTTAAAATATATCACCATTTGATTGGATCTCACTTTCCATCTCTTTGTGCATCTTTTTAAAAAGAAATTGCAGTGTACTGTTGTGTAATAAAAGTAAAATACATTGAAGTAGATTTGTGATGTTGGAGAAGTTTCAATATAAGCAAACTTCTGATGGTTCAAGACCCACAGTGCAATTCTTCAAGATTGCAGTCTTTTTGCTGTGTCTGTGCATTTTTGAAGCAACAAATTCTCCCTTTCTTATGACGTTTTTGTTTGAGTATTAATCATTTTCCCGGTTGCTCTGAACATTTAAGACAATGAATATAATGCAGCACAAAGGACCCACAGAATGGGGTACAGGTGCTTTTCTGGACCTTTTAAGTTTTTTCTCTTTGTCATTTGAGCCACATCATGTCGACAAGGAAAATTTCCAGTGGAAAAGTTCTGCTCTAATGGAGGGATCTCAGTTTAGCAAGTCGTTCGGTGGCTTGAGGCATCTTTATAATCACTTAATTAAAGAATGCTGCCATATGAGACCTGGACCACCTCTGAATGTGGTCTGCTCAGGATCTCAGGATCAGGATCTAAATACCACGTGCAGGCTATGATCGTTTTGTGTGACACTTATTTGTGTTTATGAAAATGTTAAAAGTTGCTGGTAATTGTGGGTTTTAGCTACTTTAATGAGTTCTGACTCCTGATTTTGAGCTTACTAAAGTCCTCTTTGGAGCTATTAGAATTTCTTTTGACAGTCAAGTTTTTAAATGAATGTCTCCATTGGGTGAGAAGAATGGTGTTTATAACTGGAAGTAATAAATCGGAGATCTGTGCTCATGTGTCTTCAGAAGCAAAGCCTTTAATCTCTTTATGATTACTTAAGAAGACATCCTTAAAACTGCACTTGTGTTACAAACAGCTTATTCTATTGGATTTCAACAGTTTGACTCGTAAAACATTATTTGTTATAGGATTTTTGTAGAATTGGATGTAATTTTAACTTAAATCTGCTATATTTTAATGAATGATTTTTTTTTATTGCTGTACAGTTGCATGTTTCTGTCCAACAAGGTGAAAGAGGGCAATATTTGAAATGGAAAAAACATTTGAAATACCTCAGAAAGGATGTAAAAGCATCATATCTGTTGTAAATGTTAACGTGTGCGTGGATTAAATGGTCTGTTCTGCTGCGTGTTTGCGTCTCAGGTCGTCTGGCTCGGTGTGTGCGTTGTCCTGTGGCCTACCATGCCAATGATAACTGCATGGCAGCTGGCAGCCTGGTGCTAGCCAACAACAGTTTCCTCTGCCCGAACCACTTCACTCCTCGCAAAGGATGCAAGAACCACGAGCACATAAACGTTAGCTGGTGCTTTGTCTGCTCTGAAGGTGAGTGTGATCTTGTGTGTTGGTGATGATCAGGCACATTTCCTAATTAAACTCATTGTCATTTGAGCTCAATATCATTTTTTTATGTTCAATATTTTACACTTCAGCGCTTCTACTTTGCAAATTTCTCTTTAAATACAGCAGTTTTGTTTCTTTGCTTGCAAATTTTACTCTGAAATCCTGCAACTGCAAAGAAATCTCTGAGGAAAGTACCAAAACATGACAGTTAAATGACTTGTTTATGATTTTCCTCCATTTTCACAGCAGGACTCAACAGCTAGAATCCCAGGGGAGAAATCAAACCCCCCAAAACTGGCTCTAGTCAGAGATGTGCCTCTGAGATTACCAGGAGGTTTAGGATGGGGGTGTAGCACAAAACATTTTTCACTGGTTGGTTGAGCGTTCCTCACATATTATTATGACATTTCTCTTTCAGATACTTTATATTTAATCAACAAAATGGCTTGTAAAATAAGGTGACTTTGTCTTATTGCAGCTTGTAAAGCTTCCAGATTTGACTGCTCCGTTTTCAGTTGTGTTACCAAGTAGGGCTGGTCGATAATTCAATATCGATATATATCGATTGATAGAGGTTTTTTCAATAGAAAAAAAAAGAGGGTCAATAAAAGTTTGATATCGAAGCACAGTTTTCTGCTGAAGCCTATCAGGTAGCATGATACTACAGTCACTCCTTCCTCCAAACCAATCACAAACGCAGACCCAGGGAAAGGCTGAATTAGACGCGATAAGTCCACAAGGAAGCTGCATGTTTGAAAAGACGCGTCCGTTTAAAGAGGGGATGGACTTTACTGTTCATGTTCCGCAATGCAAGTCTGAAAACGGCTTTAGTTTGAACTTTATTATAAGTAGGTCATTCAGCAAAAGCTTAGATGGCCAGGGCTGCACCTAAAATAGCTTTTAATTTGTTAATGGCTTCTTTTTTTTTTCTTATAAATATTGATATTGATCGATACAGATTTTTTTTTTTATTGACAATCTTTTTTTATATATTGTCCAGCCCTATTACCAAGGTGACAGCCCCCTCCTTTTCTCCCAACTCCATCCTTTTACAATTTTTTGGGGGGGTGTGATTTGATTCAAATTGCAGATTTTTAGTTTGTTTTTTTTTGAACTCCAGACTATGTTGTCCACCATTCTCTGCCTTCTATTTGAATTATTTTTTCCCAGAATCAAATATAAAGCACGTAAAAGGCGAAAAAAAAAACATTTCGCCCCCTCCTGGAGAAAAGTGGTAACTTTTTTCCCACTCTGCTTATAAATATACTTGGCTAAAATGAAGCATTTACATTTGGGCAAAAAGTACATTTTTGAAAAAAAGTACATTTAGAAATTGTTAAACAAATAACTGACACTTTTATTTGGCTGCAAGATTTATGTGATTATTTTAAATAAATGGAAACAGTTTTTTATGCCCTGTCCTTAATTGATGATGTGCGCCACACTGTTATTATTATATATATTCTGTGTACCACATCAATAAATACAAAAAAGAATACAAATCCAATTTTATAAACTTGTGTGCTGTCATTTGTTCTTTCTTTTGTAACAGGGGGCAGTCTGCTGTGCTGTGAAGCCTGTCCTGCTGCTTTCCACCGCGAGTGTTTGAATATAGAGATGCCTCAGGGTAGCTGGTTCTGCAACGACTGCAAAGCTGGAAAGAAGCCTCGTATAAAGGACATATTGTGGGTCAAATGGGGTCGTTACAGGTGAGCATCCAACATTTCTGTCCCATAACCTCTGCAGCATTGCAGAACAGCAGATTTACCTTCAGTCCTCAAAATTATTTATACCCTCCAATTAAAGAAAATGCTAAATTCACAATAGTAATTCAAATAACAGGAAACTAAAGAAACTAATAATGAATAAAAATATACAAAATTATGATTCAGTGGAGTAAGATATTGCTTTTGAATTGTGGTTGAAAATGATAATAAAACAAACAAACAAACAAAACTGACCCAGACACATTAAAGCACTTTTCTCATGAACGGTGGCCCAAAACAGGTGTAGAAGTCTTTTTGAACATTACAGAAAACACCTGATTGCAGTGATTGCTTCAAAGTGTTGCACAAAAAAACTTTAGCTTCGGAGCCCCGTCATGCTTGTTTACTTGTTTTATTTTTTATGTGTTTGTTTTTAGTATTTCTGTTGAACCACAATCCAAAAATCAGTCATAATTTTCATAGAATTTTTATTTATTATTAGTTTTGTCAATTTCAACTCATTTCACCAGATTTTTTTTTTCCTCCTTTAATTTGAGGGTATGAATAATTTTAAAGGACAACTGTATATCTGTCTCTTAAACCCAATGGAATGCTTCAGGTGGTGGCCCGCTGAAGTCTGTCTGACCAAAGACGTCCCCAACAACATCTTGAGGATGAGACATGAGGTGGGAGAGTTCCCGGTGCAATTCTTTGGCTCCAAAGATTTTGTGTGGACGTACCAGGCCAGAGTGTTCCCCTACATGGAGGGCGATACTCACAACATTGAAAAAATGGGCAAAGGCGCAGATGCAGTGTACAAGAAGGGTATGTGTTCCTCTGTAAATGCTCTCTTGTTGATCTTGTTTGTAGTCTTTGTGCTAGGTGTATTTGTAATGATCTCTGTAAAGCTGATGTTTGTCTTTATAGCCCTGTCTGAGGCAGCGGAGAGGTTCAAAGAGCTCCAGGCAGAAAAAGAAATGAAGCAGCTTCAGGAAGACAGAAAGAATGACAAGAAACCTCCACCTTACAGGCACATTCGGGTACGGTGTGTGAGTAGACTGCAGTGTAGGACAAGCTGGATGAAATGTGCTGAAAAATGACGTCCCTGGTTTTGTTTTCAAGGTAAATCGGCCCATTGGGAAGGTGCAGATTATCACAGCTGACTTGTCGGAGATCCCACGGTGTAACTGTAAGGCATCTGATGAGAACCCATGCGGCATCGACTCAGAGTGCATTAATCGCATGCTGATGTACGAGTGCCACCCTCAGGTGTGCGCAGCAGGGGAGCGATGTCAGAACCAAGCTTTCACAAAGCGCCAGTACGCACCTGTGGAGATTTTCAGGACGTTGTCCTCCGGCTGGGGTTTACGCGGCATGTTGGACATCAAGAAGGTCGGCTGATTAAAACCATGAGCCCAATGATTTTCACATAGGAGTCACATTTGACTTACTCTGACTTTTCCTCTGTCATCATCAGGGAGCTTTTGTGAGTGAATACGTGGGAGAGGTGATAGATGAGGAAGAATGTCGAGCCAGGATCAGGCACGCTCAGGAGAATGACATCTGTAACTTCTACATGCTTACACTGGATAAGGTGAATCTTTTATCGGCCAAGATCACAACTACACACATTTTATGGTGGAGTTGGAGCAATTCCTGTAAACCAAACTTGTTTCTCTGTTTAATCCAGGATCGGATCATTGATGCTGGCCCCAAAGGGAATCAGGCTCGCTTCATGAACCACAGTTGTCAACCAAACTGTGAGACTCAGAAGTGGACGGTGAATGGGGACACCAGAGTGGGACTGTTTGCTCTGCAAGATGTCCCAAAAGGTTAGACAGATGCAGTTCATCTCATTTGGCCTTTATGGGGTGATCCTCAATTTATTTCTCTTATTTATTACTTACACATCTAATCTATCCGTGCTTCAGGTGTGGAGCTGACTTTCAACTACAACTTGGAATGCCTTGGCAACGGGAAGACTGTCTGTAAATGCGGAGCACCCAACTGTAGCGGTTTCCTGGGTGTTCGACCAAAGGTAAACCTTTCTGTTCAATAAGCCTAGAGCACTATTTCACCCAAGAACAAATTTTCACATGTTCCTTTTTTTTGTTGTTTTTTAGAACCAACCACCAGCTGAAAAAGTGAAGGAAAGTAAAAGGAAGGGAACCATGAAGAAGAAGACCAAGCAACAAGTGACAAAGGAGAGGGAGGATGAGTGTTTCAGCTGCGGTGATGGAGGACAGATAGTGTCCTGTAAGAAGCCAGGCTGCCCGAAAGTTTATCATGCTGACTGCCTCAACCTGGCAAAGAGGCCTGCAGGTAAGAAGAAGCTCAGGATTTTTTTTTTCTCCTTTTGTTGTTCAGACACAAACTAAATGAATATCTTTGAGCACAGATGAAAAGATTTTAAAGTTACAATGAAAATGACAGTTAACTTGGAAAAGTTGAGACATGAGATTAATATTTGGTCTGATTGCGTAAAATGTTCAGAACCCGACTATCTTTATAGACTTGTTTCCATTTACCAGCGATGGCTTGGCTGAAACATGAAGTAAAAAAAAAAGAACAAGAACTGGCAAAATTTTTTGCTTCTCTGTTTTATGAGGGCAGATTTATGATAATAAGTTTATTTAATTTTTTGATGCACACCTCTCTAAAGACAAAACTGCCAGAACAGCTGCAAAACTTAAAGGTAGAATCCGGAGTTTCCCCCGTTTCTGTCTGTAAACACGATTCAAACCGAGAGCCCCTCCCCTCGGGCTCATGGCTGCATCGCTCTTCGGTCCAAGCCTCTCCTTCAAAGCTCAGAAGACGGTGGAAGCCAAACCAGTATTGACCCTGATTTTCGAGCGTGCACTATCTAAAGCTCCTTTTGCTGTGGAGTTCTTCTTTTTCTTCACTGCATCTGCCTTTTTTTTCCTCGAGAATTTGAGTGACTGGTTTATACTCCAGTCGATGAGTTTATCCCCACAGAGTGATACGGTATGCCTCTGCAAACCTCTATGCCAACGCAAATCTCCACCCAGAACTGTCCTGAATACACCAACACAAGGGAAAACACTGAAGTACAGTCAGGGGGAGGAGAAGTTGCAAACAACGTCACGCCACACAAGAGTAGAAGCCCAAGGGTGTGGATTGAGACGGATTGCATGTGCACTAGTCCAGCGTTTATTTTCAAGGGGGAAACTCTGTATTCAACTTTTAACGATTAACAATGAGCTTTACACACAACTCCACTACTTCCTGAACTGAAGCCAGCTTCTTTATTTCCTGTCTTTTATTACTGGATGAACTGATAAATCCAGGTGTTTGTGGCCATTGTCGTCGTGGTTACTGAGATCAGACACACCTGGATTAATCAGTTTGGCCTGAAATGAAAGACAGGAAACAAAGGAGCTGGATTAAGTTCAGGAAGTAGTGGAGTTGTGCATAGAACCTATTGTTGGTCCAAAATTTCAGAAAAGTCATGTGAAGCAGAAGCTGTATCATCTGTCCAGTTCACTTACACTGATCTTGTCTGCAGGACGGTGGGAATGTCCATGGCACCAGTGTGACGAATGTGGAAAGGAAGCAGCTTCGTTCTGTGAGATGTGTCCCAGTTCGTACTGTAAGGAGCATCGCGAGGGAATGCTCTTCATCTCCAAGTTGGACGGCAAGTTGTCCTGCAGTGAGCACGACCCTTGTGGGCCCAACCCGTTGGAGCCGGGGGAGATCCGCGAGTACGATCCCAACAGGGCTTCCGTGAGGCCCGGGGCCATGACTGTACCCACCCCGACCTTGCTGGTGCCAGACACCAGGGGAGCCACTTCCTCTTCTTTTTCCTCTTCACCCGCCAGTCAGGCAGCTCCATCCAGGCGAGACCCTCCTCCTCGTCTCTACATCAACACAAAGACTGCTACCTCCAGCTTCATCCCCTCCAGCAGGTCCTACTTCACAAGCAGAACTGAAGCCAAACCTGTC
Organism: Atherinomorus stipes; assembly: GCA_023101725.1. NCBI lineage: Eukaryota > Metazoa > Chordata > Actinopteri > Atheriniformes > Atherinidae > Atherinomorus > Atherinomorus stipes. The sequence continues at coordinate 707,978 of JALJCO010012807.1, forward strand.
TGCAAGTCTGCCTCCTCCAAGGATGAGAGAGAAGATGGAGAGGTGGAGGAAGGGGAGGTATGTGGGTTGGATGTGGAAGAGGTGGAAGACGACGACGACGACGATGATGAGGATGAGGACGATGATGACGATGAGGATGACGAGGAAGAAGCAGAGGAGGAGAATTACATGGAGGAGATGGAAGTAGTGGAAGACGAGGAGGAGGAGCCGCTTTATGGTGGCAGCCTGGTGGAAGGAGACGATGATGAAGACAATGAGGAGGGAGGGGATGTGTATGACAGTTGGGGTGACTCTTTGGCTGAAGATGCCGATGATGGGGAGGACTTGGAGGAATGGGGGCGGGTGGAGGATGATGAAAAGTGACTGCTACACTGATCCTCAGCAAGAACTCTCAGCAGACATTGACTGAAGTAAAGGAGTTAATATTTTGGTACCTACTTGAATGCGACACTGCCTTCACTTTGGTACATTGCCTTCTCATTTCCATACTGGAGTGGGGATGTGTGCTGGTGCTAAGGCTGAACAGTTGTTTCACTCAGTCTCTTTATACGTCTGTCAACATGTTTATTTGTGTCCGGTGCCCTTTTGTTTTGTTATTTCTCTTAACACTGTTTACATTTTTGGCCTTTTTTATGTTTGAAAAATAAGATGAGAAGTTTCAGCTGACCAAACTGTCGTTATAAGGGCATCTTATGTTGTTGTTATTGTCTTAACGTTGTCTTTCTATTTACAGGAGTTATTGAAATAGTGTTCTCACTGGTCCGTGTTACAGTTAGGCACAATAGTACCTACTTGGTGCTTGTGAGGAGTGCAGAAATAAACCCACTGGAATAATGGTTGTAGAGGATACTTCTCAATGGAGAAACTGTCTGGTTTTTATTAATCACCAACTGAAATGATTTTTCTAATCCAGACAGGTAAGTCGGAGACACAAAGAAATAGAAAAATTAATTTGAAATTTTCCACAACATAAAAATGCCTGAAGGATCTAACTACAGTAAAATTAGATTTTACATCTGTCACTGCTGTTCTTGCAACTAAATCAGAATAAAACAGCAGATTATTTGATTTACTACGTTTTTAATAAGACACAGAATATTCATATTCATGTGAAGAAATCATAAAGCATAAATATTTAGTAGATTTGGACTCTGGTTCCCCTTTCCAAGACTAGGTGTTAACTTTTTTTCTTTTTGGTGCCACATATGCCTTTTTTTCTTTTTAAAAAGATTAATTTAAACATAGGAAACCTGAATTATTTGTGACTTTTAGAGACTATGCAGATTAAGGGGACAACAGAACGAAATCGTATTATCACTGCGTATAACACAAAATATAAGAGTCAACTGAAATCATTGCCAACTGGAAGAATTTATGCTTCATGTTTCTTGGAACAGAAGCAGAGCCAGATGGGAGGAGACTGTCCTTCAATCGGAGGTTGTTCATTTAAAGCTTCTCTACTGAACACTAGCAGATTTTCACACTGTGGTGCCCTCGAACACGGACTAATTTTGTATCCAGTCTATTCTCTGAACTCTCTCCAGCCAGCAAAACCCAGTCTGATGTTGAATCATGTCTCATCTCTTTCTTTGTCTCTTTCTCGCTTTTCCTCTTCTTGCTTTGTCTGAAAATGACCTCTTCCATTTCTTTGCTGACTCTGCCATAATACGTGTCCAAAATAGCTAGTGTGTTTGTATCCAGTTGCTGACGGGTAACATGGTGCCCTGGGGTGGGAAAATAAAGTTGTGAAGCACGGTTTCCCAGCTTCAGGACGCTGCAGGGTGATGACAGCTCCAGGAATGTACATCTGTGCCATCAAAACAAGTCGGAAGCACCGAGTTCAGTGTCTTTATGAGTTTGGGGCTCTGGAAGGTCATCCAGTTGAGTTTGTACAATTAAGTAATTATTTTGTCTTTATTCTGCTTTTACACAGGGTTCAACCAAACCAAATGATACTGTCAATGAACATAACTGCCAAATGTAAGCTCAAAACATGACAAAAGGGAGACAACTGAAGGCTTAATGCCTGCAGGAAGAATAGATACTTAATGTTGATGCTTCATCCAAGAGAGGAGCCAGAACAGAAACTACAACGGGCACCAATGAGCGTCTGGTAGAGGCTTTCTTTCAGTCAGGTTGTTGATATAACCCCCCCCCCCTCCCCCCAATTTCCCCAGGCTATGTCAAGATATCTTTCCATAACCCTCAATCCTGCATGCTCCCCTATAAAGATGGGGGAGGGGACCTAGAGAAAATAAGGAAGTCGTTAAGAAAATAATACTTGAAGCTATAAATAATTTTCCGCTATGTAATGACTTGGCAGATTGAGCGCCCGTGTCCGCTGGGTGGCGCTGCTTCCGGCAATAACTTCAGAGCTGTAGATTTTTTTTTTTACCACCTAAAAAGAAAGGATGTGACGTAGCTTTTTACTAAATCAAAATGGCGACGTTAGCATTTTGATCAAAACATAACCATAAAGCTGAAAGAATACACGATACTGACCAGTTTCAGCGTCTGAAGAAGAAAACACCATCCGTTGTATCGTTTGTTTGATCTTATCAAGGTAACTGTTGAATAAATTCAATTTATTAAAGATTTAGAAAATGTTCCTTCTACGTTTATATTGATCAGATGGTGAGCAGGTTAGCTAACATCTCTGATAATAAATGGATAATGATAATAATAAAACGAGTACTTAGGTTAAGTTTTTGAACCATGTATGAGATTTCAGTGCAATTCCTGCTCAGTAAACAGGAATCGCAGCACAGTGGGAGTATATCCTGAAGACTGTTGTGTTTTGTTTGGTTTACTGCTGAGCATGTCAGAATGTGTCGAAAGTATTCGAGTAATAATAAGGCGCTTTTCAGATGGCAGATCCAGTCTTGACTGAGCAGACCAGCACTGGCTCGGAGGGGATCGTGGGGCTGGACGAGCCCAAAAAGATGACAAGGGAGGACTGGAGGAAGAAGAAGGAGCTGGAAGAGCAGAGGAAACTGGGAAACGCTCCAGCTGAGGTGGACGAGGAGGGAAAGTAAGTTCACAATTAAATGATGTATCTGTCCAGTTGAACGTTGTCAGCTGTAGGCATAGTTATAATAAAATTTTGTTGTGTCTCTTCAGGGACATTAACCCTCACATCCCACAGTATATATCATCAGTGCCATGGTACATCGATCCATCTAAAAAACCAACACTAAAGCATCAGAGACCACAGTCTGAAAAACAGAGGGAGTACTCAGCCATTGGAGACTGGTACAAGAGAGGAGTGCAGGAGGCAAGGACAAATCCAATACTGTATTTCATATGGTCTAATACATAAGTATTGAAGTTAAGAAATTCGTTTTTTTTTTCTCCTTGCAGAATACAGTTACTACTAAATACCGTAAAGGAGCTTGTGAAAACTGTGGGGCCATGACACACAAAAAGAAAGACTGTTTGGAGGTAAGAATAATTTAAGAAGTTGTGCTTGTAGACAAGTTTAAATGTCATCTTTTCCCTACCATTTAAAAACTCAATGTACTATGTGATAACCATTGGTGATAACCAATGCTAACATCTGACTTTCATTATTGTTCCCTCAGCGACCCAGAAAAGTTGGGGCGAAATTCACAGGAACAGGCATAGCTCCAGATGAACACAGTCAGATACAGCTTGCATTGGACTATGATGGAAAACGCGATCGTTGGAATGGGTATGACCCAGAGGAGCATCAGCGCATTGTTGAGGAGTACGCCAAAGTGGATCTGGTTAGTAATCCACAAGGGCTCAATTTTAGAGAGAGGCTGAAGAGCCCAGGACTCCACGGGTGGGAACTTGGAGAGGAGCTGCTGCCTCTCTACAAAGAAAGGCGTCAGCTGAGGTAGTTTTGAATGCTTCATGGTTGCCACGTTTGCAACAATACCAGAGCATGTAGGGTCTACGTCTTTTCTGGCTTGGAATTGCCTTATGAAACCCTAGAAAAGAGGGATGTCTGGGTTCCCTCCAAGACTTGCTGTCTCCATGATCTGCTTTTGGATAAGAAGATGATGGATGGAAAAGGGAATTAGTTGTTACCTACATCATCTTTCATCAATGTTTATCTGGCATTGTAAAATATTAATAATAATGGATTAGATTTAAATTGCGCTTTTCAAGGCACTCAAAGCGCTCACAGTAGATCCATTATTCTTTCACTCCTCATTCATACTTGGTGATGGGAGGCCACACCCCACTGGAGGCAAGGAGGGTTAGGTGTCTTGCCCAGGGCTGGGGGCTGGGGGCTCTGGATTCGAACCTCCAATCCTTCGATCATTGGCTGACCTGCTGTACCACCTAAGCCACAGCCACCCCAGTAGAATCCTTTATTCTGTTAAAGTCATGCCTAATAAGCTCAACTATGGGCAACATGCCAACAGAACAGATGATAATGTTTTTTACACTTCATACTTTACATGAAAATTGTACCTCAAGATCACTTGCTTAGTTCAAGATACTGCAAACAGTAATTTCTCAGTAACTTAAACGGCAATATTATTTAAGTCCAAACATAAACATAACATTGCATGACTGATTTAACATTTCTATCTATTTAATTATATATTTATTTATTCTTTGGTTCCCAGGCCAAAAGGACTCTGAAAGCACACAAACTTCAAGATGAATTGGCCTCCGGGAAACTGGACCCAACTGTAAGTTTCAGTGACACAATGAACACGAGTTGCATTATTAACCTTATTGCAGAGACATGTTCACAACCAAAATGAAATTCATTGAATCATTTCTTTGCAGGAGCGGGAACACAACAGTGAGGATGAAGATGAAGACAAATATGCAGATGACATTGACATGCCCGGTCAGAACTTTGACTCTAAGAGACGAATCACTGTCAGGAATCTGCGAATCAGAGAAGACACGGCAAAAGTAAGAAGCAGAACTAATAATGAGCGGTTGTGTTTATCTGAGTTTTAAAAGTTTTATTGATAATGGTCGGTTGTTTGCAGAGTAAAACAAATGCAGTAGAAATGTTTTATATGTCCACTGTTGACTCACACTGTTGCGGTAGTTGATTCCTGAACTGAGATGTTAGGGGCTGTTGTAAACTGTAACTTTCAGTAGCTTGAACCTTTTTTTTCTGTTTGTCACAGTACCTGAGAAATCTGGATCCAAATTCAGCTTACTATGATCCGAAAACTCGAGCTATGAGAGAGAACCCGTATTCCAACACTGGCATGAACCCTGATGAGTAAGCTACTGTTCTTGCTGGTTTTTTTCAAAGAATAATCCAGCTCTCTCTGGCTTAAACCATTCATTTAACTATTTTGTGTTACAGAGTGGGATATGCTGGAGACAACTTTGTACGTTATTCTGGAGACACAATCACCATGGCACAAACACAGCGTAAGTTGCAAAGATTTTGTTTCCACTCTCTTTAAAACTTCTTCACCTCCTCATAGCTTTGGGCACAATGATTTGCAGGTATTGAAATTGGGTCATGTTTTTGATTGTTCTTTGTTCAAAATATTAAATTGTAGGTTGGTGCTTTAAAAATACCACATGCCCTGTGGTCCTGTTCTTGAGCCATGTGACAGTGAGCTACAGTTGTACCTAAATGATAAAGGGGAGACTGTCATGAAAGAGATTCTGCTCACTTATCACTTTTAACAGTAAATACTACAGTTGTAAGAGGTTCAAATCCTTCTGCCTTCACTTGGACCATAATTTGAATTTCTCCTGGATTGTATCAGATAAGTCCCTGATCATAGGTTTGTGGTAGTTTCTTTTATTTCACATATTAGAACACAAAAATTATATCTGCTGTCAGACTTGGAGAAAGACAACACACAATGTTTCCCCAGATAGATTCTGTGTGTGGGCATAGTTGAACAGATAGAAAGCTGCCCTTAAAATAAACACAACCAGGTAAGAAATGGTTATTTAGACATTGTTTGGTTTTGTTATCTAAAATGTTTTTATTTGACAAGCTTACAGGAAGTTTAACTGTATTAGCAGCAGAAACGTATTCAGGACTCGGTTTTGGGGGGGGGGGTTCATATGGAGGCTCTTTATCTTCTGCAGCGCTGGTGCCAAACATTTGAGGAAATCTGGTTTATTTGCCCCATTCCCTGTGTGATTGCCATTATCTTGTTAGTGTTTGCATGGGAGGCGTATGAGAGGGGTTCTGAGGTCCATCTTCAGGCCGACCCCACCAAGCTTGAGTTGCTTCACCGCTCCTTCAAAGTCAAGAAGGAGGACTTCAAAGAGCAACAGAGGGAAGGCATCTTGGAGAAGGTACATGGCTAACATATTCTCAACAAGATGAGGCTCTTGATTTATTTATTTATTTGCTTGTTTGTTATTTCATTATTATTTTTCTATCAATTCTGTTATGTTTGGTCAAAAAGACTTTATTACTTTATTTTTTGTGTTTCTCTGCACTATCTCAAGCCTCATTTGAGTTTGTAGATGACAATTGCTAACATTTTATGAATTTGTGTGCTATTTTGATTTGTGCACGAGACACAGTCAATGAGAAGTATTTTAGAATATCTCCATTATATTAGATCTGTGCTTCTACCTCAAAGCTGTAGCATTTTTCAAACTAACACCTAAATTGAGGACTTTAAATATTCATACTCCCTTGCTAGTTAATTTATTGCTTTTGCTTTTTTTCCTGTCACAACCAGTATGGAGGTCAGGAGCACCTGGATGCACCACCTCGCGAGTTGTTGTTGGCTCAGACGGAGGATTACGTGGAGTACTCTCGTCATGGTGCTGTACTGAAAGGACTTGAGAAGGCTGTCGCCCGCTCCAAGTATGAGGAGGATGTGCTCATCAACAACCACACTGTAAGGACGGCTGAGAAATGGCTTCTGTGAATGTTCTGTTACTTTCTGTTCATCTCATTTGTTATACTTGCTTCTTTAGTGTATATGGGGCTCTTACTGGAAGGATGGCTTCTGGGGATACAAGTGTTGTCACTCCATGGTCAAAAAGAGTTACTGCACAGGAGAAGCTGGGATCAAAATTGTAAGTGCATGTTCTAGGATTGTTTTAAAACACCTGATTAGTACACAGAATCACAGTTTCCTTTCTAAAGCTTGTTAACCTGCACCGCTTTTTAACCTTCTGCAGAACAACACAGACTGTGCTCCATTTGAAGAAGGGCTAAAGGAGGTGGAAGAAGAACAAGAAGAACAGCCGAAGTCTCTGCTGGAAGTAAGTGATACTGAGTAGACGTAAAAGTACAGCTGCCATTGAAGGTTAATCTAAAGATGTTTATTCTATGTTGGGCAAAAGTTTACTTAACAACTGATGTGAATTTCCAGATGCATAGAGATAAGATTAAAGAAAAGAAGAAGAAAAAGAAGAACAAAAAGAACAAGAAGCATAGCTCAGATAGCAGCGACTCAGAGGATGAAGAAAAGAAAAAAGAGAAGCTGAAGAAGGTAAAAGTTTGTTTCTTTGTCCTTTAAAATGAAAAATCTGGTTCACGTTCTCTGCATCTGACCGCCACTTTTATACTCCCATCCAGGCTCTTGAAGCAGAGGACAAGCGGGTGAAGCATGTAGATGCAATAATGCAGTTGGATGAGAGAAAGAGGCCCTACAACAGCCTGCAGGAGGTGAAGGCACCCACTGAAGAGGAGATGGAAGCCTTCCGTATGAAACGCTGCAGGCCAGATGATCCCATGGCTTCCTTCCTGGGACAGTGACCTCATCTTAATCTCTGCTGATTCCCTGCATGGACTCTACCAGGGCAGCTGCTCGGTTAAAAACAAAAAAAGTGACAAAACTCTGCTTTGATCTTGCAGATTTATACCAGTGCTGTGTTTGGGGTTTAAATGTTAGAGAAACAATATACAGTATTTTGCAAAGATTTTCTTTTACACTTTTGACAGAAATTTAAGTGACACTTGTTCTCTTGTCAAATTCTCTTGTCTCTTGTCAATACCCCTCTTTACAGTAATTCCTGTCCTGCTACTACTGTAGTAACATGCATTTTTATAATAAACTTTATTTGTCTGAGTCAAGCTCTTTTCTAGTTCTTAATGAGAAGTTTATCAAGTGATTGATGCGATATGAGTTCCTTTACTTCCAGTTCTGGAAGACCACTTTCTTCCTTAGAGACAGAAAAATGAGTAAAGGATGTCTGAATTTGAATAGGATCATTATTATGGAAATCTTGCCAGGGAGACAAAGTGATGCTGAGACTGCAGCTCAGGATGATGGAGAGTGTTGCAGGGATTTTTTAACCATAGAGAGGGAACTTAATGATTGATCCAAACAGCATGAAAGCAATTGTTTTTTGTTAATTATTTGCACTTACATACATAAAATCCTAAAAAAAAAGAAAGAAAAATAACCCTCCTCCTAACTATAGTTAATGCTTAACACCACCTCCCCACCCCCGGACACTGTTGCATAGATATGATTGTCTGTCCAGAAGTGCAATGTGAATACATATCTGTGGTGGTCAGTCCTATTTTTTTTTTTAAAGGATTTTTGGGCACTAGTGGCCTTTATACAACAGTGTATAGTGACAGGAAAGGGGCAGAGAGAGTGGGGAGTGACATGCAGCAAAGGGTCCTCGACCGGGAATCGAACCAGGGCCGACTGCGCTGAGGAACTGTAGCCTCTGTTCATGGGGCGGCTGCTCAACCAACTGAGCTAATCACCGCCCCAGGTCAGTCCTATTTTAAACATTTGTCTTTGGATGAAATGAGCTCTGTTTATGTTGTTTGAGCTGTAGGTTGGTCTTACTAGTCATGGAAAACATGTTATTACAGGATTGTTCCCAGAAGACGAAGTTGGGGGTTTGTCTGATTTCATTGTGTAAAAGGATTGTATTCCAAATCTCATCACAGCAATTGAGTAAACAACTAAAAGTAGATGGAAACAGCTCTGTGGTGTTATCAGGGCTTGCAGCTGTGCAACTGTAATTGGTGCAGTAGCAGTACTGGTTTCTTTTTACTTCCAACTTATGCTATTTTATAAAGGTTCATCATGTAAAATTCTAGAGGCGTGAAAAAATCGATTTACAGGTTGCAATGTTTTAAAATAGGTGTCTTTTAAATAGGGGAGAATACTGTCATGTGAGAACAAAAAGTAAAGATTTATTTCTTGGAGTGTAAATAAAACAAGTCAAAAGCCATCTTTACTCCTTTTTTTAAAAAAATAGCTATTGCCAGGTTTGAAGTACTGGATGACAATTAAAAAAAAAAAAAAGCATATGAAAGATGGATATTTTTTGTCAGTATTCCCTGTATCTTTTTTCATGATATGATTTCTAAGAAAATTGTATTGTGTCCATTCTGAGCATAAATGAGTCCACGAATTCATACATTATATGCAGTGCCGTTTCTGGCCATATTCACGGTATTGATTCAATGCATGTTCCATCTGCTTTGACTTAAGTTTTAATGCTCATTGTAAATATGAATGAACAGTGCTATGAGAATAGATACATGCAATATAATAGCCAATGATCTAATTTTTGGTCCAGTTAAAAGTGATTACAGTAGTTTTATGAACACAGGTCACCACCTCAGGCAACAGCTGCAATATGTTTATTGGCCTCTTGGTCATAAACACAAACATTTGGTAATATTCTAGTACTTTTTATATATCGTTCCAGACCACCTGTTGATTTTGTTCATGCAACTCTCAAAATGTAACTTTTATTTAACACATCTGTTGTGTAATCCCAACATATCATGGTCGCTGAGTCTGAATATGTGTCACAGTTCCAGCTGTACTGTTGAACTGACTTGAATTTGATGACATCATGGTGAAAACATTTTTTAGCCCAGCAGTTGCATAAATGGGGCGGATGTTTAGGAGTGTGACTTTCTGGGCTGTGCATTTCTCTCCAAAGCTTCTCTTGAAGACTCTTATCTCATCCGTTTATTGGAAAAACATGTAGAGAAGTTTACGTACAGCTTTGAGCAGAAAAAAAAAGGAGCATGGACAGGAACAGAAAAACACCCAGGAGCAAACTGTGCTCAACTGGTGAGTTGTTTCTTTGCATTTTAAAGCCACAGATTAACCCTATTTCTAGATTACTTGGTGCAATCTGATTTGATTCTTTCATGGTAGATGCACCGTATTTATCTTAAAGCATTGGTTTAAAACATGAATAAGGACCAGACGTTTTTAGGCAACTGACTCCGTTACATGTTATTCCTGGAGCAGTTGCATGTAAGTATGCACTCCGCCACCATTCTCTGTATCTGGAACAATGATGGCAGATTTTTCTTCTTGTTTTGCATCATCTGATTATGAGCAGCATGCAGAAGCCAAATGATATTTCATGTTATTAACAGTTACTTTGTCTCCTCTTGTTGCGCTTCTGCAGCTCCCACCGTGCTCCAGGTGTGTCTGATGATCAGTCTGTTGTCGCATGTCGTCTCTGAGTCAACAAATTCTTCAATCAAGAGAGCTCGTAATTTTAACATCCCCTCTTCCCAGTTGGTCTGTAGTCTGCCAGGGCCAGAGGGGCCTGCAGGGAACCCAGGAGTCCCTGGACCACCAGGGACCATGGGACCAATGGGCCCCCCAGGATTGGATGGTCCAGATGGAAAGGATGGAGAAAAGGGAGGAAAAGGAGACAGAGGTATCTTTTGGGGGTTTTTGCAAGCTTCTCAACTAATAAATAAAGTTATTATTGTTTTATAAACATGATATTTCATGATTTTGATTTTTTTTTCTTTTGAAAGATAATAGCCTGATACTATGATTTTCAAAATTTCAGGCAACGCATCATTTCTTTTTTGGCTCTCAGACTCAGTATGGTTGCATATAAGGATTTTCATTTCACCGATCACATCAGAGGTGTCCTGCAGTGTGTAGCACAGGGACAGAAGCAGTTTATCCTTTTGGTGGGTTGCGTGGCTGCAACCTTCGTGATTCATTCTTGCTGTGATGCATCTGATAGATGCTTGATCAGCTTGGAGAACTTGTAAGCAGGACCAATGCACCAGGCCACAACATCTGTCTCCAGAGCTGTTTTTGGATTGCAGTGGTGCAGTGTTTCTAAATCCAAGGTTTATTTGCAGAGCATTTCATTTACCCAAACTTATCTGGATGCAGTACTATAAAATAAAACTCTTGCATTCAACTAACAGACGATTGTCTTCCCACTAATGCTAAGTTATTTCCCTTTTTGAATTAAGCTTAAAAAATAGTCAGTTTTTTTGTAACCTTCTTCAAAGTAGAGTAATAACTTCCAAACCCTTTCAGCTGCCTCAAAGTCTTGAAGTTTCACTCTCTCTTCACATATCACTTCTCCACAAGTTCTGAGACCTTCTTGCACTGTTTTTTTTGCATGCACAGCATGTTAAAGATTTCCCCACAGATTGTGAGTTCAAATGCCTCATGTTCAAACAAGGAGACTGTATGAGCCTGTTCTAAAGGCTGCAGCTTCCACATGCATGAAGCTTCTGTAGTGTATGATTTCAATCAACGTTGCCCTGTTACTCACTGATGTCAACTTACTTAGTTTTCTGGCTACCTGCATAACACTTGAGATGTTGCATGATATTTAGTGGAAAGTGTTCCTTTTGTTATCTGTGCAGTGTTTCCTGTGTAACAATGAAAAAGCACATGATTTCCCCATATGTCTTACCATATATCTTACCAGTTCAAATACTGTCCTTTAAAAAAAAAAAAAAAATCAAATACTCCTTTTTTATTCAAAGCTCAGTTTTTTGCAAAAGTTTATTTTCTATTTCTTAATTCTCCTTGGTCTTGTCTTCCTTTTCTTGCTACTCTCCCTGATCTTGTCTTGACTTCCACAGTTAATTCTCACAGGCATTCCTTAATGATATTGCAGATGGTAGGATTTGCACACTGACAAAGCTTTGATATCTTTTAATAATTTCTCCCTGCATGGAGGCACCAGTTAACTGAATTCTTACATCTTCCATGAGCTGTGTTGAGAAGCCTGGTTGCTGAGCACCAACACAAGTTTAAAGAGTAGAAAAATATTCTCAGTTTTTGTAGTTGTATCAGCTGATTCTCATCACTGTCAAATAAGACCAAGTTTATTAAGTTTTAAAAGTGGAAATGTGGCAAAACATCTGTGCTTAAAAACAACAAATAAAGAAGAAGCTAAATTTTTGCATGCAGTTGTATCTATCCACTTGTCATGTCTGGGTTTTCAACCTTGTCTTACATTTATGTGTGTGTTCTTAGGTGATCCAGGGAAACCTGGGAACCCAGGCAAACCAGGTGTGAAAGGCAGAGAAGGTGTTATAGGAAAGGCAGGACCTCGGGGTCTGAGGGGCCTACGTGGACCAACAGGTGCGGCTGGAAAACAGGGGCCAAAAGGAGAACTGGGTGACAACGGCCAGCAGGGAGCTCCTGGTGGCTGTAACTGTGGCAGCACAGCCCGATCAGCCTTCTCTGTGGCTGTGACCAAGAGTTATCCAAAAGAGCGACTGCCCATCCGCTTCAGCCGGATCCTGCTAAATGAAGGGGATCACTACAACGCTAGCAGTGGGAAGTTTGTCTGTGCAATTCCTGGGGTCTATTACTTCACCTATGATATAACACTGGCCAATAAGCACTTGGCCATTGGGCTGGTGCATAATGGACAGTATAAGATCAAGACATTTGATGCCAACACAGGGAACCATGATGTAGCCTCTGGTTCCACAGTTCTTCACCTGAAGCAGTCAGATCAGGTTTGGCTGCAGATCTTCTACTCTGAACAGAATGGACTCTTCTTCGACCCATTTTGGACAGACAGCACCTTTACTGGCTTTCTTATTTATGCTGACCAGGAGTTTCTCAATGAGGAGGACAGAAAAGCAAACACACAATCTGACAGTTAATATTCCACACCTGATAGATCTTGTGTTCTTAACTGACTATTATGTATTCTATCATGTATGAGGATGTGAGCTCCACAGTGCGGGCATGAGGGAATTCCAGTTGTTTAACAGATTTTGACACCAGGGGGCGTACAAAGAATGAAATTAAGGGAGAATCACACCATCAGGCTTAACAAAGGTGTTGTAGCTGCAGTTTTGTCTTTATTTTCTTTTATAATGATATTAATTGCTAACTCAAAAATGCTGCATTAATCATATTTGTTATTTCAACTCTGTTAATGACATCAGCACAAGTGTTTTGTTTATTTGTTTTAAGAGATGCAAACTTTGAACTAAAATCAGTGAAGAGTATGATTTTTTTCTCTTTGTTCTTAAAGGTTTGAATGAGATATTTAAATGTACAGGTAAAAATTCCTAAGTATTATCTGTTCAGTATTTGTGAAGGTGAAGTAAATTGGATCTGTTTGATACCTTACGTTTTTCAAATTTATTTGTTGTTCATGTGAGTGGGGGTAAGTACTCAAAAAATTAGTTCCTAAAATGGTGAGTTTTATTTACTATAATATAATATAGTATAATATAATATAATATAATATAATATAATATAATATAATATAATATAATATAATAAAATAATGTATATTGGTTATTTTTAATCCGTTGCTGTTTGTAGTTCTCTCACACGGACCTAAAGACTACAACTCCCATGCAGGAGGAGGGACTTCAACGTCTAGCGCACGAGCCTCGCTGCTCAGCAGCAGCAGCTGGTGCAGCCGAAGAGGCTACTTTGTTACAGCGAAGCAACCGGGGAGAAAACGCCACCGCAGATTCCCTCGGAAAAAAGTGTAGACAGTTTCGGGGAAACTAAAGACCTGTCGGTGAAATTTGGCGGTGGCAGCTGTTTGATGGTCTTGCCGGCGGATGTGAAATTTGTGTTTTCGGCTTCTAAAGAGGTCTCTCTCAAAGTTGAGCCGAAGAGGAGTTCTCTCATTCAGGATGTCGGACTGAGACAAAGGGGTCTGGGGGGCATTCCCGTCGGAGCGGTGAGTGGCACATGTAATAGCCTAACCACCGACATGAAAAGTTTACCAGGTTGTTGCTGGCCAAGAATAATGAGAGGTGTTTGTGAGAAAGAGTCGGCTTTTACGGCAGCGTGCTGGTTGTTTTAAAACGAGGTTAGTACCTATTTCTAAGCTCGGGTGGGCAGTTAACTTGCGTCGCCTTACTGTTCAGCCGTTGTTTCTTGGTCTAGTAACCTCCGCATTGATAACTTAAAATGTGGCCCAAGTGAGAACTTTGTTGATACATTCAAAACCCTGTCTAAAGTGGGATTTCTGGAAGGCTTTTTAAAATGATCTGACCTACGGCGTGGTCGAGCGGGCATTTAACCGAGTCATTTAAATTCCCGAGCAGAGGAAGTGGCCTGTCCAGACAGAGGGACCTCTGCTGTTGTATTTGACTAAAACTTTTGTCACAATCAGTATACTTCTTATGTAACGATTTTTTTTAGGAATAGGTCTTTGTGACGTTGTGATTTTTTTTTTTACACACTGATAACTTGTTGAGTGAATATACTTTTAGAAGCATTTACAGAGAGACTTATGCGGCATCCCTCTTTCTCCATTGTTTTTTGCTTTTGTTTATTCATTCCCCCTCATTAAATATGTTTGAACGTTTAATGTTGCAATCACCTTCACCCCCGTGCCAGCATGCTACTGTTTGACGTATCTGAAGTTTGTCTCCATGTCTCAGCAGGTAAAACTTGATTGTAGGAGCCTCCTCTGAATGGGAAAGATGGAGAGAGAGTTACAATGGTGGAAAGGACAGCTAGCTTCAGATATCCATCAGTCCTTGCGAATAAAGGTGAGTTTGACTTTTAATAAGGACTACTTTATTAGTTAGGTTTTGTTGGTGGTCTGAGCCAACCGTGCTTGGATTTGTCCTGCTTTTCGTCATCAGCTTGCACTATCACAACAGGCAGGTTGCCAAAGTACAAACACTTGATGGTAATCAACAAGGATTTGTACTATTTAACTCAACTGGCATATCACATAACTTTGGATTGTTGGCCACAAAAGCCACTGTGGGTAAAATTGCAATTTGAAGGCACTATAATTATTTGAGAATGTAGTTTCTGTTTAGTAGCAGGTTTAATTAAACATAATTAAATGATTGCTTTTGAAGCCTTGCAGTCATTCTGATAATGAAAGTAAGAGCTGTTTTGATAATCCACAGCACGGTCTTGGTGTTATTTCCAACACAATGCAAAGATCGGAAAAGAATTTAATTATACAGCCCTGTTGCCTATTTAAACCTGATTTAAATTGGATTACATGGAGGAGTTAAGGCTCATTAATTAAGAATGTCTCAATTAATCTCAAAGCATCGTCATATTTCTTCCTACGTCTCACTTTAACGGAGACATCTGTCACTTGACTGGCATTTTTAAGTCAGAACTCCCTTGGCATTTTCTTACTGACAGTGATGAAGGCAGTCCAGGTTGTGAATATCAGTTGCCTTGCCACTGATTGTGTGCATGAGTAAAACGAGGACTGTGGTGTATCTTATTGTGAATCACTTGCATGTGACTCATTTTCTTAGTCGGTGTTTGATTCAGTTTGCTCACGCTACAGTCTGATTCAACATTAACTGTCAATTAGACTGAAAAATCTGTGTGCAGAGCTGGAAAACTAACAACACACCCACGTCTTTCTCATATACTATAATGAGAGAGAGCCTTATTGTCAATCTAATGTTAGGTTTGATTGTCCCATATCAGCATTTTTGGTTTAAGCAACCGTTTAAGCACGTTGTAGCATACCTTACAGAACAAGGCTGGATTATAAACTGAGCATTGTAGGGACATTTTATTTAACTGAGCATTTTATTATGGTGCAACATTTTTCTTAAACCTGACAGTAAAAGCCGGCTGTCTTTTAGCTCAGTCAGTTGGCAGCCTGCTCTGTGTTTTTTTCTCACAGGTGTTTTCCCCAGGTTTTAAATGTCTTTTGATGATGTAACTTATGATGTAAGATTCTTTTTGATGAGTTCTAAAACAATATTTGATGTTAATTTTCTTTTCATAATAGAAAAAAAAAAATTTTTTTTGAGGGGGGGGGGGGTTTTTAAATTCCATTCTATCAAAAAATAAAATATTTTATTTTGCAAATGTTATAGGTTCTCACTGAGATATTTCAGGAAAGTAATAAAAATGTCCTTTTATACTGGCTTTTTAACAAGAAAGCAAAATAGTTTATCTAATACACAAAGTGAGAGAAGATATTAAAGAAACTGTGCTGGATAAAATGTAATTGTGCTGGAAGTAGAACAGTAAATGATATTGCTTGAAAGAGTTGGATTCAAATGTAAAATTACTACCCATTTATTTTCAATGAAAAGACCCAAGTTAGATGTTCTAGATAGTTGACAGATGTGAGTTGAAGTTTTGTAGACATTTGCTCCAAGAATGAGCAGATTTTTTAATTGACATTACACTGACAATAAAGATACAAAATGTTTGTGATTTATTAGAAATTGCTGCATTTTATGATTGGAACCTGCTCACCTCTGGATTTTGGTCATTGCATCAGGCAAAAAATATATATTTCTGGCTCTGAATTGGCATATTTATTTGTAAATGGATAAATAATCTTGTAAATATCAAGTAGAGCATATATTTATAAAATAACTTCTTTTTTCAATGTGTAACTGTGATGAATTTTCAATTGCAAAAAATAATGAAGTCAGTATTGGAACCTCACACAGTGTTCAGATCTCTTGCATGGCGCCTGCACCCCCGCCGTCTCATCCAGCCTTAATGACGCTTGCTGCAGTGATAATGCCCTGATGTGGGAGATAGCGGTGGTGTGGAGCATGTGGCAAATTATCAGACATGCAAATCAGTAGGCAGCTGTGGAATCCTTAATTATGGTGCGGATCCCCCACAAAGGCACCTCTCCACCCCTCACAGGCCCCCCTGGAGCCCCTCTAGACTCTAGCAAGCCTCCTCCCTTCAAACCCCCCCACCTTACCTCCCCTTCCTCCTGCTGCCCTTGCACCCCCAGACAGACAGATGGACCAAAGGCAGAGGCAGTGGGAGGAGAAGAGAGTTTGGGGAGGGTTGGTTGATATGGTAGGTTGTGGCACCGGGGGTGGTGTTGCTCTACGTTGATGTGGGAGGGGGTTCTGTTTATTTTTGGATTCCATTGAAGTGTCATTCTGAGCATCACTGCAGTTATAGTTGTACTCAAAATAAATCCTTGGCAGTTTGTGTAATCCCAACAGTTTGCCCTCATGGCAAGTTATATTGACTAAACTGCACTTTTGTGAGCTGATCTTGAAAGCTTTATTTTAGGCTGCAGTTAAAGGGACTTGAGGCAAGATTAAGAAATGAGACTCGCGACTGCTGCAATTGGCGCTGCGGTTAACTGCAGCCACGAGCCAAGCCGTCGCGGGAGCGTGCACAAACTAATCTATAACGTTGTTTACAAGGCTGATAGTCTTTTTCTTCGTTGTGACCACATTTTAGTGGTCTTTCAGTTGATCTGGGTTGTTTGCCGATGGCAGAAGAATCCATAAATGCAGCGTCATTTGACGTCACATCCACAGGACAGTGCGGGAAATTCAGCCACTGAATCGCAGTGCATTATGCAGCACACAGCCTGTTCAAGGCAACGGAGAGAGACTTGGGTGGGCTTGTTCTTTTTGTTTTTTGCGCTTCATCACCCATTGGTATTAAAAAACTGGACATGCTTGTTTATTCTTTCAAAATTCCTGCCTCTAGTCCCTTAAACAATTCTCATTCTTGATTTTTGTTTTTGTTTTCATCCCTAAGCCATAGTTCCTCTCCCACATTTTAATTCACCAATTTGACTCTTGAAAATCCTCATGTTTTGGATTCCTGGCTTAAAATACCATTACAGTGGAAAGCAAGATAGTTGTAGATTAATTTTTGGGACTTAAAATTGCAGAGCTTTTAAAAGCCAGATTGGGACATGATGGCATTCTGGGCTGTTCCTCAACAGACCTTGGATGATGCTTATTTATCTACTTTGTACATTGTCTTTATGCTTAGGACTGCACGTCGGCCCTAAGGAGATTAATATAGCAATCCTCTATCGCTCGTCAAATCCAGAATCTCTTGTTTTTACACAGATTTATAGAGAACAAAAATATTTTTGAGAATTTCTGAGGATAATCAGCTTAAACGCTGGGAAATTAACCGTTCTATGAATTTGTGGATGCAGTTCGGAATATGTTTTGCCTCTGAAACAGATAGAAGCTGAGGATGGAACCTTGTGCTCTCCATGTTTTTGTTGTAGATTTGAGAAGATACCCAAGACTGAATCCATGCTAATGCCCCCAAGTCTTTTTTCCACTTTGAAACACATGCAGCTAATTGAACATGAATAGGAGATGTGTTAGGGGTGAAACTTAATCCTATCTGCTGCTGAACTCGATCGGAGGAAGAACCCCCCCTCTTCAAACACTACACACAGAAACCCTTACCCTATTGTTCAAAGACCCCTGCAATGACCCAAATTAGCTTCAGTTCTCTGAAGCAATAGTGAATCCAATAAGCTGATATGAGGCTGAATCATGCTGAAGACATGTTGGTGTTAGCTGGAGGTTCTCTTTTTCTTTTGAGTATTTTATGCTCGCATCAGCTCACTTGACAGCAGTTAAACTCCGTCAGCTAGAGATATGCATGGCTCACTATTATTATGCATATTCATTACAACCCCCACACTTCTTAATAAATGCTTCCTGCCCACCCTGCTCATCTCACCCCCCACTGTTTATTCCCGCTTCTTCTTTTCTCTTCTTCTACAGGAGCTGAAGCTACCGGTCTACAGGGCCCACTCTCCACAGATTGGCATGCGGCGGTACTTTGCAGACTTGTTGGCCATCCTAAGTAATCGCTACCAGCTATGTCCTACTGCACGCCACCTAGCCGTCTACCTGCTGGACCTTTTCATGGACCACTATGATGTGGCTGTTAAACAGCTCTATGTCATTGCCCTCTCCTGTTTGCTGCTAGCTAGTAAGTCCCGAAATAACTTTTTAACTTCCTCTTTACAAACAGCTGCACGCGTGTATATAGTACTTATTAGAGATTTTTATAACTTGGTAGGAATATTTACTTAAAGGCGTTGTTAAAGTCATGTTTACACTTAATTTCATTACAGTAAATATTTTTGAATGGTTTGTGTTTTCATCTTCATTACAAAGCCTTTTGATTAACCTGTAAATATGCAGGGTTTTTGTGAAGCTCTGTTGACCTGAAACAGTGCGGTTTGTGTACAGAGGGCACAAGGTAAAGCAGTTTCTGCAATCATGTTTATCTTAATAGGCTCAAGGGAAAAAAGAGATGTGGGTAAATATATGTACCATTATGTGGGTAGAGACTCTGAGAAATTATGTCCACGTCTGCAGAATTTAATCTCTACTTTTATCCTGGTTGTAATATGATCTCTTTGGCTGCCACTGCTTGTTTAGTCAGTTGGAGATAAACAGGTAGAGTCAAAAGACCTTAAATTAAAGAGGTGATTACCCTTATCTGTACTGCAATTATTGAAAACAAATTATTCATTTAATGTGGCAGCAAGTCCACAATCTATATTGATCATTTAGTTTAAGTTAAATCTTGGATTCTTTAATGCAGTCTTTCTGTTGGGATTAATTAATTTTTATGAAATAAATATAAAGACTATTTTCTTACTGTCAGCATGCTTACATGAATAAAAATCAGCAAGCATCCTGACACTGAACAAATTTAACAGCTTAATTTAATTACCATGTGCCAAAGGGCTCTTTTTTTTTTTTTTTTACATATATCTTAACACCCATACAACACAAAACAAGACTAACAGTAACATAAACAAGTGTGCACAGATGCAGATATTATTTTTATTTTGTTTCTTCTCAAGTTAAAATTGCTTCTGAACACAAGGTCTATGTTTCGATTAGAAACTATTGTGCCTGTCTGCTGTGAATTCTTGGGGCTTTTTTTGTGTTTTGTGTAAAGCAGGTGTATTAATCATTCTTCCCCTGCTGATGCACAGTGCAGGTTGTGTGGAAGTTATTAGTGTCTCCATGTCTGTCGGGTGATTAACAGACTGTGAGGTTTTCCATGCATTAATGTAGCCCTTGGCATCATGGATAATTAGACTAATGATGCTGTCAAAGTAAGAATCTGGAACAGAGCCTTGGAAGAGCAGTAAATGTGTGTGTGTCTGTGTGCAGTTGCATACAGGCTTTCTACAATAAGTCAGAAGTCTCTGTGGTGAGATGTGAGACTTAAGAGGTTTTATATGAAAGCAATCTCTTGGCTCTTGGGAGCCCAAGAATAGCTTTTAGAGTTAGCTCATTCAGTAAAGTACAATAAGTAGTATCATCTCAACCTGGGCAGAGATTATTCTTTGTATCTCTTAAAGATTAATCAGATTTTTTATCGACTCTTTTGATAGTAGCTCTTAGTTAGCGAGGCTCTCTTCTCTGTTCTCCTGCGTCTGGCTCCTGTAGGACTCGGGGGAGTCTCTGTCATGATTGATGAAGACTTGAAAGGGCATTTGATTCAAAGTTGACTTGGGTTTTCATTCGTCTTGAGGTGCTTTGGAATCCAGCCTAGTTATTGAACAACCTCTCCAGATCTCACTGCTTCCCTTTGACACACACAATTGTCTTTAAACTTTCCTGGTTTCCGCACTCGGTTAATTAATCTGTACCTCTTTTGTGCCTCTCGGCAGTCACTGCTTAATCCTGTTACTCCATTGTATGCCTGTTTTTGTGGGCACTTGTGTGTGCATGCGTTTGCTCATGCTGCCCTTCCTTTACAGGAGTAAGATCATGGTCTCTCTCTCTCTCCCTCTCTGTCTCTCAGTCTCTCTCTCTTTTTTTAAGCTGAATTGATTGATATTGACTTTTGGGCACTTATTTAGAGATGTTAATTGATCTGGTGATCCTATCTAATTAGTGAAATCAGAATCCTTGGAAGTTTTGTGTATTTCAGGATAGCCATTTGAAAGTCAGTCCACAGCCACCCAGATACAATTGTATGACATTCCATGAAGTCCTGCAGTGATCACATCAGTCTTAATGACAGACTTGAGTCCACAAAGTAAAGGGTCTGCACACTGCCACTATTTGTCAGCATAAATGATATCATTAATGTGCCTCCACTGCCAGCCAGTACAAAAATGTTATGGATTTCTGTTTTTGTGTGCCTTCATATTATGTGAAGCTTGTGTTTGTACTCCTGATTATGACAGGTGATTACTCCTGTTCTGATATATTTTGTGACCTCTCTGTGTTGTTATAGCTGAAGCTGGATTTTGTTTGTTTTGTCTGCAACTAAGGCAAAATCAAAAAGGGCATCCTGCCGAATCAACTAAGCATAAGAAGCTCAGTTATGTTGACTACAGAGTGCACATGCATGGGTCTCAGAGCCCGGGGGTGGGGAAGAACAGCGTGCTGAGGGGCACCTGCCATATGCTCTCCGAGTCAGGCCTCAAACAAAAGCCAGTCAATGCAAGCAGGACAGCCAGCCAGATAGACCCAGAGAGGGGGAGGGGAGCACACTCTAAGGCAGGAAGGCTGTTGTGTGTTTGCATGTGCCTGTATGGCAGAGATTCACCATGAGCCATCATTGCTATAAGAGGACATGGTTGCCATGACAGCAGTGTGATAAACCTATGGATTTTTTTTTTCAATCACCTCATTAAGATCCACCTTGAAGGCTAATCCACAGGAGAATTTCCAATAGAAAGAGCACTACTCCTACCACCACATGGCTATCTAAGTGATTGAGTTCTGGTGGTGTCCTTTTACCTCTTACTTCTGGCTCTATGTCTTCCTTGTTCTCTCACCTTGTCAGAGTCAGACACCACAAACCAGTCCGGGGACAGGGCGGCCTGTAAAAGCAGGCTCACATCCCTGGGGGTTGGGAAATGAGAGGGGCTGTACTTCAAAGACGGTTTAGCTGCTGATGTTAAACAGGGTAGAGAGGGAGGAAAAGGTGGCGGCCTTGAAAATGGGCCATGTTAGAACTGAACCACCCAGCAGGGTGCCCTGAAATATAAATTAATAAAGAGACAACCTCCTCCTTCATCCCAGTGTCTTAGGTTTGACAATAATTCTGATGGAACTGTTGTCATGTAGGGCATTCACAATACATTTGCTAATGCAGGGATGTACAGGTTCGTTTAAAAGTCTATTTTCATCATTTATTACCTGTACTTGTATTTTGTTGGTTTAAATTGTATTTTGGAAAACTGCAGACCCGTTTGCCGACACACTCCTGTGTCACCACCCATAGGGTGAAACACCCTGCACCCTCGGTCAATGAATCCCCCCCAAAGTCTGACACACATATATGCTTAGGGCTTCAAGAATTCTCCCTGGTCGCCCAAGCATTCAGCATTGTGTCAGGGGTCAGCTCAGGCCTTCATTGTAAGGGCAGCCAGTATCAGGCGTAGCAGCACAGAGATTTTGTAATAGAGCTGTGACCAATTTCCCACTTTCAATGAAAAATGAACAGCGTAGAGAAAATGTCATTATAGATGTCAAGTCATAGAAAAGGTAGTGGAGATATGGGTAGAAATAGAAATTACTAAATTGTGTCTGCTTACCTGTATCTTTGTGTGTGATAGTTGTTCAGTGATGACAAGTAATATTCCTTGTTTTGGGAATTGAATTCACATTTATGTAGTTTTGTTGATGGATAAATAAATGTGAAGCAGTGTTCCTTTGTTTAGGATTTAGGATTGTACTATAGCTCTTTTCTTTGTTTTTCTTCCCACCAGATCCAACTTTTTCACTTAAAGATGTTAGTGCTTTTCCACTATATTTTCAGCATTTCTTTAACTTACCTTTGCTCTGTCTGCAGTTCTTCTTTCCCCCAAATCTTCCTTAGTTTTTTTTTAAACATGTTTTGAGGAATGGATGTAAAGAGAGCTTTACATCTAATTATACAGAACACATCAAACGAATGGTGTGAAGACCCCTCTCTGATGTGTGATGAGGGGTCTTTGTAACGGCCATTATGTGAAAATTTCCTCTACTTGCCATCTTATGTTTACACTTACTTGATGCTGTGACTGGCCAGCTGTGCAGAGGTGAAATAGGAGTCAGGTAAGGTATTATTGTTCTGTCTTTCTTGTTTTTATTAAATTAATAACTTATTCTGACATTCTATTTCTCAGCTTTGACTTTGACTTTGAGCTGGGAAAGGTGCTGTAGTGTTTTGTAGATTGTAGCCTTTTGTTGTGGGTTTTTTTTTTTTTTTTTTTTGGCTTCAGCTCTTATATTTCCTACCAACCACTACCATCTTCACATTCACTGCCTTCTACTCGCAAAAGAACACACCTGGGAAGAAACCCTGCTTCCAGGTCTTACCTCTTCCTTACCCTTTTGACCTCCAACAGATGAGATCTATTTGCTTGACCCCATCTCATCAACATCACCTGTGGCTGCTGTTAGAAAAGATCGGGTTCTTGTGGTTGTCTATAGAAAAGGGGTTGGAGAAGAAAAGGAAGTCCTTTAAAAAAAATTGAACTCCTTAACTGTGTCTCTTCCCTGCTAGGTGATATTAGATAGGATCAGCTAGCTGCCTGCATTCCAGGTAGGCTGAACTCACAGGAGAGGAATGCACGGTCTCTCTCAGGCTGCACTCAGACTGACAACAGAAAACCGATAGGCGCTGTTGTGGTTTAGACTTGTTGCAACAGCAAGGAGATGAAATGCGCATCACTAAGCAAACACTGAGATGCATATTTGTTAGGTAAATAGTTAAATGGTACACCTTCATGTAATTTATCAAAGCTGTATCCTGCAGGGAAGGATAAACCAAGTATGTCTGAAATCAAATTGCTGTAAATCTGAGCAGGCACAATGAAATCTAGTTTTATGGTTTAAATCTACTTTTTAACAATAAGATTTTATGTTTTTATTTATTTTTTCTTTTAAATACAAGGGTTCAGCTTGCATGTAAAATTGCTTATTTTCTTGATCGTAAGAAAATTTCAAATTTTTGCATATTTTTTGATTGCTGGTTTGGCTAAACAAGCAGTTTTAGGCTCTCAGAAGACATGATTGGTATTTTTCACAACTTTCTGTCATCTGTAGTCCCTTCAGTCAGAGTGAAACTTTGACGTGTTTGTCCCTTTATTGTCTGTTGTGACATTGGGCGTTTTCAAGACATCCCAGTTTTTCTTTAGTTTTTGAAAAACATGAAATCTCTGAGAGGATGACAAGATGGTTTTAGTGACAGCTGACAATTTTTCCAAGTTTTGTTTTATGTGGTTTGCTTAACTGTGTTATCACCATGTTGTATATGTTTTTTTTTTTTTTCTGCATGGTTTATGCCTCTGTTTGGGCCCTTTAATGAAATGAATGTGGCCACTGTTTTGTCACACAGGCAATAATATACATCAGCGTTTTTCTGTAGGTTCCCAATGTTGCTTTTTCGGGGCTTGGTTTTAAGGCTCTTTGGCATCTATGTTGCTCTGATGTCTGGTCACCCAGAGCTGTAAACTAAAGGAATAATCACAAAGTACGAAAAGGAGATTGACTTGCGCTATGTCTCTTAAGATCAAAGAAGCTGGTGCTGTGCAAAGATTGGGGGCATTGATGTCTTTTTATGGCTGCGTCTGTGTGGACATAGCAGTCTAGCAGCAGTCGGAGCACTGATTTAGAGGATATGAGGAGTAGAGAATGGGGCAAGTGTGGACTGGGTCATGGAACGAGTGCTTGTGGTTGTAAATAGCCCTGTTTCTCATTGTGTTTCCTGTTTTGCTGGAGAGACGCCATTACTGCCTCCCTGCTAATTACTCCCTAACCCCCACCTCCGGGTATGTTGGGCTGCAGCTCCCCGCCTTCTCCCCTCCTCTCTCCTGCTTTGCTTAATGATAGGTCGCAACATCAGTGATAAAACTTGCACTTTGTAGGAAGACACTGCACTAGACTTGGGCATAAAGGAATAAATGAGGTCCATCAACAGCAGTGGCAATAGCAAAAGCTATTGCAAGTCAGACAATTGCTTTCCAGAGTGTTCATTTCTAACTGTAGCTAGGTATTGTCAATAAATCCTCTATTTTGAGTGTTTGGTTGCCATGGTTTTAGATGAGTAGATTAACCCAACACAGGGTTTTTGTTGTTCTCGGCTTGATGCATAACTTTTTAATCCTGGAAAGAGGATATAATGCCAAGTAATTCTACACGGAGTGACACTTAAGCTGTAGGCTGCAATATGTGTGCGTGCTGCTGTAGTGAAGGTCCCATATAGCCTGTACCAGTGTACATTTATGACCACGTTTCTATACTTTCAGAAGTAGCTATTGGATTTTATGACATTTAACTGATAATGAAGTATATTAATGATATAGTGATATAGTAGTGAAATGATATTTAAAATGCTTATAGGTTTTAATTGCAACTGTGACCATTTCTTTTAAGATGCATTCAAAATTATGATAACTGAAAGTAAAATTTTATCTCTTCAAAAATTTGCAGTTTTATGACTGTTTATTGTTAGTTTATTGTCATTTATGGGAATAAGCCTTAAACTTCTGTGCTGGTTAAGAAATTATTTTTAGGAGCCAGCCAGTTTCATTACAAGCTCCCTTCTAAAAACTGTGTAGTTCAAGGCACAGGCTTTATGGGGAAGTCTACATCAGAGAAACCTGACACCCTCCTCGCCCTCATTCTTAATGTTTGAGAGGAGGCCTCTTGGACCCCTGGATTAAAGGCAGAAACACCCCTCTTCATTGGTCACATGGACCCCTGAGGCCTCAGGGCTGTTGCTATGGAAGAAGAGTGTGTCTTTGGATGGGAGGGGGGTTCACTATAATGACATTGCTCTGATGTCTATAAGGCAGAGACACTGAAATATCTGAGATTGAGCTGACTGGGGTTTTCACAAAAAGTGTATGGCTTCTATAATCCACCGAAAGAGGCCCACACTTAGCCCATAGTCAGATGCCTTCTTCAGCTTATTAGTGTAATAGCTTTGCTTTATGGCCAGATGTTCAGAAGTAGTCAGCTTAATTGCTAATGTTTAGAAGGCATGTTATGTTTGTAAAGTTGGAGTAAGCCGATTTAGAGCTGATTGTAGACTTGTTGCACATGATGAAAAACACAAAGTAGATTCTTTAAAACAAATAGTGTTTTCTAGGGTCTCTCAGTATAACTCCATATAAAAAAATCTATGGATTTTGATAATCTATACCTTGAAATTTAACACTGAATGTTGGAATTTGATTTTAGGTCTAGATGTTATGGAAAAATAATTTTAATCCACGGTGGCATGGTGGTTAGCACTGCAGCCTTACAGTAAGAAGGTCGCTAGTTCGAGTCCTGGCTGGGGAGGGGTTTGAACAATTCCAACAGTGTCCTTTGTCTGTGTGGAGTTTGCATGTTCTCCCCGTGTATGCGTGGGTTCTCTCCAGGTACTCTGGCTTCCTCCCAATGTCCAAAGACATGCATGTTCGGTTAATTGGTCACTCTAAATTGTCCCTAGGTATGATGTGAGAGTGAATGGTTGTCTGTCTGTGTTGGCCCTGCGACAGACTGGCGACCTGTCCAGGGTGTACCCTGCCTTTTGCCTGATAATAGCTGGGATAGGCTCCAGCAACCCTGCGACCCTGAACTGGACTAAGCGGTACGAAAAAATGAACGAATGAAGATTTTATTTATTTTTACATATCAGTTTGTCAGTAAATTGTGAAAATGTAGTGATTTTATCTTTAGTTCTCTTATGGCAAAAAGTCTGACTTAATTTCTTGGAAATAAAATACAGAGAAGACGCACAAAGACCCTACCGCACACACACACACAGTTTATAATCTTGAACCGTTAATTCCTGCTATTAAACACGATTATTAAATTAATGCTGCTGTGCTATTTTCTGCTTTTTTTTTTCATTGCTTTTTCCTAATCAACCAATAGTTTCATTTTTCTAAAGTATATGTCATGAGATGGTGTGTATATTCCAAAATCTTGATTGACAGAATAAAGAATAAACTAAAATCCAGTTTTGAAAAATGGACGCAGCTTGTCTTACTAAATTCTTCAGAAATTTCAGAAATCTCTGTTCAGTGCACACATGTAATAGTCAACAACAGCAGTCTGTAATACCAAAGATGTAATGCGTAGAACATTTGAAATAAATGTTTATTGTATGCAGTAGTTTAACTTTCTTGTATGTTTTTCTTACCAGGTAAATTTGAAGAGAAGGAGGACCGGGTTCCCAAACTGGAGCAGCTGAACTCCCTTGGCTTTATGTGCAGCCTGAACCTTGTTCTAAACAAGCGGGATCTGATCAAAATGGAGCTCCTGCTGTTGGAGACTTTTGGCTGGAATCTGTGCATGCCCACACCTGCCCACTTTATTGACTACTACCTTCATGCCGCAGTGCAGGAGGGTGACCTTTACAACGGCTGGCCTCTGTCCTCTCTGTCCAAAACCAAGGCTTTCATGGAGAAATACACTCACTACTTCCTGGAGGTCTCATTGCAGGGTGAGTTCAGACCTGGGATGGTGAACTGGCCTTTATTTTGCAATCTCTCAACTATCAAGTGGAAAGTGATTTGCATGTATGTTTAATCAAACTTCACTGAACTGTTGTCTTCTTTTAGATCATGCCTTCCTGACTTTTAGACCATCCCAGGTTGCAGCTGCTTGTGTGGCAGCATCTCGTATCTGCCTTCAGATTTCCCCAAGCTGGACAACTGCCCTACATCTGCTAACAGGCTACACCTGGGACCACCTCACGCAGTGCATTGAACTCATGCTGCTGTAAGGACACACCAGCAAACACACAAAAGCAGACAAACAAAGGTCAAGCAAAGGGAGTGATACTTGCAGACAAGCTCCTCTGTTGTGAGATTGGAAGCGAAGGTAGATTGCATTGAAGCAGGAGCTGATGCAGGAGTCGTGCTATTTGATGAAACACCAGAATCTCATCTCTTCTTTCCAAAGTTATTCCAGTCCTGTGTCTATGGTGGCACATTATGCATGATTCAAGTTACATGTGTCTATCATCATAATAATGTGCTTTCAACTGTTTTCTTACCCTGAACACATCCGCTCTTAGATTTGATGCATCGTTGTTGTACATCACAGTGTGTATGAAAAGTACAGAGGGTTTGAAATTGATCTGCCACTGATACACCCCTTGAGTTGGCAAGGGAGTTGGCAGTAGAGGTAATATTGATCTGTCTAGTGTGCTATGCACATCAAATCTGCAACTTTCCACTCTTGCAAACAGTGTTGTCAGTACTTTGACCTGACTCTGTGACACCATCTTGATGTGTGATACAGGACAGAGCTAACTCTCTTTGGCATGTGTGAATCATAAGGAGATTAAATGTGTCTTTTGTTAATAAGGTGTAAACTGATTAGTGAAAAGGTGAACTGGCAGCTGTTGTTGAAGCCCCATACCCATCATTAAGCTCCACCAACACCTGATGGCTGTATGTTGTTGATACAATAACCAGTATATTTTGAACAGAAGGTTGGGGACCATCATTTTAGTGCAGATATTTTTTTTTTATGCATGTCAGCTACATTATATCAGGGGATTTATGTCATCATATCACAAAAAAAGAAGAAATTGAGTGATGCTGCAGAAGATTTGGGCCTCTTGATTGGTTGCCATGATTGAGGATTTTAAGGTCACTGTTACTGTAACCGGTAATGGCTTGCTATATTCTGTGCATCATTGTACAAGACCGGTCTGTACTATAATTGTAGCTGATAGGCAAGCTGCTGGGTATTTTGACAACTACAATTTAGATGCCAATTTTTACATAATGAATGGCAGTGTGTACTGTTTGTTAAATTGTTTACATATGGTTAGATTCATTGTGTAGGAGTCTAGTGGTTTTGGCTATTATTCATTGAATTAATCTTCTACTCAAGCATTGACATACTTCACTCTGTACACACTCCAATATTGCTCTCTTACATGATGTATTTTGCATTTTTTGTTTTGTTAATAACAGAGCTCATGACAACGATGTGAAGGAGGCCAATAAATCCAAATCCACTCCCCCTCACCGGCCCTCCTCTCTGCAGTCCCAGCCCCAGACTTCTCACCTCTCTCCAGTGTCAGCCATCCAGAGGCCAGCCTCCTCCTCCTCCACCTCTTCCACACCACAATTGATCTTTCAGCCTGATGGCTACCCACACCTTTCTCAGCATTCCCCATCGCTATCCCAGCTGCAAGCTTTGGCTGACTCCCAGGCTTTGGGCCCTGTGGTGAGTATGTCTCAGGACTTCCTCCAGAGCCACAGGATGGGTCTACTAACAGGGGCACCCTCCATCACTCCTGGGGGAGCTTTCTCTTCCTACTCGAACCTAGCCTCGAGTCTTCAGCCGGGGGCTCGCGGGTTGCCTCTCCAGGGCCCGATCTCTGTGCAGATGGCTCTTGCTGGAGAACCACGACATTGCCTGAGCATGGCCTACAGTGGGGGCTACCTGGGGGGACATCACACATTCACAGCTGGCTGCTTTGATAGGTGACGCCAGGAGACGGAGAGGGAGCACAAACCCCTACGGGAGTCCACTGCAATGCTTCCGTCCCAGCTCCCCACCCCAAAATACCCTCTTACAGACCTCTTCTCTCTCTCCGTCGGCACTGCAACACCCTCAGTTTGCCCAGCTCCCCGGTCCCTCTCACAGAGACGCCTCAAACGCAAGCAGAGGTCCAAAGGCACGACAGACCCAGTGGAAGTCATCACACTGACGTGACACATGCACTGCCTCATATGAAATACTGAGGCACTGCAGAGATGTTACTGCTATTTTCTGAACTGGGTTTATAAATCTGTCTTATTATGAGACTGTCATCACTGTGAATGAGATGAAAGCAGCAGTGTGATCCAACACCCACCTCATTCAGTGCCTGTTCTCAGTTGTGTGTCATAGCTGAGCCAATTTTAGAAGTGCACAGAGCACATCTGAATAGAAACAGAAAGTATCTGTGATAAGCATATTTTGCTGCTTGACATATTTTTTTCTTTTCATTTTTAATCCCCCCAAAACTAACACATTGGTTGTGAAATTTGGCCAGTAATGTCTTTTTTTTTTTCTCTTTTCACTGTCAATTAAAAAGATTGAAGAGAAAATAGGGGTTTGTTTCTGACTTGGCAGAGCACAAAACACTGCATATGTCATTGGAATTTTTTGTTGTCTCTCTTGAAGTTCGGCAAATGTTTGATGTAATGAGCTGAGGGGCTCCTCTGGGAATTCCTTGCAACACAAGACCTTTCAGGAGACTAAGAATTCATTGTTTTGTGCACAGCAGGTGAAGTCCGCAGCTCAAACAGGCCAACATCACTCAGATCTTTTTTTCTTCTCTCTCATCATATTTCTCTTCCATCTCCAAAGTCTAGTCTTGTGGGAGAGCCTTTACTCATGCAGGTGAAAATTTGGCTCTCGCACAGCTGCCGGCTTTACATACTAAAGTTTTATTTCTCCAGCACCACTCAAAGAGGTTAACACAAACAGATGTGACTGGACCAGCATGGTGAAGGAGATTTGGACATTGGTTGTGTGTTGTACATATGAATTGCTGCTGCCTTCTTAAAAACTGATGGTTCTGTGTCTGTGTTAATGACCCCAATGTTTACATGAACCACTTTCAGGGACTTTATCAAAATTACTTGAATATGATGCCATTGAAACATGCCATAGCTTTTATTTATGACTTTTTGTTCTTATGTTGTCATTCATTTTATTTTATATAGCATAGATTTGTATACCAACCTAGAAATCCATCATCAATTATGTGTAGTCGTATTTGTACCTGTTCAAATTGTATTCATGCTCAGGTTTCAAGGCTGACACTAGCAGCCCTCCACTCATTATTCTGTGCTATTGTGCTTTAAAGTTGATGCTAACGCGGCATCTGTGGGGGCTCTTATAATTCCCGTCTTCATCACTGGATCCTACTCTATGTGCAACTCGGTAATTGAATACATGAAACATTTTTTGCTATGTAGTGGAACAAACCCACAATCATCAGCTTCACAAATAAACATCTGCAGCCAGTCATCCGTAATTGCCTCCCAGGTTTATAAAGCTGCAATCCCCAATCTTTTACTTCCTGTTAAAGTATAAACACATGCAGATTCCCAGTGGCGATCACAAGGGTTGCCCACAGGTCATCATCGGGTCATACTTTAAATGTGTAGAACCCAAGGTTTTTGGGAGCTGTAAACAACATTGTGGCTGAATTAAGGCTGCCATTATGGATTAATCGCTTGGCTATTACCCATGTCTTAGATTGCAAGTTAATGTTAAACTTTCCCTTTTATCTTTCAATCTTCTGAAAGTGCAAACAGTTAGTTTGCTGTCACAGATGGTAGATAAATACAATTTGAGTGGAAATTAACAGCTTGTTTTGGAAGGAAGAAAAACTTTCTAAACTGCTTTCTCTTTCTTAAAATTGCCTTAGTCTAAATGTGGCTTTAAAGGTTAATCTGTTCTGTTGTGGATATCCTGTCATGTTCATGACTTGCCAGTTGTCAGGCTTTACATGGAGATAGCAAATAGATGAATAGAGACAGATGGCACATCGAAAGCCTTCTGAAACTACAACTTTCTCATTATTATAATTACAAATTGCCAAACTGACACAGCCAGATATTTGTTTTTCCACTACTGAGGACATGTATATGCTCACCAGTGAAATGAATTATACTATGCCTTTTGTTTTTCTAACTTTATGTACCATTTTTTGTATTTTCTACATTCCTATTGTTCTCATTATATTTTAGTTTGATATGTTTTTTAATGATGAATGCTGTTGGTGTGAGCTAGATTTTATATCATTGTTTTAAGAGTTTGCTCTTTTCCTCACAATTCACGAGCAACTTTTCATTGAGGTGTCAAAGGTGCAATAAGTTTTTCTGTTTAAACTGACCACAGCCATCACTGTCTTGTGTGTACCACTGGTTCATCTTTTGTAATTTATTTTTTTCATTTTATTATTGTGTGATATGACTTGATCTCCTTTAGAGGGCAGTGTGCTCTGAACACAATAAGTATGTTGCATATTGCAGCCACACATATTGAGTAATAGCTATAACTAAATGCTTTTGTCTTGTAGCTAGTTTTACTGTTCATTTTTGACCATGAAAGGTGCTGATGTCTCTCGCACCAAACAATGCTTGTGCTATGTTATAGTGATGAAATGACACCACAAACTTATAATTTTATTTTTTTATTCTTTTCTAACAACTTGTAGTCTTGCTTTATATGACACTGAATGATGGTGTCTCATGAAGTGCCCTGAAAAAAAATAAACACACAAGTGGGCTAAGTTTCTAAGAGCTAATTTTTCTTTTATTCTTCTTTTTTTTTTTTTTTTTTTTTACTCTGAGGAAGCTTGAGTGACGTTCCTGCAGCTTTTGGAGATGCAATGCTTTCTACTGCATTGTT
Organism: Atherinomorus stipes; assembly: GCA_023101725.1. Taxonomy (NCBI): domain Eukaryota; kingdom Metazoa; phylum Chordata; class Actinopteri; order Atheriniformes; family Atherinidae; genus Atherinomorus; species Atherinomorus stipes. The sequence continues at coordinate 740,232 of JALJCO010012807.1, forward strand.
CCTGCTGGTTTAAAGGGAAGACCATGTTTTATCTCCTGCAGACTTTCAACAAAGACCTTCGGTTCAGATAACATGCTGTGAAGCCAACAGACCATTCATCAAAGCTGCCTTGAATCAAACTAAAGCAAGTACAGTGTTCGTAAAGCCATTTATTCAAGTAGGTTTTATGATTGACACTTAATTTTCCTGTTTTAAAAACTTTTCTTGGCTACTTTTCAGGAATACTTACATTTTTCTTACAGTTATTACATTCAAGCATTGCTTCTCAGAGGGATAATCACACTGTTCACCTCAGACTAAAGCCAAGTATGTCTAAGGTTGAATCTGAAACAAATAACTTAATCTCTCCCTCTTGCACTTGTAACCATGGATGGAATTGCAAATCCATGAGCTGTACCACTTATAAGACCACTGACAGGGTTATTATTCAACTTTTATGAAAGATGCTATGCTGGTTCTGCTCCTCAACTCCGCCTCCACAGCTCAGTCGGAGCATTCTGTGTCGTAAAGCGCTTTGCTCTATTCAGCAGTATAACACACAAGACATTATATCCCAGTATAACGCTAACATCGTGGGCACAGAATGATCCCATAGAACCTACTGAACCCTAGCTTTGTCTCCCTTCAACACAGTGGATAGTTGTATACAAGTGAGAGAGGCGCTCTTTGCTTTCTTCTTGTAGCCTTCTTTGCTTTGTGTGCATGGATCCTTTTTATTTTCCAGATAGCTGATACCAAAGAAAATTAAAGTAATTTTGTTTGGATTATCGGAAAGATTTTTTCCATCTTAAACTTCACGCTGCTTGTTGTGTCACTCAATTTAAATTGTAGACTAGTGTGCCCAAACTTTTGCATATCACTGTGTGTTAATTATAAAATTTCACAAATCTGGAACCCAATCTGGCCGACACATCTGATCATATCAACTTGCAGATATTTGATCATACTTTTAGATACTGAATAGACTGAGGGGCATTTCTCAGGTTTCCAGTGTTCAGTGGTCCATCTGTAAGGGTGGAGGTGCTCAAGGCCATCCTGCTGTAAGCTTTTGTATTCGGAGGGGAAGACTCAAGCTGCTGGTTTCCCTTGAATACATCCTCAAGGAGGAATTGGTAAGAAGACAACAAGGGGGTCTTTAATAAAGGTCCTTGGGAAAGGATTCACCTCGCTTAGGGATTTTGATAGAAATTCTTTGGATGGATCTACAATAAAAAACTGTTCAAATTAATGAAGTGAAAATGATGTCATTGGATTTGAATCCCTGAATAATGATAGCTGCAGCCAGCTTGCTTCAGGAGTCAGATAAATTACCTGTGCTCAGTATGAGTATCAAATTATCATACATACACCTGTTGTGAAAGGCTCCAGAGACAAGTAACACACAAAAAAGTGTGTGCTTGGAGAAATATTGAATTCAGCTTTAGATAATAGACTGTGTATAACACCACAGTAAATAATAATATTGTTTAATAGCTATAAAACTACAATAAAAAAAAAATTGTGAAGCACAACAAACTTAACATAATCTTATCCTATTAAGCTCATTTATATTCATTTGGTTCAGTTTTGTTGGACATTTCTGCAGTTATTTTGGGGGAAAAGACATTCATGGGAAATCTAAAAACCTTACTGGTTATTTCATTCAGTTTGTGCAATTTAAAGGCAAAGCTGAGTGCTGTTTTTTTTTTTATGGAGGAAGGCGCCACCTTGTGGCAGCTTTTGATAAATGCACCGTCCATGTTGTGTGTGTGTATATATATATATATATATATATATATATATATATATATATATATATATATATATATATATATATATATATATAAATCAGTTTCAACATTTAATATTTTGTCATATCTTGTCCCAACTCATCTGGAAACTATTCTGGATGCAGATAACCTACAGCAGGGCCTCAAAAGCCACTGTTCTGCAGTTTGTAGATGTGTCCCTGCTCAAACAAACTTGATTCAAATGAATGAATCAACAACTTGTCTAGTTCTGACCTGTTAATTTGAGGCTGGTGTTTTTAAGCAGGGAAACATCTAAAAAGCTGCAGGACAGTGGGTTTTGTGGTTCGGAGTTTGACCTATACCATGGCTTCAAATGCTTCACCAAGTTCAGCAAAGCTGGAACAGGGAAAGACCAAAAAATGTAAAGGTACAGCAAGAAATGAAAAACTTTGTGCCATCTCATTTTGTTCTAGTTTTATTTGTATATTTGCAAATACAATGTTCACATTTAGCTTGTATAACATCAAACACCTTTGTTTGAATTTGGATGGACAGGACTGACAAGTCTTATAATGTTAATTTGGAAGTGACATTTGATTGCTAACATCATTTTTGTCCAACAGAGCTTTACCAGGATATTTCAAAGCAAACTTCAAGGTAAAAATGTTCTTGTCCTCCAGCAAGTGGGGGAAGAAAGCTGACAATAATTCCTCCAGAAGCAGTGGGATATTCTGTTACAGCTCTGAAAGCTGTGTCAGCAGGTGGTAAAGCCATTTTTATATAATGCTACTTCAGGAGAAGTTCAGAATATTTGTATCTTAAAAAAAAAAGTCCATATACACATTTTGCAGAACTATTGGTAAAATCATTTCTGTGTACTGATGTGATTTCAGATATGATTTCAGGTATCAAACGCAGATTCTTTGAAGGACCTGGCAGGGGGATAAAAACCCCAAATACTCTCTGTCAAACCTCCGCAATGAAAATTTCTGGTTGGTTTGCAGTGATGTACACAAGATTGCAGGCTCTTGTAAGATATTTATTTATTTATTTAAATCTTAATTTACATATATTCACATGGAACTATAGTGAAATTATTTCTGCCAGTCTCGCCCAACTTCTTTTACAGATTATTTTTATAATGTTCAGGGCACAGAGTTTCTGGGTGTTCACATGACAGGCAGTCTAATATTGACTCTGAACACAACGCACATCACAAAGGTGTTGTGATGTACAACACCTTTACTTTCTGTGGAAGCTGTGGAAAACTCACCTCCCCTCTCCCATACTGACCAACTTCTAGAGAGGGACTATTGAGAGCACCCTCAGCGGTGCCATCACAGTGGGTTTTGGGAAATGCACTGCTGTAGAGAGCAGGGCTCTGCAGTGGATTGTGAGAAAAGCTGAATAGATCACTGGCCTCTCCTTCTTCCCTCTCTGACATCTATCCTAAACATTTTTCTTTTTGCCTGAAATTTGATGAGTTTTCCTAAAGTCACATAAAACAGGCAAAAATAAAAACATTTTATAATTCTATACTTTGTGTGAAATCAAATCAAGACAAATAGTGTTTTCAGTGTTTGTCATGTGTTTCCCTTTTTTTCTTTGTTTGTACCATTCATCATTCACTTGCAATATAATAAAATAATCTCCAAATGAACACATCTGAAGGGGAACTCCCTTCATAAAGCTGATGTGAATTGGGATGCCTCTGTCAGAGACCACATAAGTAGGAAGACCATGAAGCAAGAGGACGTGCTGGAGGAACAATTTAGCTGTCTCTTTGGCTGAAGGGAGTTTGGACAGGGGCACAAAGTGGGCCATTTTGCTGAGCTGGTCTACCCCTGTGAGGATGGTGGCAGACCGGTAACAAAATGCAGGGAGATGTGAGCAGAGGACAGACCAACGATTATTTATGACAGAACAGTGACAATGTGTAGAGTTTGGAACGATAGTGGTTGATTATAGGAGTACTGTCTAAATGGGCCCCACCTAACCTCTCGGTATTGATGCTAGTAGCAGAACCTTTAAGGATAACATTTTTTTTTTTTTTACTCACCAGTAAAATTTCTGTATCACTTTGACTCCTTCGGACAATATTTAGATTAAGTCGTCCTCCGGCGTATCCATATAATAGGAAAGACGGGGCAGCAGGGGTGGGCCTCTCTATAAAGCAACATAATCTAAATATCGTCTGATGAAGTCAAGCTGATACAGAAATTTTACTGGTAAATGCACATACAAACTCTGGTTTGTATGTGCATTTGTATGTGCAGAAAAAGAGTACCATTTAGATTTAATGCAACACAAAAACTGAAACTGCAACAAAGTCAGTATTTTGGCTAATCCTTGACATAACCAAGATTAATTTAAAAAAGTCAACAACAGGGACATGTCATCAAGCTGGCATTTAAAGTGTTGAAATCCTCTAAATCTTTGAATATTTGCTAGTTTGGAGCAGGGATTAAGTTAAAGAGATTTGTTCAGAAAAAATATCACTGAAAATGATTTATCTTTTAAATTTTGTTGCTGATATTTGGAAGTGGGGCATTTTTGTCCACTCTAACCCTTACTTAAAGGTACAGTATGTAAAAAAATCAAAGATCAGTGGCAGAAAAATGTGATATATTATTCAAAACTGTGTTTCTATTGATGTGTAATTGCTGCACTAGAATATCTGTTATGTTTATTTTCTTAAAATCAGTAATTTAGATTTACTTGCAGGGAGGTGCACATACAGTATGGAGGCTGCCATCTTAGTTCCACCATTTTTACTATGATGTTCTTGAATGGACAAAACAATGCATGTGAAGTGAGAACCCTCTGAACTTTAAAACTACTGTACCAGCTTTGGTTAATGGGAGTCAGAGCACTGTTTGGGATAAGTAATGCCTTAAAAGACTTTAGAAATAGTTACTCATAGTACAGTCATAGCTACACCTGAGACCACTGGATCCACTCACAGATAAAAACATTTATGTCTGGGAGAATTATGGCCTCTAACAGCCACCATACATTTACTACAGTGCTTAGAATCTGAAGTCATTTGAAAGAAAACATCTTTTCTTGCAATACCCATCTTCACCACTAGATGTCAGTAATTCTTACATACTGTGAAGCTTGATGATTGGCCACTGAGTTTGTGGCATCAGAAACAGTTTGTCTGAGCCTGCCTGTTAGAGCCTGCCATTGGTTCATGATGATATGAACGCAGAAATACTCAGAAACGCAATTTTGAGTTTAGTTTTCTAAGCATTTGTCATTTACTATAAGAAATATGTCAAAAGAACATAACAAACAACATGACGAACATGATTTTCATCAGTGGGTCTAAAATTTCTCAAGAAGGCAGGATATTAAATTGACGCCAGGGAAAGCTCTAGAAAATCTTTGTTTGGATGGTCGGGTAGGGGTACAGGCCAGGAAAGAGATGATATGGAAATCAGAACTTTGGGCCTTCCCTTGTACCTGTTGCTAATAACAACAGAATGTTGGAAAGTGTCCAATCACAGGTCATACAGATGAAAGGACACATTCAGTCAGTATTCCAGAGTGAATTCCAAAATTGTTTAGTTCAGTTCAATTTTTGTTCAGTTCACTTCTAGTTCACTTCGTGTCTAGTTCATATCTCCTGAAACACACTGATTACAAGCAACCATGGCAGAGAAAGCAGTCCGTTCTACAACAAAAAAGGTAAGTTTAATTGCTTTCATCCATCTCCTCTTTTGAAAAAAGCTGAACTTTGTAAAACCTGTCTGTTAGACTAACTGAAGTTGTAAAATTTTAGCGTGTCCGGGTTTTTGTAAACTCTGTGCAAAATTTATATGAAAATAGTTTATTTACTCATTTAAAAGAAAAATTTTATCCACGAAAAGGCCAAAGGGAAAGTTACTCCACTCACGTTATGTGGGGAATCCAATTTGATTTTTAGAAAATCTGTCAAATCTTTTATGACATTTAAACATATTATTGTATTTTTTCCTTTAAATTTAATAAGGAAAAAACTCATTTGTGCTCAAATACAGACAGATACAAAAGATGTGATAAGAAATTTTACTTAAAGCAACCCTTACCGATGTTGCATTGTTACACTATTTTTTTAAAGGAATAGTACACCCACAGAATGATATGTGTTCATTTTCTACTCACCGTCATGCCGAGCAAGACTGTCGAGCACTTTTTTAATATCTCAAATGCAGCCGGAGATCACGGAGGCTTTTGTTTTCCCTTAACTTTCATATAATGGAGTTCACCAGTGCTTGAACCAAAAACGTCCATAAAAGTCCACAAAAACTTGGCAATATTGCTCGTCTAATGTAATCCAAGTCTCATGAGTGGGTACCCTACATAATTTACTCCAAACAACATCATTTCGTATATCTTTATAGCTTAAACAGTGCTACATAAATGAATGGCCCATGACTGGCTGATTTGCCAATTTAGATTCAATCATGTATGCATGTCCACCCAAACATGCTGATGATAAGTCTTTTGTACGTTCAGAGTTTTCCATCAACTGCCTGATAGCAAGCTTGTGTAAGCTGCTGAGTTAGACCGCAACAAGAGCTGCTTATCAGGCTTTTGAAGTCATTTTTTTCTGCTCTTCTTCGCGTTTTCGCATGGAGACAGGACTTCTACGTCACGTGGGTGAATAACACATTTGTTCCAAGTCAGCAACAATTGCAGAGCACCTCCATAGGTGGGTCTGGACACTGCGCTGTGGCCATCGGTTACACTGTTGTTTTAATGTCAAGCACGTTCCCCCCCACCGTTTGTACCTGGGATATACTCCAACCGTATTTATGTGCTGAACTGGTGCCAGCGTTGGATCAACTGACCCTCCGGAGCCGTGCAAACCTGGTGCATCTGCAGCTGTTGACCACAGTGCGCCCTATTTTGGAGCGAGCCATCGGCCTCCTCAAAGACCAGCGGAGGAGTTTGGCTGCCTCGGGAAACTACGTTTTCTTATCTTCTGACTAGCCACAATGAAGCTTTAAATGTCACAGATCAGTTGGCTAATCTATATGCAGAAATAAAATATCCATAAGGTGCTTTGCGTTGAATGTGGGTGTGTGGAGGGTTGGGCCAAATTCACCTGCACAACCTTGTGTGTGATTTATAAAGGGGAAATTTATTGGATCTGTATGTACGCCTGGTTTTATAAATCTGGATATTTATGATGTATGCAAATTTTGGGTATTGGGCAGGGGTGTAACGATTCATTTTAACAATGATTCGATTCATATTACAATTCATGGTTTCCCATTTGATTCATGGATGATATTGGTTCATTTAGAATGATACGATTCAGTGACTTTTTTTTCAGTGACCGAATTTGATTCGGTCGCCTATATTTTCAGCCAAAAATGTAACCAGTGTGAAATAGGGCCTGCCATTGGTTCATGATGATATGAATGCAGAAATACTCAGAAATGCAATTTTGAGTTTAGTTTTCTCAGCATATGTAATCTACAATAAGGAATATGTCAAAATAACATATTAAACAACAAGAAAAACATGGTTTTCATGAGAGTGGGTCTTAAATGACTCAAGAAGGCAGGATATTAAATTGACGCCAGGGAAAGCTCTAGAAAATCTTTGTTTGGATGGTCGGGTAGGGGTACAGGCCAGGAAAGAGATGATATGGAAATCAGAACTTTGGGCCTGCCCTTGTACCTGTTGCTAATAACAACAGAATGTTGGAAAGTGTCCAATCACAGGTCATTCAGATGAAAGGACACATTCAGTCAGTATTCCAGAGTGAATTCCAAAATTGCTTAGTTCAGTTCAATTTTTGTTCAGTTCACTTCTAGTTCACTTCGTGTCTAGTTCATATCTCCTAAAACACACTGATTACAAGCAAACATGGCAGAGAAAGCAGTCCGTTCTACAACAAAAAAGGTAAGTTTAATTGCTTTTAAATCCATCTCCTCTTTCGAAAAAAGCTGAACCTTGTAAAACCTGTCTGTTAGACTAACTGAAGTCGAGGGATTTCAGCTTGTCCGGGTTTTTGTAAACTCTGTGCAAAATTTATATGAAAATAGTTTATTTACTCATTTAAAAGAAAATTATCCAAGAAAAGGCCAAAGGGAAAGTTACCCCACTCACGTTATGTGGGGAATCCAATTTGTCTTTTAGAAAATCTGTCAAATCTTTTATGACATTTAAACATATAGTATTTTTTCCCTAAAAATTAATAATAAAAAAAAAAACTCAATTGTGTTCAAAAACACACAGATACAAAAGATGTGATGAGAAATTTGACATTAGTGGTTAAGATTGATTTATATATTTAATATTAATTATAGGGGTAGGGGTGTAGCAATTCATTTTAACACCGATTCGATTCATATTACAATTCATGGTTTCCCATTTGATTCATGGACGATATTGGTTCATTTAGAATGATACGATCTGATATGACTCAGTTACTTGAAATTGATTCGGTGGCCTACATTTGCAGCCAAAAATGTAACCAGTGTGAAATAGATACCTGCATACTGGACAGTGCAGGTGACGTTCCAATGCAATAAATATTTTAACAGCAGGTTTACATGGGGTTTTCCGTAGTTTTTTTCTTCAACATGAGAATATTACAACTTTAACATAAAGGTAAAGGTCACCCAACATCTCTTCAGGTTGAATCAATAGTAGTTTTACCTGCTGCTTCCACTGCTGTTTTTCAACATAAAAATATAGGACATTAATATAACGAGGAAAATGCAACTGACATGGCTTCAGGTTGAATGGGCAGTGGTTGAACCCGCTATTACTGTAATAAAGAAACAGGAGAGCATAGTAACCTTAAACTAAAATGACAACAGATTTTTTTTTTTTTCAAAAATATCAGCATATCAACTTGATCTGGCCGCATGTCTGCATATAAGTTAGCTGTGTTGTTTTTTTCCCCAAGCTATGTTTTTGCAGTCTCTGACTTAACATGCTGGCAAGGCCTAAGACCTGGGCTTACGTTACCTTATGTTCCTGCAGCAGGAACGGTGCCAGCTGGTACAGTGGCTTGTTAATAATTGTTAATAATCTCTGGCTCTGTGACTTCTCCATCCGCCAAGTTGTTTTGAAGTCTGCACCACTTACGCTTGGTCATGACGTCATAGACCAAGGGACTTGATCGAGTCATGTTTTACGTTTATACCATTAAAAGTGCTTCAATGTGTTATTTCCTAATTCCAATAATCAATAAATTCATTTTTAAAACAATCTTAGACTATGTCGTATAAGCAATTTGCCGAGCACAGATCGATGTGGTTGGATCACACAAACATAAATCGATCCATCAATGGACTACATGAATCATTACACCCCTATTTTTGGGCGTATGTACACTTTTAGTAAGGAGTTTTATAAATCAGATCCCAAACGTTTAAAATAGCTGGAAGTTTGAGTCTAATGGTACTTTGTGTGTAATACTCTGAAGGAAGTCCAAAAGAGGACTGATAAATAAAAAAAAGAACATTGTTCCTGAATTATCTCTTTTCTCCAGTTCATGTAAACACATCATCTGATCTGATTATTGAAATAATCTGATAACTCACAATGGTCAGATTATCATAGTGATGTAAATGGGCTCAGTAATGACTGTTCTGATTTGAGGAATGCAAACTTGGACATTGATGCAGTGTCCAAGGCAACATGTTTATGCTAACAAAGACTGTTTCTGTCATGTTTAACAGCAGAGCGTCACTTGGACAGCTGTCCTCCTTCCAAACCCCAAAAGGCCTGGAAGCCCACGGCTGGTACTTAGGGAAGTACCAGTACTTAAGACAGTACCAGTACCAGCCCATACAGAAGGCTCTGATGCTCTTCCATCATCTCCATGGTCTTCATCAAGCTGTTCGTCACGCACATCCTCAAGATCTTCCTCAAGCTCTTGGTCACGCTCATCCTCAAGATCGTCCTCGAGCTCTTGGTCACACTCATCCTCAAGATCGTCCTCGAGCTCTTGGTCACGCTCATCCTCAAGATCTTCCTCGAGTTCTTGGTCACGCTCATCCTCAAGATCGTCCTCGAGCTCTTGGTCACACTCATCCTCAAGATCTTCCTCGAGCTCTTGGTCACGCTCATCCTCAAGATCTTCCTCGAGCTCTTGGTCACGCTCATCCTCAAGATCTTCCTCAAGCTCTTCATCAGGCTCATGCTCAAGATCTTCTTCAAGATCTTCTTCACGCTCTGTCTCAAGATCTTCTTCAAGATCTTCATCATGCTCATCCTCAAGATCTTCCTCAATCTCTCCCTTGAGCGTTTCCTCAAGCTCTCCAGAGTACCAGAGCTGTTTACCACCAAGAGGGCAAAAACGGACCAGTGAAGTGCTTGAAGAGCAGCTGGACGATCAGAGGAAAAGGAGGAGGGAGGATGACCTTCTGGTAGGACCACCAGTCGGCCAAACCCCACCAGCTCATCCACCTCTACCAAGATGCTCTTCTTTTCACACCTTATCTTCCAGCATTCACCTGTCTTGCTCAAGCTCCTCATCACGCTCATCCTCAAGATCTCCGTCAATCTCTCCCTCGAGCATTCCCTCAAGCTCTCCAGAGTACCAGAGCTGTTCACCACCAAGAGGGCAAAAACGGACCTGTGAAGTGCTTGATGAGCAGCTGGACGATCAGAGGAAAAGGAGGAGGGAGGATGACCTTCTGGTAGGACCACCAGTCGGCCAAACCCCACCAGCTCATCCACCTCTACCAGCATGCCCTTATTTTCACACCTTATCTTCCAGCATTCACCTGTCTTGCTCAAGCTCCCCCCCAAGCTCTCCACATTCAGAGAGCTCTTCAACATCAGGAGATGACTTGTGGACCTGTGAGATTCTTGAGGACCAGCTGAACCTCATCTTGAGAAGGCAGAGCTTTTTTCCACAAAGAGGACAAAAACGGACACGAGAGGTGCTTGAAGAGGAGCAGAAAGATGAAAAGAAAAGGCAGCGGACAGCTGATTCCCTTCTAAAAAGAGAACCAGACACTGCATCTGCAGAACCACGCTTACCTCTTTCAGCACGCCCATCAATGTCCCCACCTCCACCAGCACACCAGCTTCCACCAGCCAACAAACTCCAGCAGGTCCGTCCCCAGCAGTGTGCAAACCTCCCACAGCGACCAATAAATAGCGCGTGGCATATGTTAGCAAAACACATTAGAAAGAAACAACTTGAAAAATCCTAAATCCCAACAAGGATTCAATAGGACTGGTTTTCTTTCTTTTCTTTTTTAAAATTCTATTATACCTTTTAACTGGCCACCATCACCAGCCTTTTCATGTCAGAGCATGCCAAAAAGTCAGCAACAGACCATCAGCCATCAAAGTTCCATCATGCCGATTTTCCACAACATGCCGATGTTCTTCTCATCATCATAGAACAGCACCAGTAAGCTCACCTTCAGTAACAAGATCACCTCAATCACCTCCACTAGCACGCCCACCTCTACCAGCGATGCCACCTCCACCAGCACGCCCACCTCGACCAACCAACCGCAACTACCAGCATGTCCACCTCCACCAGCACGCTCCATCTAGCAGTGTGTCCACCTCCACCAGGACACGACCCTCAACCAACATACACACCTCCACCAGCACGCCCACCTCTACCAGCGATGCCACCACCACCAGCACGCCCACCTTGACCAACCAACCGCAACTACCAGCATGTCCACCTCCACCAGCATGCTCCATCTAGCAGTGTGTCCACCTCCACCAGGACACGACCCTCAACCAACATACACACCTCCACCAGCACGCCCACCTCTACCAGCGATGCCACCACCACCAGCACGCCCACCTCGACCAACCAACCGCAACTACCAGCATGTCCACCTCCACCAGCATGCTCCATCTAGCAGTGTGTCCACCTCCACCAGGACATGACCCTCCACCAACATACACACCTCCACCAGCGCACCCACCTCTACCAGCGATGCCACCACCACCAGCACGCCCACCTTGACCAACCAACCGCAACTACCAGCATGTCCACCTCCACCAGCATGCTCCATCTAGCAGTGTGTCCACCTCCACCAGGACACGACCCTCAACCAACATACACACCTCCACCAGCACGCCCACCTCTACCAGCGATGCCACCACCACCAGCACGCCCACCTCGACCAACCAACCGCAACTACCAGCATGTCCACCTCCACCAGCATGCTCCATCTAGCAGTGTGTCCACCTCCACCAGGACATGACCCTCCACCAACATACACACCTCCACCAGCGCACCCACCTCTACCAGCGATGCCACCTCCACCAGCACGCCCACCTCGACCAACCAACCGCAACTACCAGCATGTCCATCTCCAACAGCATGCTACATCTAGCAGTGTGTCCACCTCCACCAGGACACGACCCTCCACCAACATACACACCTCCACCAGCACGCCCACCTCTACCAGCGATGCCACCACCACCAGCACGCCCACCTCGACCAACCAACCGCAACTACCAGCATGTCCACCTCCACCAGCATGCTCCATCTAGCAGTGTGTCCACCTCCACCAGGACACGACCCTCAACCAACATACACACCTCCACCAGCACGCCCACCTCTACTAGCGATGCCACCACCACCAGCATGCCCACCTCGACCAACCAACCGCAACTACCAGCATGTCCACCTCCACCAGCATGCTCCATCTAGCAGTGTGTCCACCTCCACCAGGACATGACCCTCCACCAACATACACACCTCCACCAGCACACCCACCTCTACCAGCGATGCCATCTCCACCAGCACGCCCACCTCGACCAACCAACCGCAACTACCAGCATGTCCACCTCCAACAGCATGCTACATCTAGCAGTGTGTCCACCTCCACCAGGACACGACTCTCCACCAACATACACACCTCCACCAGCGCACCCACCTCTACCAGCGATGCCACCTCCACCAGCACGCCCACCTCGACCAACCAACCGCAACTACCAGCATGTCCACCTCCAACAGCATGCTACATCTAGCAGTGTGTCCACCTCCACCAGGACATGACCCTCCACCAACATACACACCTCCACCAGCACGCCCACCTCTACCAGCGATGCCACCTCCACCAGCACGCCCACCTCGACCAACCAACTGCAACTACCAGCATGTCCACCTCCAACAGCATGCTACATCTAGCAGTGTGTCCACCTCCACCAGGACACGACCCTCCACCAACATACACACCTCCACCAGCACGCCCACCTCTACCAGCGATGCCACCACCACCACCAGCACGCCCACCTCGACCAACCAACCGCAACTACCAGCATGTCCACCTCCACCAGCATGCTCCATCCAGCAGTGTGTCCACCTCCACCAGGACACGACCCTCAACCAACATACACACCTCCACCAGCACGCCCACCTCTACTAGCGATGCCACCACCACCAGCACGCCCACCTTGACCAACCAACCGCAACTACCAGCATGTCCACCTCCACCAGCATGCTCCATCTAGCAGTGTGTCCACCTCCACCAGGACATGACCCTCCACCAACATACACACCTCCACCAGCACACCCACCTCTACCAGCGATGCCACCTCCACCAGCACGCCCACCTCGACCAACCAACTGCAACTACCAGCATGTCCACCTCCAACAGCATGCTACATCTAGCAGTGTGTCCACCTCCACCAGGACACGACTCTCCACCAACATACACACCTCCACCAGCACACCCACCTGTACCAGCGATGCCACCTCCACCAGCACGCCCACCTCGACCAACCAACCGCAACTACCAGCATGTCCACCTCCACCAGCACGCTACATCTAGCAGTGTGTCCACCTCCACCAGGACACAACCCTCCACCAACATACACACCTCCACCAGCACACCCACCTCTACCAGCGATGCCACCTCCACCAGTCCACCTCGACCAACCAACTGCAACTACCAGCATGTCCACCTCCAACAGCATGCTACATCTAGCAGTGTGTCCACCTCCACCAGGACACGACCCTCCACCAACATACACACCTCCACCAGCACACCCACCTCTACTAGCGATGCCACCTCCACAAATCCACCTCGACCAACCAACTGCAACTACCAGCATGTCCACCTCCACCAGCATGCTCCGTCTAGCAGTGTGTCCACCTCCACCAGGACACGACCCTCCACCAACATACACTCATCCACCAGCACGCCCACCTCTATCAGCGTGCTCACCTCCACCAGCACACCCACCTCTACCAGTGTGCGCAGCTCTACCAACACACCCACCTCCATCAGCATCTGATCCTCTACCTGTGTATCCACCTTCACTAGCAGCTACCTCTAACAGCTTTCCCACCTTCACCAGCACACCCACCTCTACCAGGGTGCCAAGCTCTACCAACACACCCAACTCCAGCAACCTCCAATCCTCCACCACCATGCCCACCTCCACCAGCATGTCCGCCTCTTCCAGCATGCCCACCTACACCATCACCCTGCCCACTGCACCCTGCACACTCCCCTTCACCAGCACATAACTTTCTACAAGTGTGTTGCTTCCGCCGGCAGGCCCACCTCTACCAGCGTGCCAAGCTCCGCCAGCAGGCCCCCCTCTTCCAATGTGCCTGACTCCACTAACACACTCCTCTCTACCGACATGCCCACCTCCACCAGCATCCCATCCTCTACTAGTGTGCCTACCTCCACTAGCACGCTAACTACTAGCATGATCACCTTCACCAGTATGCCCCCCATTACTAGTGTGACCCATCTTCCCCAGAATGCCCATTTCTACCAGCTTGCACCTTCACCAGCAAGCTCACCTCTGCCACCGTGCTCCCCTTTATCAGCACAAACCCCTCTGCCAGTGTACCCACCTCATCCAGCACACCCTCTCTGGTCATCTTTGCTTTTGAAGGTGGGCACGCTGATGAAGATGGGCGCACTGGTAGAGGTTGGCAAATCGGTAGAGGTGGGCGTGCTGGTGCACTCACAGAAATATTTAACCTCAACTTTTAAGATTTATGTAATTTTATAACATGACAATCTGCATTACTTTTTTTTTTTATCATTTCAACACAAACCTACCAAGTAAACTTTACATGATGCATATTCATTAGTGTAATGAAGCCTTTTTGTTTGAAATGCATAATCCTAATGTTTATGTATTTAGTACTATTAAAGTAATTATATCATAAACCTGACGATTATACATATGAAACAAACAGGCTTTAGTACACTGATTATGCTTCATGTAAAGTTTATTTAGTTGGTTTCTGTTAAAATGATAAAAAAGAGTAAATGGCAATTTGTCATGTAATAAAATTATATAAATCTTAGACATTAGGGTAAAATATTTCTGTGAGTTCACCAACACGCCCACCTCTACCTGCGTGCCGACCTCAGTGTGTTCATCTTCACCAGCGTACCCACCTCCAACAGCAAACAAGACCAAAGTCGGTGTGCTGGTGGAAGTGAGCACGCTGGTAGAGGTCGGTACACTGGTAAATTTCTGTGAGCACACCAACATGCCCATCTCTACCAGTATACCAACCTTTTCCACTGTAACCATCGTTAACAGCCTGCCCACCTCCACCAGCTAAGAGACCTGCACTGTGGCATGCAGCTAGGGGCACTGCTGGAAATTTTGGACCCCATGGCCCCCCTTCAGTTATTTTATACAAGATTATGAACTTGTGATAAAGATTTACTGCATTATTATTTTAATTGCAAATTTCATTGTTAAATAAACTTCATTGTTTACTGTTAACTTCCAATATTGTTCAAATTTTCTTAACATCAAAGAAAGATTAATATATACTACTGTTTTCTTTTCATTTTGTTGGTTCAAATTCAAGCAGCACTGTGATGATACAAAAGTAAATGATGAGCTGCCAGAGATTAAATAAAAAGGCTATGGTGTCCCTGTTCTGAAAAATAATGGACACCAGAATGTACAAAATGTTTTTTCAGGCAGCAACAAATGAGCGAACAACTTAAATCTGTTATGCAGCAACGGAAATTAAACATGCCTTAAAAGTGGTGATACCATTTTCCAGAGTTCTCTCAACTTTTCTTACTTATCATCTTTCCACAGAACTGGAAAACAGGAGTGCTCTAAAATTTTTAAATGGTAGTGTACATTAACATTTTATTCACAAACCCTCATTCTCTTAAAATAAACTTAATGTTAAACATTAATGTATGCAAGAAAATAAAATGACTATGAATCAGCAGACTCTGAGTTTTGAACTATCCTTCGCTTCCACACTTCATCCTGACCAAACCTGAAAGGGCCCTGGCTCTGTAGAGTGTAGACAATGCATGTGATGTGTTATAATGAAATATGACTGTGATGGACCGAGCAGTAAGGACAGTCAGGTACGGGATAAAGTTCAAAAATAGAGTTTTTTAAGTGTACACAAAAATGGATCAAAGAATGGGCCCATAAAAGAGGTCAAAGTAACAAAACTACTCAAATTAACTGGCAACAAAACAAGACTAACTCAAACAAACTGACCTAGCACAATGAGACAAAAGGGGAACTTTAATAGTGGCTGATCAGCCCACAGAAGAAACACAAGGGGTAAGACATACAAAAGACCTAACTGAACTAAATGAAACCAAAACCCCATTTCCCCCCCATGTGCACTGATGTATATGGTCCAAATCAGCTCAGTCCCTTGGCCACCTGCTGGTTCCAGCCAAGGGACTGGAGCAACTGCAAAACTCAAAGGAAATACAAATTAAATCATGACAAACAATCTAAACCAAAATGTGGTTTGGTTTACTAATTTTAGATTACAGTGTTGCCAATAAAAACTACTGTAAATAATGAAATGGCTCTGTAAATTAAATCCTATAAAGAAACAAATATAATGGTGTAGTGTAATGTTACCACATCTGTGTGGCTGTAGCATCTGGCATCATGAAAACATCCTCTGACTTCAGGTTGAAGAGGATTAAGATAGGTTAGCAGCAGCCTGTAGATTGCTTATTTCACTGAACAACAGGTTCTGTTCAACCACGCTCTAACTACAGTAGCAACACATCTGTCTTGGAGAAAAACTGGGTCACATATTGGCACCCTTTGTTTTTTTTCTCACCTCTCTTCTTTCTCTGTCATTTAAAAAAAAAACAACTAGATTTTCCTTTCTTGAATGGTAGATTTAATCAGAACAGTTATGTACTGATCTCAAAGGGTCAGGGTATTTCCAAGGTTATTGTGTGTGATGTGGTGCTGTCTGATCATTGCTGTGTTTTCTTTGAGTGCACTGGTAAAAACGTGAAAAAAAAAAGTGTCTGAAAGCCAAGCGCAAATGGAGAAAAACAAATCTACAGGTTCATTATGACACTCACAAAGAGAATTTTTACATTTGTAATTTACAGCTGAGAATGCAAGGAATTTGTATTTTTCTGACATAATCACCAAAAATATTGTGCTCATAGTGCTTGGACCTTGTTTGCTACAGTCTGCAGGCTAGTAAGCTGTCCTGTGTCAGTAGCTCCTGCTCTATTCCATCAAGGTCTGTACTGACTGCAACATTTTTCACAGACAAAATCCTAAAAAATAGACAAGCAGTTGATTCATCAACAGCAGGTTCAGGTTAAGTGCTGTGTCCACCGAGTCTAAACACCATGACGTTGTTTTATCCCATTGACGGTAAAGATCTGGAGGACATCTTACATCAACTGAACTGAACTAAAAAAGGTCTCAAAGATATTGACGTCAGATCTGCTAAAGATTGTAAATTCGCCTTTGACATTGGGTGTTATCCCAGAGTCACTGAAAACAATCTCCAATCTTCCATTTTTAAATAACATCACTGAAAATACATTTTTTATCAACTAAATTTTTTTTTTTTTTTTCAATACAAAACTGCTATGTTTAGTTAGGTTTCAGACAGCACCACAGCACTGAGACTGACCAGTCATTAATGACATATGTCTGAATGAACAGTGGAAAAATGTCAGAGTCGATTTTACTGGATCTCAGTGCTGCATTTCATACATGTCATGCCAGATGGAAGGTCATGGGGCTGGAGGAGAAACTGGCCATGACACATCACCAGCATCTTTGGCTATGGGGGAGCAGGTAGCATCTCCTTTCCTGCGTGTATCCTTCCGGTCAGGGGTGGGGAGAAGAGCAGGTGTTACGGAGCAGATTAACTGCTCTTGTGTAGCATCACTAACATTAGCTGGTATAAATCCACATGGACATTTGTAACTATGAAAGCTAATTTTAATTTGAACTGCCCACTTCCTCTTGTATTCTAATGGAGAAACATTCAAATTTAGCTTGTTAAATGTATATTTGTTGGTTAGCAAAATTTTCTAGGCATCTGCCTCTGATTGACTCATCAGGCCTCACGCCTGATTTAGTTAATCAGTGAGGGCAGTTTTTATACCAGCCAGTTATAGGTCATGGCTATTCTATCCTGAGACAATCAGACTCGCAGATGCAACTGAATTGTACATATCACACAGGGGGTTTGGAAGTGGGTACGCAATGCTGACTGAGAACAAAAATTGGGGAAGCCATTCATATAAGGTTCAGCACCTAAAACACCTTTAGTCTGCTGAAGTGTCTCACAACAAACCTTTTTAGGTGCACACATGCACTTCTACACTCACTGATGAAATAATGACAAAAAAGATTGAGATTTTCATTCCCTGTAATTTCAGATAAACTCAGTTACCAACAAGAAGACCAGACAGAAGCCGAAAAAGTCCAGCCAGCTATAATCCCCCCCCCCCCCCCCACCAAAAAACCCCAAACAAACAACAACAAAAAAAACCCCAAAATAAAACACTGCAACTTCTTTGTTTAAATATTTATTTGGTTTTTCAAATACACAAGGTCGGAGCCGTTAACGATCTTTTTTTTTCACAGATCTATTTTCCTACTTCATTTACAGCTTTTCTTCTTTTAACCCACCTGCACAGATGTATCAGTTAACTCTAGGTTTCATTCATGCCAAAGAATAAAGCAACATGTCAGAAAAGACTGATTTCAAGTAATCCTGATAGAAAAATTTTACATGCAGCTGAATATTTAGACCAAGAAAAAAACATGTTAACAGTAACTCTTTTAGTAACATTGTTCTCTTGTTATAGGAACTTACAACATACAAAGTTATTATATAAATAATGATTTCCAATGTTTTTTACTAAGTCTGATTATGGACTATGTTCTTTTTTGTGTCACTGGCTTTGTTTATGAGTCTTTCTTAAAAATCAAGCTTTATTCATTCGGTAAAACCTGAATTTTCTGACTGATAAAATCAAATTGTTAGTAAATGTGACACAACAGACACATCCCACCACCAAGAATAATCTGATAACCAAACACTAATTGCATTTTGAGCATAAATAACTTTCTGATTCAGTTAAACTACTTGAACCAAACTAATACAGGACACAAACAGATATTATATTCTGTTACTGTGATGAAAAAGTGGAAAATATATTTGTTGACACATAAGGTAAAGCGCATCCATATACTTTAATCAGAAACAGGGTGGGGATACAATGTGTTGAAGTTTTACAGGAGAAAACATGCTAACATAAGTGTATTTAAAACAAGATTAATCCTGGTTACTATTTGGCACACAGAGTTCATCTTTATTACTGCTGAACATGTGTGCAAAAAATACAGTACAAAGTGTTTTCTGGCCACTTCTGTAAAGGAATGAAACCAACCAGTCAGTCTTCCTGATGCCAAGAAACGTTTCTCTTCCACCTTGATGGTCACAGTATTCCTCCTGTTTCAGTAACAGTAGCAAGGTCATTCTTCTTCCAGGGAAGCATGTTGAGTCTCGCAGCATTAGATCCTCTTGTTAACTCTCTTGAAAGTCACACCCTTCTCTCCTGGAGTTACACAAGTCTGCATAATAGAAAAAAAAAGATAAATGAAGATGACCCGGGTTCATGAAATGAATCACTTTCAGCCTACTCCTGTTTCTTGCATTAAGTAGCCACAGTTTAAGGGCTGTTGATAAAATGTTTACTCTTACCATGACCAGCTTATCATCGATGATCTCTGCTGTGAAATGGTACTCAGGAAACTGGATTGAAATCTTGCCATTTTCCATAACTACGGGGGCCTTAGAGTCACATGTACAAAATGTTAAATATGAATGAAAATGTTAATTTTTGTTTTCTGTGCGTGTCATTGGCTCACCTTGAATTTAGTGCCTGTCATTGTCAGCAGCTCACATTCCTCACCAACAGTGAACTTATTGGACCAGCTCCAGTTTGGGATGGTTTGTGTCCAGGTGAAGTCCTTTCCCGCCTGAACCACCTCTGTCACCACTTTGCAGTCAGTCTTGGCATTGATGAGCCCTGTGACAGAGAAGGAAAAGTTCCAAATAAATGAAAGCGGAATCACATTTGTCCATAAATTGCTAATATGACATTGATTGATAAAATGATATTAATACCAATAACTTCCAAAAACTCCACATAGTTCTCTTGACTCTCAAGCTCATACTTCCCAGCGAACGCCATGATGCTGACAGAGAAGTGATGAAATAAGGAAGGAGCTTATGAGTCAACAGAGGAGTGGCTTCTTACCTGCTCCTTCCTCTCCTCTCCCACATACTTGGTCATGTGGTCCCACATGTGTGTGGCGTTTTTCCAGCTCTCAACAGCATGTCTTGCTCCTGTCAGAATCAGGTTTTTCAAGCACCTCTGCGTTGTGACTGAGAAAGTTTTCGAGTTGGAGCATGTGTGGGGTTGTAAAACATTCAGGACATAAAATGCCTGCATCTTAGTGCCTGTTGGAAGCATCTTCTCTTTTTTAAAAAAAAAAAAAATCAGAGAACATGAAACTTGTTTTCCTCTTTCTTTCTTTTTTTTTTTCTTTGTGGGGTCTGATGCTGATGGTGGCCTTCACGAACATTTGTAGTAGTTTCTGTAAAGAACTTTTAGACAAAATGCATGTAACAGAACTGAAAATAAAACCTTTCTTAAAAGTGTGCCAATACATTCTTGCATACAGTAGAAACAGCCATTGTTAACAAATATGTAGTGGTCTTTAATATTAAAGCATTGTCTCACAGCATGATCGATTAAGCTTTTTGGATTTTTATATCTTTACATTGATCCACACACAAGCTTAAATTTATCTGCTCCTCTTGCAATATATTAGTTTTGATCCCCCTTCCTGTCACAAAGAGTGGAATGATGTCTCTTTCTCTTTAAGAGCTGGACGAAAACTAACCGATGACTGTACATCTCAGTTATGAAGACATACAACACAGAGTAGATGAAAATATTTGTTTAGTGTGCACAGTGCTGCTGTGACAGGCAGAAAAAGACAATAACCACAATCCTGTAATGTAAATGTATCTGAATCTGTCTGAGAATGAACAGTAAGCGATGGGGAATTGTTATCAGTATGCTTTGGGTTTTGGATAAATTAAAAAAAATGAGATATTTATCTTTGATTTAATGCTCTGGTAAAGTGCCTATAGGCAGATATTATTACCTTGAAGAAGAGGAAAGCTAACCACCCCGTCTTAATGCTAAGTTAAGATAAGCTTTAGTGTACAGGCAGGTTAATACATATCAAACATGTCATAGTTGCAGTTTTTCTCTACTTTCAGACCTTTAATCTAACTCACATTGAATCCTGCCAGGTAATCAAATGACATTTACTTGTCTGATTACCTTGTGAGAATGAGACTGTCTTCACACCAAATGCATCTCCATATCATCAATCACAATGCTGAAACAGCCTGTAATTATATGAACCAAACAACAAACAGAAAATAGCATCTATACAGGTGACAGTTGCGTTGGAAAAATGAATTTATTTGAAACCTAATGATCACAAGCGTTAAAGTAAAGTGTTGTGTTATTGATTGAAGGTCAGAACTCTGAAGTAAAAAACAATCTATTGTCATGTTGTTCGTGAGCACATGAATGAAGAATTTTCTGACTTATTAAATGAAGTATTTGAAGTGCTCATGAGTCCCTCCTTTAAAAGTGTTGCTTTAGAGTTACCTGCTATGAACAATGAACTCTATGATCATCAGTTTACTTGTTACACAGAATTGATGATCCTGATCTTCCACATTTATCAGACTCTCTTTCATATAATTCCTTCCAAGTTCTCGCTTCTTCTGTTCACCTTCTCCTGTTTTTGCTGTATCCTATCTTTGGAAAACTTTTTGTTTACCCCTCTTGTTTATTCGCCAGTGTTCAGCATCCTTATACCCAATTCAGGCTCAATCTCACAAGAAACAAACCATGTTCAAAACTTAGTTCTGCTGTGTTCCAGGGATAAAAACTATCATCTTGCAACATATCATCCCAAGGCTGTTTCCTGTCTGGTCGTGCTCACGTGGTTTGGTGAGAATGCCAACCCTTGCAATAAGTAGGGAAGTAGAGACACAGAGGGAAGTAGAAACATGCAGTGACTGTGGAAAATGCTGTGAGGGACTTTTCTCAAACTTGTTGCATGTTGGCTTTGGGGTCATTGACCTGAGTTGTGAAGACTGCATCTACTAATCCAACTAATTCCCCCCAATACTTCTAATTCATGTCAAATAATTTTCTTGAAACTCTTTCCTTTTAATTGGACCTTTGAAACTATCAAAGCCCAACTCTATAAATAATTAGTTCTGGCGTTTTGTTTTGTTTTTTTTCCTTCAGACCTTCAGTATGCCTCAAATATGCCAATAGCTTTTATTATTCAATCCCAACCGGGAATTCTGGCTGCATTTGTACCCATCTTTTTTTCTTTTTTTTTTTTTTACTTAGGCTGCCATGTTTTGGTGTCTGGGGAACAGTAGGGGATGCTTAAGGGCCTTGCTCAGGGGCCGATAGCAGTTCACCCCCTTTGACACTCCAGGGTCTTGAACCTGTAATCACTTCACGACCGCTCCCCCATTAATGGAGCAGTTTGATGTTCAATAACGTTCAATTCTTCAATGTTCATGAAGTGCAATGTCCAAGGAACAAATGAATATAAACTCTCAGCATGAAAGAAGAACAATATTTTTGCTTGTCTGCATATAAATGGTGACTGTGTATTGATATAATCATATCCACAAAGTTATTTTGTAAATCACAGCACAGTTGCCACCTGGACCTTTGTGTATGGAGTATGTATGCTTCATTGGATTTTTAATATATGGAAACCAGAAGTGGTCTATTTTGCAAATTATAAATGGATTATATTTCCAGTATATAGCCCCTTTCTAGTTTTGTTGATCACATCCACATACAATCAAACAGCACGTCTTTGTCTTTACACATCTACAGGCTACATAAAATTCATAAAACATTCACACAACTAAATGCATCAGAGGCACTCTGAACCACTGATCCTCTGATTGCTTTACTGAGCCACAGCCCCTCCATGGTACTGTGTATGTAAATAGACTTCTGAGTCCATTTTTCACTTATTTTAAAAAACTTTCATGGTGCAGGTTGTAGTTTTTTTTTAATCTTTTTTGTCTGTGACTGAGTAATAAACTTGTGTATGGTCAAACAAAAATGATCTCTGGTTACTCTGCAAACAACAGACAACAGATTGGGTTCATGACCCCTCTGCCTGTGGAGATTCCTGCAGTTTCACCACTAGGGGGCAATAGGGTTAAACTGAAAAGATGAATGCTGCTTTACCAGAAACAATACTTCTCCCATAATGAAATAAAAAATATTTGATTAATCACTGAAGAGATATTTCAAAAATAATGTAAAAGATACAAGTATTTCTTCACTTTTAGAATTCTGCAACAACTAACAACTTATGCAAACACGAGTTATACAAATGTTGCAGGGTACGCAAGGAAGGCCCAGGTGGGATTCAATCCTCAGACTCCTAGGAGTCATGCACACCCACCAGTCAGCCAAAGGGATATTCCTGTGGCCAAGAAGACAGGATGCATGATCAATCGGAGGCATATCAATAGGACTCCATACTGCCACACAAACCTTAACGTCAATCACAGTTTCTTCCAGCTTCACTTCAACTTCAGGAACAGCTTCTAAATTTTAGGTTGTGTTTGAGAAGCGGTTATTCATGGGAATCTCTTACTCTCCGCTCCTGCTCAATGAGATCATAGTTCATTTAGTTAAGTTAGTTTAGTTTTTCCTTTTTTTATTCAGCCTTCATTACCACCGTAGCCTAACATCAAAAGAAGCAGAAATATGTTTCAGTGATGACAAATGTTAGAAATAAGATCTGCTTTTTTCATATTGTCCCAACAGTGACCTTGAGAGTTTTCTTTGACAAGTGCTGTACAGATGATTTTAGTAGCCGTGGGTGTTGTTTTTCATCATATCATAAGATATTGTATATACTGAGAGATTGCTTAGGGACAGAGCTGTCCTCATCATTTACTGTACCTGTGACCTTTAACTTTTTCAGTTGCAGCTGTAAGAGACTTTCTTGAGTCAACATCCAGGTGGGCTGACTATACATATACTTTGGTTCTATTAAGCTTGTGGATGTTAATTTATATCTTTCATCCACTAAACAAGTCATCTGATTATATATTATTATATTTGTGTTTTCAAAACACACACACACACACATATATAATGAAAATATATATATATATATATATATATATAAAAAAATATATATATATATATATATATATATATATATATATATATATATATAAAAATAAAAATATGTGAATATATATATAAAAAAAAAAAAATAAATAAATAAATATATATATATATATATATAAATATAAAAAAAAAAAAAAAAAAAAAAAAAAATATATATATATATATATATATATATATATATATATATATATATATATATATATATATGTGATATGGAATAAAACTATTTTAAATGAGAGATTTTTTTTCTCCTTTAATTTTTTAAGGCCTTCTAAGAAAGCGTAGAAGGTCCTGATGGTTCCCCACTGTTTAAAGGCCACTAGAGCCCAAGAAGATAAAACAATCTTTTGTTCTGTTACCCCCCCTCCAGGAGTCTCATCAGAGGCATTTGCTCCCTCCTGTCTCTGCTCATCCATCACCATCATCTAGAGTGACTCTGAGGGGGTCCTTCCTGCCCCTCAATCATCATGTCAGCACTCAGCTGAGATGAAACATCAGTCTAATTGTAGAACAAAATTGTTTCAAATTCTGTATCAATGCATATTTTATTTAAACTTTTTAAATTCATCTCTCCTTATTGAACTAGCCATAACCACTGTGGGCAATCCTTTTGGGTCCACTGTGGACCCTGTGAACATTCCCATCTTTTAGCTCATTTATAACTTACATGGAACCCACATACAGATGGTGGCTGGGTCTTCTCTGGTGTGTCTTGTGTTGCCAGTTGCATCACAGCGACTACATGACAAGATCAACTCATGTAGCTCCATTTAAATGTTTTGATCTTTTGAGTGATGATCACTAAAAACAAAACATCAGTTGCTTCAGCTTTTTATTATACTCCCTTTTTTGGTGCCACACGTTTACAGCCTGAAGCATTGCTTCAAACCTTCTGCTTTTTTTTATGTCTAGGAGATGTGTACTGTGAAGTTTAGTGTTCATGGCTGATTTGATACTGGAAGTCTAATCATTGAACTTATAATGAATGTGTTTCAATAGCGAAGAGACCCTTCAGCTTGAGCCAGCTGGGGAAGGAGGCTTTGGCTCACTTTAAAAAGGCTTTTGTAAAACTGCCAACTTCCCAGAAAATGTTTCAGTAAAACAGTAAAACCTTTTTATTTTTCACTTATCCACTGAAAGAACAAACCAACTAACATGTTTATGTCCTGCAGGTTGCTATTGTCAACATTCAGGAAATAGATGCAACAGTTCAATGAGTGGTTATTCATTAAAACTGAAATCTCAACCCAAAATATTAACCACTTCTTCACCAACAACACTGTTCCTCCTTAAACTGTCAGTCATCTGTTTGTGTGTATTCATACCCTGTTTGCACCGGGAATATAGCACATAGTTCTTAAGGTGGCCAGACAAAATCAGGGAGGCCACCACTGTGTTCCTTCTCAAGTAATGGATTATGAGTTGATACTAGTCATGATAAGACCACCTTTCTCTGAGGATGTTCACAAATATCAGGAAAACAAAGGGGCAAAGCAAATATATGGCACATTTTGTCTGTCTAAGCCTGTTACAGTTATTTCAACCTGCAGCTAAAAGTTGATCAGTTTGTTCACTAATGGATCAACTTAGTAAGGAGGAAAGTTCAAGAAGACAGTTAACTGAGACTGAGCCTTTCATGCACCAAATTATTCAAGCTTTAACTGAATGTGCTCCTATTTTTTTAATTAGATTTTGAAAATGCAAACCAAAGAGAAGGATGTAGGGAAAAAAGTGACTTATCCTGATTTCCCACTCTGTCCTTGTCTCTGTCAGATATTACTGTAGTAGCTGGTGGACTCTTATGGACAAATCGACATGATTACATGGCATATGTAAGTGAGCCATGGCTTACAGTAGATAAAGAGGTAGCCTATGTACAGTCAGATGTCTTGTTACATAAATATTATTGACGTAATTTCTTTTGATAAGATTTGCTCCAAAAAAACAAACAAAAAAAAAAACCAACAGCCAATTTTTTAAAAATGTTATTTCCAGTTAAATAGAAAAATTAAGAATCTGCCATAAAACAGCAAAGTTAAAGAAACAGGACTTGTTTGAGCAAAGTTTCAATTTTATTTATCCATCACATTTCTACAAACTGACCAACAAGATGAAATCTGATGAATTGTGCGCACAGCAGAAAGAAAAACATAAAAAAAATCCCCCAAACATAACAGGTTATACTTTGTTTTTCTTTTTCACAATATACCATGAACATATCAAGTGACTGTAACAGTTATCCTTTGTCTTATCACACTTTGTACAGGAGTCAAGCTCTTTGTCATATTCAGTCTATTTTAGAGGGAAATGTAGACTTTCAACTGAAAGGTGTGAAGGGAAGGCTGTGATGAAAGTTACATCTTTTCCTCTTTCAGGTTTCCTTGTATTTAAACAAAATGCATGCAAGTTTCTCTCCAGGCTATAGATGGCACAAGCAGTTATTTTGATGACCTGTCTTTAGCTTGTAACTGTTCACTGAAAGAAACCTCTGTCTTGTCAATCACAGACATAGAATTGTAGAGCAAAATACCTGTGATACAGCAACATACTCAGTTATCTTCACTTCACATTGATCACAGATGACAATCCACTGAATAATATAAATGATCATGGATCATGTACAGTGAAACTTGTGAAATCCTACATCCAAGCTGTGGCTTCAATCCCCCTAAGGAATTAATCAAGTTGCAGTTTGACGCAGCAGTCACACCTTGTCGTCAGGGATGATGCTGTCTTTGTTCAGTCCTCCCTTGTCTTTATTGTTCCCAAAGGAGAAAGAGAAAACTCCTCCAACGTTCTCCTTAGCTGCTTCACCCCCTGTCACCTCCCGTTTCAGAGCTCCCTGCTGGCAGCCCTGTGGACTGCCAGGCAACAGGTTTGGTGTGGAGGGAGTTGGAGTGGTGGCTCCCCAGATGTATAAAGTTTCCCCCTCAGGGCAAGGCGGGAGGCCCTTGCTTAGGTAGCTGGGGCTCGGACTTGCTGAAGATGGCAAAGTGCGCTCGCTGCCATTTAACCAGCTGGAGTTGTGATCTGTAGAGCTTTTGCGAGAGTTTCCAGAAGAGCTGAAGTTGGAGGAACGATAGTTGTAAGCTCTCCAGCCAGGACGTTTTCGCTGGTGACACTGGCATCTCAAGATCCGAATGAAGGCCATCTTGAACTCACGGCTGTAGCAGGGATAGATTATGGGGTTCAGGCAGCTGTTGAAGTAGCCGAGCCAGAAGATGACCTTGAAGAGGACCTCAGGTGGGCGCAGGTTCACATTAAAAGACCCTGTTGACAGCAGATAGGAAGATAGATGAGTGGAAAAAAACAGTATTAAGTTGCTCTGTAAAGAATTTTCCTTTTAAAGTGTCCATTAAATCGGGCATTACTTATCCCAAACAGTGCTTTAACTCTCATTAAACAAAGATGGTACAGCAGTTTTAAAGTTCAGAGGGATATTACTTCACATACGTTGTTTTGTCCATTCAGGGACACCGTAGAAAAATGGTGGAGCAAATATGGCAGCCTCCATATGTGCACCGCCCAGCAAGTAGATATAAATGACTCATTCTAAGAAAATAAACATGTAACAGCTATTCTAGTGCAGCGATTGCACGTCAATAAAAAGCAGTTTTGAATCATATATCATTTATCTTTAATTTTTTACATACTGTACCTTTAATCTCACTTTGGTGATGGCACCATCTATCAATCTGTTTAAAACACTTCTGCAGTACAAACTAGCAGATTAATAACATTTGATAATGACATTGATCAAAAATTGTATCTTGTTTTCCTTATACATTATTGCATATTTTCAATGTGAAATAAAAAAAAATACTTATTTCAAATTAAAGTTGGTAGAGCCTTCAAGGTGATAGCTACAACTAAAAAATAACAATACACCTACATTGTATAGAGCGCTATAGAATAAAAATATTAATTTTACCTCCAACTTCTTTATAGCATATAAATAATTGTTTTATAAATTTTGATGGGCTGTAAAAAATAAATATGAACATCTGATTACCATGCCAATGTCCCGATTCTTCGCCGTAAGCATTAGAGTTGGATGAACCGATTAATCCATGTGTGCTTGACCTCAGTAATCGGCCAGGCACACCTGGATTAATCAGTTTGTCAAGTAATGAGAGACGGGAAACAAAGGCGCTGCCTTAAGTTCAGGAGTAGTGCAGTCATGCTTAGAGCCCATTGCTGTGTAGAAACAGCCTCTTCCTTGCCTTACTTCCCAAATTCAAGCTAACAAAACATGAAGCACCCAGTCACACACACATTCATACCCTGATAGGCACATCGGGAGGCAACATGGGGTTCGGTGACTCTTGCCCAGGGACACTTTGGCATGTAGTCTGGAGTTGATCCCCAACCTTCTGGTTTAAAGACAACAGCTCTGCTAACCTGAGCTAAAGTCGCTCCAAGTGGACTGCACTGCAAGCAGACTGCAAGGTGGCGTGGTGGTTAGCACTGCAGCCTCACAGTAAGAAGGTTGCTAGTTTGAGTCTCGGCTGGGGAGGGGGTTTGAAAAATTTCAACAGTGTGCTTTGTCTTTGTGGAGTTTGCATGTTCTCTCTGAGTACTCCGGCTTCCTCCCACCGTCCAAATAAGTAAGTTTAATTGGTTACTCTAAATTGGCCCTAGGAGTGAGTGTGTCTCTTTGTGTCGGCCCTGTGACAGGCTGGTGACATGTCCAGGGTGTACCCTGCTTCTCGCCTGATAATAGCCGGGATAGGTTCCAGCAACCCCCGTGACCCTGAACTGGATAAGCGGTACAGAAAATGAAAAAATGAAGCGGGATGAGGGCATTCTTCTATCAAAGCATTAGTAAGCAAGAAATTACATAGTGAATAAAAAAAAAAAAGAATTTAAATTTTTTTTAGCTCTCTAGTGATAAAGGCTAAAACTATGAGTTAAAGACTTTTTCCTCATCTCTTTTTAAATATCACTATGTATGAGTCAAACATAATCTGCTGTTTATATCCTGACAAGTATAATGTGGTTGTCACTTTTGGTCCATGGGACTGCAGGTCTTTGTTACAACCAGTAGATGGCAGCATTGATTAAAACTAAAACTGGCAGACTGGCACACTCTTTGCAGGCTCAATGCAATGATAGTCAGTTCAACACATTATTTGCATTTCAAGTGTGCGTTGATATTTTGGGGGCCTTTCATTAGCAGATGACGTGCTACTAGAAAAAAATTAACATACTTTTTAATGTTTTTTTTATTGGAGCACTTTAAAAAGAAGGATTAGAGTGGGGTGAACTTGAATTCTCTTTTAAGTAAAGACATTGGGAGAGAAATTTAGTGGCATCTTGTTCATTGAGAGATTCTAAAGATGACGTTAATACACAACAAACTTCTGTGTCAGGAGATGGTCCTTGTATCAAACACTCCCACAAGTCACAAGTTGTGTTTAAGTTTCAAGCAAACTAATTAACTTGAAGGACAATGCTTCATAAGGAATGATATTTTGTCCTAAACAGCAGGCTTATCATAGATGAAAATAAAATTTTTATACAGACATATTTGCAATAATCTACACTTGTAATGCTTTTTGCCCAGATGTTTTAGAGCTTTGATATAAGAGAGATATTTGATATGTTAATCTGGTGAAAGAGAAAGGCCTACAAACAAAAACAGGCCATTACTACACACAGCAGGAACAAAGTGTGAGATAACGTGCATGCAGATGTAAACACTTCTTGCATTAAACCAACCCACGTTCTTACATTGTCATCACATTCCTGGAGAGCTGGAGATATACAGTAATCTTAAGCTTTCAAGTGTGAAATTAGATCTGTTAATGCAGGCAGAGAGTCACCGCTGCATAAATATCAGGTTGGCAGCTTGAACAATTCAAGACAGACAAGGTATAAATTATATGAATGAAAGATAAATTATAGCATATTAAAGATAAAGACAGGTGAAAAAGGAAAAACATGCAAGCAATGCTCCCATTAATCTCTTAATCTGGAGGAAACTGATTGGGCTCCAATACAGAAATACTATATATAATTTTCATATTTTATTTAGCTCAGTAGCTCTGACTGGAAGCTACTTGTCTTCGATGGTGAGTGGCTGCCAGACTGGTGATGAAACTACAGAAAGTGCTCTGGATGTGTCTCAGCATTCTGAGCTGCCAATGAGCGACTTTCTTCTAAGTAGCTGGTAATTTTACTTGATATTTTCCATTCTGGGAAACCACTTAAATGTGACTTCATTGCTAAAAGTTGACTGGGATGCAATGCAGATGTGGCTGGAATACATATTTGGACAGTTTTTCATTTCTCTCAGTCTCTGTATATACGTCTTCATGTGTCAGTCTGTTTCTGTTTGTGGTTTGCAAATCATGAGTGAATATGACTAATAATTGCATTCATCACAAGTCTTAAAGGCTTAAGTATAGATGGCAACTCGAACTCTTTTTTATTATATTCATTTTCATTTTTTTCATGTCTAATCCTCTGCAGCTTTGACCAACTTCTGGGGGGTCATGTCATTTAACCTCTTGTCTGGCTGCCTGGGTGGGAAAATGCGCCACAGATGACCTCAACCATCCTAGTGACCCATATGATGGCTGCCCAAGGCGCACGCGTTCCAAGTTGCTAATGACCCTACAAAAGGTTAAACACCTCAGACCTCCTATTAAGCAATGACAGCTGAGTGGAGCCTCTTCAAAAATAAAAAAAACATAGTCAGTCTGCCTTTTGCTGCTCTTTCAATGTCAGTTTCAAGAGTTTCTCCTGTTTTCACATCTTTCAGAAATCACATAATATACCTTACATGATGATACAGTTTCATTAATCAATGCAAAATTAGTCTTGATAACAAATAATTAAGACAAAAATATCTCAATTAGATCTGGTGCACTTTGTCCCGACAAAATTAAGCTCTGATATTACAAATTAACCGGAGCCTCCCTGTGCCAAATTCAATTAACTAGATGATATTTACATGTAGAGGCACACATCTGCTTAGACAAGGTCTTATGGTTGATGATGCACATCAGATTAAAAAAGTCCAGCGAGGGAGGACTGTTATATGGTGCAGATCTGGGGGAGGATACAAGAATATTTCTGCAGCATTTCAAGCTCTCAAAGCGCAGCTGCCTCTGTCATCCTAAAATGGACCAACTTTAGAATCTCCAACAAAATTCAGCAATCTGTGACAAAGACAACGATGGAAAAGTGTACCAACCAACACATAAATTACAATGAATGAGTGTCAGTTTGTGAAAATAGGAGAAGTTTAAAGATGTGAAAGCATCTGAACAGCTCGTTATCAGTTAGCACCATTTATCAATGAGTGCCGTTCCTGCAGTCAAACAGTCTAATTAGCAATTAGCTGTCTAATTGGCAAATCAGGAAAGATGTACGAAGGAAAATATGGTGCAAACTCATGTGAAAACCTTTTCCCTAGTGCTCATGGTGTCAGACTGCATTAGGAGAATGCTGACGATAATTAAAAGCGAATGCCAAGAAAAGACAGAAATGAAAACTGTGAAAGTGCTTAAGTGACACAGAGTCTGGATTTGGATCACGCAGAACATTTCTGGAAAAACCTGATTGGCTGCATGTAGACACTCCTGATACAGCCCAAGCATTTAACCAGGGAAAACTGAAGGATCCCCCCAAACTTGTAGGATCAAGAGGCACCAAAGAGGACTTAGGGCCAACATTCCTCTAACCAAGTTCTGAGTTAAGGCTCCTTATACTCATCGAAGCTAAATAATTCAGTTCACCTCCAATCAATTAATAAGGAAAACCCCAAAACTCCAACATATCTTTTTGTTTTATCTATCATGTAACAATGTTATATAAGATTAGTCTTTAAAAAATGAAGCTATTCATGTGAAAATGTGAAATAATCCTTTTACAGTTTGGAAACTTGAAAAACTTTGGATTACTGAGACATGGATGAATCAGATTTCACACAGACTGTATCACAAGTCTGTATTTTTTCATAAAAATGATCAACAAAGAACAGAAACAACAACATATGCAACAAGAATGTCTTATATTTTCCATTGAAAAAAACGTCTAAACAAATATTGTATGTGGTCCCATATAATCTGATTACAAGAGATAAAGAGCAGCTTAAATGTTTTCGCAATACTTCTGTGCTCTGCGCTTGGTCAGCAGTTTTTCAAACTTTTATGTTTTATTTAATTTTCCACCAATAATACTCTACTAGATTATCTTTACAATCACATAAAACTGAGGAAAGTGCAAAATCTAATTCTGAATCAGCTGTAAAATGGCTGTTATAATAGGTTAAGTTGAGACCTGAGGCACGCCAGACAATGTACTGTGAATCTTCATTTCTGAGACAATGGCGTGCGCACAGACAGACTTATGCTTCCGTCTCCTTCCCAGGAAGAACCAATAAACATCCAAAGCTAATACAAAGACCAAAAGGTGGGCCAAGGCCATCAGGATCGTGTGTCTCCTCCACACATGTAAAGGATTAAAGTGTAGGAAACACAGGCCACACCTTGTTACCAGATTTGGTGCATGTTTGTGTGTTTTGGTTCCATGTGATGTGGTTTATTTTTGGAAATGTTTATGTTGTAGGCTATAGCATAAAAGGATGCAAGGGGCTTGACAGTAAGACTGTTGTATAGATAACCATGGGAGGGTTGTTGTTGGTGGTGGCCTCGCCCCTTCTGTTAAGACGACTGCTCGCACCTCCTTCCTGAGGACAGGCACGCACACATCTCACTATGAAACACAGGAACATCTTAACAAAACAAGGCATCCTGTTATTCTCACTAATTGGAAGAAGTGATGCCTATTCTGTGCCATGTAGAGTGTGCACACACACACACCCACGCATACGCACACACATCCTGTTTCATAACACCAATAAAAATGATTAATGTCATGATCTGAAATTACAGAAGCGTTATTACGCTCACACGTAGCTTTTAATGAACATTGTGAGGCTATTTTTGGAAAATTGGGTTGACATCCAAGAGACCCCACGCTTTCATCCTCCTCTCTGCCCTGTGGCCCCACCTGCTCAACTATGCCCATCTCTTTTCTCCTCCATTGCTTTAACGTGCAGCACCTTCATTATTTTCAAAAACCATTTCAATTACCCCTGAAGCACAGAGTCCCTGCTAGCTCAATGGAACATGAAAACTTAGGCAGCAAAGAAAAAATATCTTTTCCAAAAGTATCTACATAAATATACTATTCCTTTACACCTAAAAAGGCTGGTTTCTTTTACATTTGAACACACTGCTTGAACCACTTGGCTTACATAGCCTTCACAGGATGTGACGGTCGCTCCGGGTGTTAAGGAGCTGCGTGGAAAATGTGTGCAGTGAAATAACACATGCAGCCCACTAATGATTTCTTTGTCTGAGCTGAGAGATGAGACTGAGACAAAACTGCTTACTAAGATACGTGTGAAACGTAGATGAGCCCTTCCACTTATTCTTTATTGTTCCCCACTCTCCATGAAGGTCATGTCTGCATTGCATTTGCTGCATGTCAATTATCTTCCATAAAAGCTTTTATAAATGACTGTAAACACTTTTGACAGCTTGTGGCACAGTTTATAAGTGCTGGGTACACAACAGTGGATTATAAGTTTAGTATTCATAATTCTTTAGACCTCTGTATTAAAGTGACTGCAGTTTCATGTCAGTTTATTATAAATTGTTTCTTAAAGAAAACCACTGATACATCAACTTTTGGTTTGTAAACTACTGCTTTGGACTTTAAGATCTTATGCTTCAGTATGTTCTTATCTTTTTAGGTTTTTTTAATCACTGTAAACCACTTTGTGACTGTGTCTGTGAAAAACTCTATATAAACTTTACTAACTTACTTCTAAGAGCTAGAGCTGGCGTACAATGGAGGGATGGAGAATCAGATAAGATAGCTATGATCCTTTTAAAATACAACTTTATGTTTTCATACAATATAATCAAGTAGGGCAAAACAACAGTTTGTTCTTTCTAATTTAAAGTAGGTGTATGAGTAAAACTTGATTATCAACATTTATAGATTTTATTGGTTCCTACTGCTTCATAATGTTTTCAGACTCCAATAATGATGCAATGCAGATGACATTCACAGGCAGTAACTAGTCTCCATGTTTTCCTCATATATACATCAAAATGTATTTTAGGTTAAACAAATAGGCCGTTTGCTAACTTTTCTCAAAATACAGTATTTACTTACTGAGTTTATTATTTTTTTTTAAAAGAATCTTTGTGTTAAACTAAAACGAGTCAGGAATTGTTAAGTCAAATTAAAAGGAAATCATTGGTAAAACCATAGTCTGTTATGTTTATAAATTTAGTAATGCATGGCAAGAAGTCTTCATTTAATATATAAAAAAAATTAACTAGAAAGACCCTCAGATTTAAAAACTACATTCTCAGCCTGAATTGTAAAAAACTAATACGCCTTTAAACAGGAGCATGAAATAGTCTAGTTTCATAAGATTTAACTGATTATCAAATGATAAACTTTTCGTGGTAAAAATAACCATAAGAAAAACATATACTATGCTGTCAGTGAAGTCAATGAAACTGGGTTGCATCAACAAATTTAATCTAACTAAAAAAAAGTTTAAACCAGAGTTTAGTGCAACTTGATTCAAAGTAGGTCAATTAAACTATCAAAAAATAGTCATTTATGCTAAAAATGATTGATGTTATTGGAAACCCAAGTTAAAACAAAAAACAACTTAAAAATTTAAATAAAAAAGAAAGTTGATGGTTTATTTGGCTGCCAAGTTAGTTTACCAACTTATGTTGGCTCAGCAGAGAAACTTTAGTCTGTCCTCCCCAAAGAAAACTGCACTGAATCAATAACAGAAAATGAAAGAATGAAAGAAGGCCTGCAGCTCAGAGAGAAAAGAAGGGGTCTCTGGCAGAGACTGGTAGTCTGTTTAAATGGATACTCCCCCCGACACCCTCCATGACCACCAAAACAGAGAAAAAAAATGAGATGCTTCTAGCTGTTTGGAAAAAAATGTTAAAACAAGGGCAAAAAAGGATGAAATCTCAGGGTTGTCAGGAGTTGGAGCATGCAGCTGCATTTCTTCACTGCCATGTTTGACAGTTGGTCCAATCTTACTCTTTATCCACACAACAGTCTCCTTTCTGAGCAGTATTAAGAAAAAAGGAAAATAAAACTTGGTTAAATGAAGTAGACAGCAGGTGAGCTTTCATGGATTCACTTTGCTCTGTATTTAAAATGCATCTGACTTAAAATTTAACTGAGCCATCCTTGACTAAGTTCAGTGTAAAAACAAAATGCATGTTTAAACCAGAAGCCTCAGTGTATTTTTCTCAAATCTAAGAAGTGAGATTTAAGGTTGAAGCATTATCTAATCTGATGAACTGATAAATCTTTGCAACCTCAGTTTTCACTGTGTGATCTACATTAGTTGCACTGCAGCATCATGTGCAGGGGTAGAAATAATGAACTGTGCCCACTCCTGTTACTATATCAGCAAAGTAGTTTGTTCTGGGTAATTACACTTTTCGGAATATAATTTTCAGGCATTTAACCTTGCCTTGCAGAGTTTTTCTTTTATATAAAAAAGAGGTGTGGCAGGAAATGATGATGAAATAGAAATGAATCAGTATCAGTCAGCTGAGGAAGAGAGGAGAAACGTGAGGAATACCTGAGGTTTTTGAAAATGAAGAATAAAGAAAATAAACATAAAATGAAGCCTCATTTCAGGGACTATCACATTCAAGTAAGAAAGGAAACACCTTTCTATGCAGTGTTTGCTTTGGCCACAGACTAAAAGTGTAGATGATCACAGCAAACCTGCAAAGCAAGTTGGTGAAATGCAGAATTGCAGAATTCATAAATGATTTTGATTTTTAAAATTATGTTTATTTCATGTTGAGTGATCTGAAATCAAATTAGCATGTTTTAATCATGCTTTTGCTTTGTCTGTATGAAGAAGGGATCTAAACCGCTCAACACCACAGAGAAGAAAAAAAGCTCATTAAGCAGCTTTTTCCCAAAGGTACATCTCAAACAAGTTAACTTTGCTCAGTTTGATTTCCATGCAAGTCATTTTACTTTTATTTGGCACAGGATGAAATTTGGCTTTAAAACAAAGTTAAGTTTAGATATTCCATCCTTTCTGACAAGAAGCGTTTTCTCCAAGGAAGCTGGCCTGCAGTAAGATTAAAGACAAAAAAACCTGGACTGTTTCTAAAACTAAGCTCTGCAGACCTCAGTTTGTAGATGCATTTAAGCAAACGCAGTATTTTGAATTTAGGAAGTATGTCTCAAACTGTGGGGACAGTTGCCTGCTTGACATTTATGTGCAAATAAGAGAAACACGGTATTTACAGAATTTGACCTAGATAGGTGAGATCAGCTGTGTGGAGGAGGGATCGCATATTTCGTCAAGTTGCATGCAGAGGTTGAGACCTCATGGATCTGAGGTCACAGCGGCTCTGTCAGGCAGCGTGCAGCCTCACTTTCATCTTTGCAGGCTTTCAGTTGTTTAAAAATCCGCAGTGATAGACGAGAGGGAAGCATCTGCAGCGTCACTGACAAAATCACTCAAGAAACACATGAGCATACATGTGCACACACATATGTTTGACATGCCATGCATTGCAGGCCAGGCCAGCACGCACACTCGTTGCCAGCCATATCAGCGGCTGCATGCAGTGGAAGGAGCAGGGTAATAAGTGTGAAGCAGGAAATCCCACTCTGCTGTTGGAGGCTAATGAATACTGAAGGGGCAACAGGAGCGGAGTGCTGTCATCATCAGCCTTTAAGAATTTTAGCTCAGACCACACTCACAAATACATTTTGTTTGTGAGTCTGGAAGTACAGACTGAGACTCGCAAATAAAATCAAACTAAATATTCAAAGAAAAATAAGGAAAAGAAAGAAAAAGAAAACCCATTTCTCGAACGAGACACGTTCCAGTGTCCTGCTTTGAAATAGAGGGTATATTGCAGTTTCGTTCTGTAGACTTCTCCATCAGGAGGTTATTGAACTTGACCTGAGTATTTTCTCTGATGCATCTCTGACGCCATTTTAAAATGCGCATAAATAAACTAGTATAATGTTTTGTCTGAGTGTATCAGTATGCTGCACCGGAGATCGCAAAGACAAAAGTACCATGGGGGGGATTTCTTGGCAGTTTGCTATGTTGCGTTACATAAAGAGGCCCTTCCTGAAGCCCTCCTCCTACTTTAAATCTACTCTTTAACTCTCTCAAGTTAGCACATTAGAACTTAAAAAAAGACATTTGGCATCTTTTAAAAAATGCCTTGAAGCTAAATAATCCCTGCTTTGTGACACTGCCACAGCGACTAATGTGTGTTTATCTGTGTGAGGATGTGGCAAGCTGCAGCTTGAAGCCAGAGGCATAAACACACTACCATATGACCACAATAAATGAAAACTCCCAGGCACATATACAAACACACTCAAACATAGTCAGCAGTAACCCACAGTCTCCTAAAAGATGAGAGGATCAGACAAGTGATCAGTTTAACACACGATACAAGTTCAATGATCCCTTCTGTTTTGCCTCCATCACTATATAAAAACTTGTTTTGTTAACCTCCTCACGACAACACAGCCCCATGGGGATGGGCATTTCACTGCAATATATTCTGTAATTTCCTCTGCAGCTTTTGTAACAGGCATGACGGTGTCTGTGGAATCAGGGAGCCTCGTCTGGATCAACAGGCCTTGGATAGCACTGACCGGATCAGAGAGGGGCCACCTACAGTTTAAATGAGACCCAGGGAATACTGCAAAGATAACAGTAATTGTTTGGATAAGCTTGCAAGGAATTCCTCCTCAAATTCCCAAAAGTGTTATATCTCTTATTATGAGCCCTGAATTTAGAGACTTCAATCCAATAATACCCCAGCTTTATGGGATAAATAACACAACTGATGTTATTACACTTAGTCAAAATATAAGAGGAAGCAAACTATTTCATCATGGAAATGAAGGCCAGAGTCACAGAAATTATATACTGTAAACCTGTTGCGTCATATTTTAACCTGCGAATATATTTCTATCCAGCATTTTAAAATAACCATTACTATACCAAAGCCCACACACAGATTTGGTGGCAATTCACAGCAATAAATGCTTCCAGGAAGATGTTTCCAAAGCCAGCTGTAATGATTTACAATCACTGCAGCAGCAAACTTCCCACAGACACTTTCACAAATGATCTCTTTCGAGTCTTAGTAGCTGAATTTCGGTTTAATGAGCTGTTTAAATCCTCAATGAGTTTTTAAAACGGAGGGACTTTTAGGGGAAAGGGAGTATTGGTGCATTTTTCATAAACGGCCTAATAATACCAGTGTTATTATGACAGAAGGGAAATTTGACCCAGTGAACCTACCTATGGGTAAAGCCAAAAAGAAGGGCAGCCAGCAAAGAATAAACATGCCGACTACAACTCCCAATGTTTTAGCTGCTTTCTTCTCCCGGGAGAATTTGAGAAGTTTCACAGTGAGGGAACTTCTCGCCTGGTGCGCACGGCCCTTGCCGGTGCCTGGATCCTCCTGCACCTGAGATCCCTTGTGGATCCTGAGGGTCAGCTCGCTGGTGTTCATCCTCTCGCTCATCACACCTGCTTCCAGGTTCTTGGTGGTCCTTTTAGCGACAATATACACGCGGCAGTACATCGCTAGTATAACGACGAGCGGGATGTAGAAGGAACCGAGGGAGGAGAAGAGTGCGTAAAACGGCTCCTCAGTGATGAGACACACCGTGTCGTCCGGCGAAGGCGGCTGCTTCCATCCGAGCAGAGGTCCGATGGAGATGACCACCGACAACACCCAGACTCCAAGCATGGCCAGCAGAGCCCGCTTCTCTGTCACGATACCCGGATACTGCAGCGGGTGGCTCACTCCGATGTAGCGGTCAATGGATATTACGCACAGGCTCATGATGGACGCGGTGCAACATAACACGTCCACCGCAGCCCAGATGTCACAGAAGATCCTGCCGAACACCCAGCGGTCTAGGATCTCCAGAATAGCGGACACCGGCAGCACTGTGGTGCCCAGCAGCAGGTCGGCGATGGCCAGGTTGATGATGAAGTAATTTGTCGGTGTCCGCAGGTGCCTGTTGCACACCACAGAGAGAATGACGAGGATATTACCAGCGATGGCAAACACGATGAAAGCCCCCAGGACCAAGCCGAGCGGGATGGCGCGGGTGAGGTCCACCTCGCTGGGCTCCGTGCTGTTTCCCCCAGAGCTGTTGGTGAAGTTGACCTGCAGAGACTCGAGCTCCGAGGAACCATTTTTCCACAAGTTTGTAACATTGTCAGTGCTTAAACTCATTTTGACTTACAACGTCCTCCATAGCAGGCTTCCGATCACTTGTAACCGCAACTAAAAAGAAGTAAATTGGGCACAAAAAACAAACTTGTGCTATGTCCGCATGGTTGAGCTGATTGCCAGTTCTTTTCGTATAAGTGCTGATTGCTTAGTTAATCGGTTCATTCTGCAGCCGTGCAATTCTCATGCAGCCCCTCTCTGTCTCCACTCTGCTGAAGGCTCAGAGGAGAAGTGAGGGGGATAGCAGTCATCTCCTGCCTCCTTTCTCCCACCCACAGCTTTGACAGAAACTGACCAGACGTCCCCAAATACAAGCCGATGAAATGCGCATGACACGCCGCACAAGAGACGTGACACCATGTACATTGCAGGCCGAGTTTTTGCACCGTTTTGCGCAAACTTGGCAGTTGGAATGGAGAATTGCGCGTTTTGGGGGAAACGTCTTGTATTTGTTCTGCCAATCTGATCTCACAGAAATGCGTGAAATTGCCACAAACCATTAAAAACTGCAGTTTCGTGGTAGTGGCAAAAATGAGACCACCCGTTTTTTCCACCAAGGGAGGGCAGTGCAAGGGTTATGCCTAAACCATTTCCCTCTTCCAGGTGCTTTTTGGTTTTGTAAAGCTTTGTTTGGAATCATGCCTTGATGACAGTTCTGAGTAAGAAAATATACTCTTAAATAAATTTTAATAAGTAAGCTTCGCAACATGTCTCAATGTACATCAACATTGAGATAAGATCTTATCAGTTTTTATTAAGAATTTTCAGCCAGTAGCCTTAAAAGGTTAAGCCAGTAAACTCATGTAGATTAAGTTGAAAAATCTCAGGTATTTCTCATGAATTACATTCCTATTTTGGTCAAATGCAGGAGTTCCTCTAAGTAATCTCATTCTGGATGTGCACTCACTCAGTGAAGAGTGACTGATTTAATGGGCTGAGTTCCAAGGGCTTTGGTTCAGTCTGAAGAATGGTATAGCCATCTCATATGACCTCTGCTCCATTATCAGACATCAGATGGTTTATTGAGTGAACAGTCTTATGAAACTATTTCACTCTGATGTTAGTTTTCTCCTTCTCTTTTCCAAATTAAACGCATGACCAGATATGGTGACCTTTCAAAGTTTTCCCTGTTTTGATGTTAACGCTGCTGCTTTTATCATTTCAAAATACAATTTGTCATTAGTAGCTAACTCACCTGATACATTAAAGGAACAACTTTCTCTCTGGTCTGCTTCTGTGGTTCATAGAAAACAATTCTGGGAAGATGACGTATTGAACTAAAGTTATACTTTCTTAGTATGTGAGAGGTTCTCACCAAAATGACCTATTCTCTCCCAAGACTCCTCTTCTAGGCTTTCCAAAACACCTAAAATGAATACAAGCTTTTCTTAATTCATTTCCATTACAGTGTCATACATAATGTAATACATTAGTGGTGAGTTTGGGGCACCTCAAACAAAGAATTACCAGCTGACTCACTCTTGCTTATTT
The DNA here is from genome assembly GCA_023101725.1 of Atherinomorus stipes. NCBI lineage: Eukaryota > Metazoa > Chordata > Actinopteri > Atheriniformes > Atherinidae > Atherinomorus > Atherinomorus stipes. Next base: position 781,302 of record JALJCO010012807.1, read on the forward strand.
TTAACTGATCAGGTGACTAATCCGAGCAGATTGGACTTGTTCAGAGGAGGGCCTTAAAGAAAGAGGAGCTAAAATATGTTTAATTTAAACCCAGTAATTTCAGCGGGTGGCGGACCTTTCCATTTGTTGTTCTTGTGGGTGGATATTCCATTTCAGGGGGCTTGAGGGAGGGGGGGATAAGCAGAAAAAATTTCAGAAGCAAATGTATAGAGGAATACTGTCATTTCAACAGTTTTATTCTGATTCAGTGTGCTGCTGTTCCTTGGGCTGTCATTTAAAGTATCATGTTTCATCCATAATTCTAATTTTTTGATTGCTTTCACTGGATCTGGACAATGTCTCTTCCACAATAGATATGCTTAGCTATTTCTCCTGGGAATAATAAAGTATTTTTCATTCTCACTTTCCAAAGCAACCAGCATTCTGCACCAAAATAAGACTGTTCTCTTTGCATTTTTCCAGATGTGAAAGGACTGTATTTCATAACACAGATAAAAGATCAACAAACGTAAGTGAGACTCGGTCTCTCTGGCTGCCCTTGTCTGTCTGAGCCCAACTCTGTTGTCTGTGTTGCTTTCTCCTGGTGACACAATTGTGAAACAATTTTATAAGGAATTCACTCATTTCTTTATCAAATTTCACCAGCTTAAAAATGTGCTCACTCTCCTGGTTTTTGTATTTTTTTGCATTACAACCTGTAATTCAAATGGATTTTTGAGGGGATTTTATATTTCTTTTGCATGCTTGTCACACTTAAATGTTTCAGATTATCAAACAAATTTAAATATTAGACAAACACAAAATGCAGTTTTTCCTTTTTGTTTCGGGGGGGGGGGGGGGGGAGGGGGGGGGGGGGGGGGATCCAAACCTGCATGGCCCTGTGTGAAAAAGTGATTGCCCCCTAAACCTAATAACTGGTTGGACCACCAAGCATTTGCGATAACTGCCAATGAGTCTTCTACAGCGCTGTGGATGAATTTTTGCCCACTCATCTTTGCAGAATTGTTGTAATTCAGCAACATTGGAGGGTTTTCCAGCATGAACCACCTTTTTAAGGTCATGTCACATCATCTCAATCAGATTCAGGTTAAGACTTTGACTAGGCCACTCCAAAGTCTTCATATTTTTTTTTCTTAAGCCATTCAGAGGTGGACTTGCTGGTGTGTTTTGGATCATTGTCCTGCTGCAGAACCCAAGTGTGCTTCAGCTTGAGGTCACCAACAGATGGCCGAACATTCTCCTTCAGGATTTTTTGGTAGACAGCAGAATTCATGGTTCCATTTACCACAGCAAGTCTTCCAGGTCCTGAAGCAGCAAAACAGTCCCAGACCATCACACCACCACCACCATATTTTACTGTTGGTATGATGTTCCTTTTCTGAGATGCTTTGTTACTTTTACGGCAGATGTAATGGGACCTACACCTTCCAAAAAGTTCAACTTTTGTCTCGTCAGTCCACAGAGTATTTTACCAAAAGTCTTGGGGATCATCAAGATGCTTTCTGGCTAAACTGAGACGAGCCTTTATGTTCTTTTTGCTCAGCAGTGGTTTTGGTCTTGGAACTCTGCCATGAAGGCCATTTTTGCCCAGTCTCTTTCTTATGGTGGAGTCATGAACACTGACCTTAATTGAGGCAAGTGAGGCCTGCAGTTCTTTGGATGTTGTTCTGGAGTCTTTTGTGACCTCTTGGATGAGTCGTCGCTGTGCTCTTGGGGTAATTTTGGTCGGTCGGCCACTCCTGGGAAGGTTCACCACTGTTCAATGTTTTTACCATTTGTGGATAATGGCTCTCACTGTGGTTCACTGGAGTCCCAAAGCTTTAGAAATGACTTTGTAACCTTTTCAAGACTAATAGATCTCAATTACTTTGTTTCTCATTTGTTCCTGAATTTCTTTGGATCGCAGCATGATGTCTAGCTTTTGAGGATCTTTTGGTCTACTTAAAGTGCTGAAGACACATTTTGACATTTTATGACATGTTTTATATACAAGATGATCTATGTAACAGAAACAACAGCTGCATAGATGCATAACAGCTGCATAGATTAGTAATTAGAAAACATCGCTGCTTTTTCAGCACATCTGACCAGACTAAGGAAGCAGATCGGAGTCGTACTCACCGGGAAACAGGCAGCAACCGGACCTCTCTGCTCATCTAGAGCATCTGTTCACTGAAACTTTAGGCACCAGCGTGTTGAGACCTCTAACACAATGAAACTGAGATCATCTCCTTGGATATATTCTTTTTCAACGATCGTTGCTTCATCGCATCAGTCATACAGCTCCTGCTATCGGCAGATAGCTGCGACTCGGTTATATGAGGATGTCTCCGGTCATCAGATCTCCTCCAGCTGCTTCCAAAGATGTATCCTTCCCTCCATCCTCATCCTTATGAATGGGAACTATTTAAAACTTGACTGGAATCATGTAAGTTGTTATCTTCTCATTTTTTAAAGGCTAATTATTTACCGCGGCTAGCTCGTGGCTGCCGTTAGCTGCGAGCTGACAAGTGCCTCGTTTCTGTCACTCCTGGATCTACTGTATGTCAAACAGCTGCAACTCATCGAGTTGTGGGTCTGCTTTGTGTTGTTCTGGGTCACTCCTTACAGCTCTGGTTCCCTCGGTGTGGTCTTGCAGGCTTTTAACTGAACCAGTGGACCTAAGGCTGGGAGAGAGGCTGCAGGCAGCTGGCTACAGTTCTACTCTGGTTCTAGCTTGTAAAATGTGATTTCCCCAAATTCCTCAGCATTATCAGACTTTTCTGAACTGGCTGATGATCCCACCACACAATCCAGTTCCAATCTAGCTGTTCTGGAGCCATCTTTCATGTTTTCCACAGCTTAGATTATACATGAAACTCAATGGGCGGACCGCAACTCTGTACAGTCACTGACGTCACAATATGGCGGCTCGTTTCACGACTGAAAAGCTATTAGCATTTAGCTGAGCCTCCTAAACATCTGATATTTACGTAAATACACGTCTGATTAACTTCTAACTGCACAGAGCTACTTATTTTGTCTTGTTGTGTTGTTGTATGGCAAAGTTACTTGAAGTTAAGGTCGTGTCATCAACATTTCAAGGCAGCTGTAGCTCAGGTGGAAGAGCAGTCGTCTTTCAACCGGAGGGTTGGGGGGTCGATTCCAGACTTCCCTAGAGTACATGCCAAAGTGTCCTTGGGCAAGACACTGAACCCCAAGTTGCCTCCCGTTGTGCCTATCGGGGTTTGAATGCGTGTGTGACTGGGTGAATGTGTAGTGTAAAGCGCTTTGAGTGGTTAGTATGACTGGAAAAGTGCTATATAAGTACAATCCATTTAACTTTAGGCGCATTTGGACAGAGAGTTTCTAAGAACGCAGTTCCTATAACTACGCCTCCCGAGTTTAGTTAAAAGAACTACCCTTTGCCTTCAGCGTGCGTTCGCACATGAGGGAGGACCTCGTTAGGAACCATGTGTGACACAATCGTTACGACAGTGACAAATTTATGCTCCAGCAGATCTAATACAAAACTGAGGTTTCTCGTCTCTTTTATTCAAAGCTATTATAAAAGCTAACTTACCAGCTTTCCCTCATCATAGTCATTTGTATCATGTAACGAAACAGCCCCCCGTTGGAAAGCTGCCCTAACGTCTTGTTTACGTTTCGTTGGAGTCCGCCCGGACATTTTAGTGGACAGACCGGGGTTCGTTCACTAAAGTAGCGCAGATTGTACTGACACAATTTGCTACTATATTTGGCTTTTCCATCTCTTTTATTCAAAGCTATTATAAGAGCTAACTCACCAGCTTTCCCTTCTTTTCCCTTCTTTACCTTTTGCTAAAGTGCGCCCGGAACATTAGTGGGCAGTCCGTCCATTAAAGCCGCAGATTCGACTGCTATACTTTGCAGCTGTATTTGGTCATTAAATTAATATGAAAATAATTGCTTATGGATGTTTCAAAATAGTTATCGATTCGGGGCGTGTACCATTGTGATCGATTTAATAATGAATTCGTACACTTCTATTGTAATCGTTCTTGATGTTATTATGATCTCGGTAAACAGTTAAACATCTGTGAGACTTTTTAAATATGGCGTGGCTGGAAGAAGCGGAGCTCACGCAAGGTGCACGGCTTGCTAGTTCTACCAATCAACAAACACCTACGTATTTCAGTTCCTATGGAAACCCCAAAACACTCTGCCTTGCAGTAGGAGCTAAAAAGATTATAGGAGCTGAGGTCCGAGGTCCCTAGTTCCTATATGTCCGAATGCGCAAAAAAACAGCCTGGTTCCCCAAAAAGTTGTAGAAACTCAAAAAGATTCCTAGTCCAAAAGCGCCTTTTGTCAGGCAGGTCCTATTTAAGTGATTTCTTGATTGAGAACAGGTGTGGAAGTAATCAGGCCTGGGTGTGGCTAGAGAAATTGAACTCAGCTTTCCAAAGATGTGATAAACCACAGTTAACTTGTATTTTCTGCTCCAACACACTTGATTTAGATCAAAGGGATCCAACAGCTTGTTGTCAATGACCCATGAATGTGAGTCAGATGCGCTGGAGAAGGGAAACATCTAAAACCAGTAGGGAAGAGACCCTCAAGCTGAAGAACCCTGGTCTAGTTAAAGCTTAGACCTTAATCCAGCTGTGAATTCATGGTATGACTTAAAGGTTGTTGGACACCAGCTGAAGCCATCTAGCTTGAATGGGCTGAAGGAGTTTTGCTCTGAAGAATAAATCCTGAAAGTGGGATGTGCCAACCTCCCAGAGACCCTGAGAAACCTGCAGCTGTAACAACTGATTCAATGAGATTCACATCATCTTAAACTTGGTACACTTATATTGTGGGACAATCAAAAACCATTTATGTAAAATCAACATGTTTAATGGGTTTATTGTCTTTATTTGGTTTGCACTTTATTGAACTACACCACAGACATAGCTTGGCTGGTGTGCAGAGCTGGAGAAATGTTCTGTGAGATGCACTTGATGATGATCGACAATGCTCCTCATAAAGGGTGCATTTGCACCTCATCTTCATCACAGCTTCAAATGACAGCTTGAACCTGAATATTCAGCATATTCTTAATTAAAGAATACAATTTCTCAAAAACACAAAAATGCAAATATGTGATAAAGGGAAAGTTCCGAGTTTTGTAACAACTGGTTTTAAGCTGATACAACAGGATGTAAATCTCCAAAATATAATTAAAACTTTGGGTAAATAATTGTGTCTTTCATCAGGTTCTAAAGGGAGTTTTCTTTATTATCTGTACCAGGTATTGGTCTGATTGTTTGAAGCTGAGCAGATGACCAATTTAAAATATCTGATAGAAATAATCAACTCTGCTAACCTGAAGAAATTAACAGCCAGGAGTCATATGGGCATTTTTTTCCATTCTCAAGAGATCTCATAGGAAAATAAAGATATCTCTCATTTTTAACAGTTAGCGATGACAGTCCTTCAGAAAAAGATTAGAAACCAGATGCTCATACAGTCTCTCAATCCTTTAACAGGCAACAAACTACTGAGGTGTTATGACCACCTTTCTTTAAAGATAAATCATCAGGAATTATCTCATTTCATATCTATGACTGGATTTAACCATGGGGATTTCACTTAATGCGGCAAAGTACTCCAGGTGGGAAAAAACTTTCATATCTTTTCCTGGAAAGTCTGCTTCAGCAGGAGCGTCCTCCATCTTTCTCTGTGCTTTTGTGAAGGGATTTACTTCAAGTTCAAGAGGATCAACTTTTCTTTTTTTACCAGGACAAACAACATAAATCTTGAATTATATAAGGCTCAGAGCTGTTTGAATTCTTTTTTCAGACATCACTCTATAAGTTGTGCAGTGCTTTGTCATAAATTTAATCAGTTTATCGCTAATCAAATAAGCTCTGAATTCTTAATTATTCTTTGGGGCATTTCAAGGTTTAGAGTACTTTTGTTTTCTTAATGTCAAAGATTTCCTTTAGCAATTTCTCCAAGTATTTTAAGTTTATTATCTTAAGTATATTTTAAGCATACTGTAAATTATAAAGAAAGGAGGAATTTTTGTTTCGGCCTGATGTGATATTAAGTTTCTTAAAATATCCAGATATTCTCCCAGATATAGTTTAAACTGTCTTGACTTCATATTTTAATCACTGTAAAGGATTCAGAGGTGATAGATCAGGCTTTTCTGCTGCTTTGCCCCTATTCAGACTAATGTTAAAGCAAACCATATGTCCACAACATATGTTGATTGTCATTATTCAATAAGAGAACCAAATCCAGACTGAGAAACATGAGGAACGTAAAGGACTCATTTAGTGACAGAAGAGCCTGACCTGTGAAAAAACTGCACACACTCTCATACACACTGTCTTAACTTTATGTTGCGTTTAGAGCAAGGTGGTGACATACGTATTCTCAGTGTTTATGTAACCTAAAGCCATGAAGTTTTAAGGGAAACACATCTCCGATAGTTTCTGTGGATGGTTTTATACCACAGATTGGCAGATAGATAGAAGTAAAGCCCACACATAAACTTAATCTACAACAGCCCACCTTGATGAGTGGGCTTCTATCGTTTAGTTGTGTAGCCTCTCTCAGACCAAATATGGCTAATGTTGTATAATAAGCACAGACCCAGAAAATACTTTCTGTTGTATAACTTTTTTAGTATTAGTATTGTGATGTTAGTACTGAGTTTTTGTTACAACATGAAATCATGTGAATATTCATAGATGGTGAAAAGAAAACAACAAATATTTAATTCTAATTCAACATATTTCTAAGTATTAAATGACCAAAAGCTGTACACAAAAATATAAACAAAACTAGAATTTGATGCCAGCAATACACTCAAAAACAGTTGATATGGAGGCTTGTTTTTAACTGTGATCAGGGCTCTAAATTAACACCTGCCAACCTGCAATATGCAGGTAGAAATTAAAACTTATTCCCCAGGTTATGCATGAACTAAATACACCAGTCTGACCATGCCATGTTTGAGATACTGTACATGGCAAGTCAGTCTGGGTTCCCTTTCCTCTAGGAGTGTCAGCGTCTACACGTGTAAACGGGCACACGGATAATAAATCATTACCGTTTAGAAAAAAATCAATAACCGTATACACGTCATTTTTCCCTCCTCCTCCTCTTCCTCCTCTTTCAGATCTCACCAATACTGTATTTAATGGGTGGTAATGTTGCCTGAAAGCTTCAGATAATAACTATCCGCATACATTATAGATGCCTGGGTCGCAATGTCCCGTTGATATATTTATATATAATAAACGCAGCCACAGCCTGTGGTGTCACCTCAAGTTGGCTCAGGGACGCACGCGGTGGTGACGAACAGCAAGCGCACCTGCGCTGCTTTGCGGTGCTGTAGTGACTCTGTTCAAGCCGTCAGAGATCCATCCATAAACTACAGCTGGGAGTTACATACTGTATTTTTCTTTATGGATTAGTGAAGACGGACATGGTCAGAGATAGTGATCAGGAGGGCTGATCAGATGACGACTGCATCTGTGCAGTAACATCGTATTGAGTTTCAATGCAATTTAGGAGAGCTAGCTTTAGTTGTTGCTAAGCAGGTTTGATGTATGTTTTTTCAGAAAATTAATTTCTGAGCGTGAAGCCGATCAGACACTTACTGTTACAAATGCATGTGTTTTGCAGAAGATCTAGCTGCTCGTTCGCCGTCGTTTACATAAAGTTGATCACCAGAACATGACTTACTTCTCAGCTAAAACATTTCCATATTTTCGGGTCAGCCCAGCCAGCCGTGAAACATTGATAGACATCCCTGCTTGTGAAAGCTTTCTTTCTCCCGTGTGTGAAGATGGGTTATTATGTATGTGATAGATGTGGGAAAAATCCGCTCAGCTGATGTCAGCTGTTTAAAAACTTCTGAAGGGACTCCGTTCAGATTGCACCCAATAAAAGAGATTTTTTTCGTTGAATCATTTCTCTGGGATTAAAATGATAAATATCCATAACATTACTTTGGCTCTACTACAGTGTTACTGCTCTGAGTTCAGTATGACGGCAGGAGGACAGCGGGATGCGTCACCATTTGCAACCTAAAGATCACGTGACATCATCTGACGTGTAACCATGTACACGACGGTTAGTAGTCCCAATTACACATGTAGAAAAATTTGTAAAAGTGTAAAAACCCTAGTTCCCTCCATTGGAAAGTGATTTCCACTCCGTTAAAAAACTGACCCGACCAATCACAGCATCAGAGGTGGGACTTTACAGTACAATATGTCTTTTGTAATTGTAAATGATTCTCCAATGGAAGGATCCCAGACTGACTTTCCACGTATCTCATACATGGTGTTAGTCAGGCTGGTGTACCAGGCTAACTGTCCTCTGCCCGTCTGACAACAGTGTCAAACCCAAAAATCCAACAGAATGTTTAGTCCTTGGCCTTTACGTATTGAGATTTCCCAAACTCCCTAAATGTTTTTATTGGTGCATTCCCTGCAATTATGCGACATTTTTTTAACCTCTGCCAACCAAAATAACTCAAAAAGTAATGGAGGGATTTGGATTAAATTTTCTGGGAATGTTGATAACGGCACAAAGTAGGACTGATTAAATATCGGTGTTGAACCAGATCACTGACTGGATCCAGGAATTTTTCGAAGGTTTTTTAGTCATAGTGAGATAGGTCCACATGGGATGAAGTGAGCTGCTTGACGGAGGTCTGCGCTCTCCAGTGCTTTTCTTGTGTTTGTTAAAGTGACTTTTTGATGGTAGTTGGCACATATTGTAGCTGTGAACTCAAACAATTCTTGTTTGAAGAGACTAAACCTTTAATGGTTGCTCCTTTTATACCCAATCCTGACACCCTCTCCTGTCACCAGTTAATCAGCTGCTTGTGGAGCCTTCCAGAATGCTATTACTGTATGTTCTGTAAACATTTCTCTTTCTTTGCTTCTCTTTCAGTTGTTTTTTTAAAGTTTGTTGCTGACTCCAAATTCCAGTGTTGTTTTCTTTTTTTAGATACAATGAAACTAGTTAGGGAGGACTCTATGAAAACGTAGTTTGACCTTTGAGGTCACATCATAGATTTTTGTTTAACTAGGAAAATGAAATTCTTGAGGCTCTCTTTTATGAATGTTGTGGCCAAGACAAGCAGCAGCTAAATTGGTACTTATTACACAACAGCACACTCATAATTCACACAGTATACACAAACATGAAGTACACATGTGAAAAGTAGGAGAAAGTACAGAGACAACAAAAGTTATATCAAAACTAAAGGACATAGGTACATGAAAAGACGCCCTCATCAGTGCAAGTCAAGCAGAACATCTGAAGCAACATGGGCCAAAATGAGCTATTACCTTTAAAAGTTCACTTAAAAAAAGTAACTCCATCAGGTCCAAAGAGCAACAAATTTCAATGCCCTTCTTCCACTTAAGAGGCTACCAAGATGGCAAAAGAAAAAGGTCTTGGGAACAAAGACAATACTCTCCTGTATTTCCTTTCCTTTCCTTTCCTTTCCTTTCCTTTCCTTTCCTTTCCTTTCCTTTCCTTTCCTTTCCTTTCTTTTTTTTTTTTTTTTTTTTGAATGATGTAACTCTGGAAATAAGTTGAAAGCAGATCAAGAATAGACTTGCAGATGCAATTACACCCGTGTCTGAGTCTGAGGAAGAATAAAGCGGGCCATTCAACCTGCACATCACATGTAATGGTGAGTAAGTAGTTTTCAGATCTGTGATGAATCTCAGTGCTTTTCAGAGCATATAAACAATATTAGGATGCCTGCATGCAAACTTAAAGTGCATTCTGGTTGCTTTCATTTTTACGTAAGTAAGTCCAGAAATAGAGATTTAAATGGATAAAGGTTTTAACTTGAGAGCACCCATCATCAGCATTGTTGAGCTTCTCATTATCAGGGCCCATGCGCTAAGATTAGACAGTTTTCAGTAAAATGTTTTTTTCTGACTAGAGAGATCATGTGGGAGGGAAAATGGGGGGGGGGGGGGGGGGAGAGAAAAAACAAAGATCCTTTAGCACACTCACCCATTCAGCTACACACTCAAGTCTGGAGTGAACCGATGGAGGCCATAGTGATCCATCAGGCTGAACTGGTGGATCAGACTGAGTTTAGCTGTCCTACTCATTTAATGGAGTGATGCGTCTGAAGCGTGACATCATGTAAATGTCTGTGGTAACCTGGGAGATGGGTTGGAATGAATAAAAAGCTTTTTTTATGAGGTAGATATTAGCAACTAATTCTTATACGTTACTAAATATTGTGTGAAAAATGTTGTGTATTGTGATGAACCAAAAAGAGAATTATTACCGCCTCTGGAGTTCCCCTCTGTCTGTGGCACTTTGGAGTCTGTCAGCCCATTATTTCAGTCCCACAGCTGGTACTTTCCATTCACTGCATAAAGCTTTCCACATGCATCATACTTAAAGTGAGCAAAAATGTTCTCTTTTAACAAATTACTTTCCCTTGGAAAAACAAGGAAGTCACCATCTGGCTTTCTTCAAAAGGATTCACACCTCGACTTACAGATCAGACAGGCACAACCACCTGGAAGCATATTTCCCAGGAACCAGAACATAGCCAGTTCCAAGGTAGCAGAGGCCGTACTGTTCACCTGGCAACACACGTCTGGGCACGTACGTGAATGTTTTTTATTTAGACTAACATGAAATATTTTGGACAAAAAGTCCACAAAGCTGTTCAAGTATCCAAAGATTGTCACCAGAAAGGAAAAACAGAGGTAAAATGCCTTTTGGGATTTAGTAGGATATAAATCAGACAAAGAAGGAAAAGTTACCAAACCACTAGTTACCAAACCTGCTTTATTTCTTGTGCCTTTCCTTAAAAAGTGGCCAAGGTCCAAAGCACTGGACTGGTAATTGGAGTGCTATGTTGGAATGGGGGAACCCTAATACTTGTCAGCTGAAATGAGGAGGAGATGAAACAAATCAATTTCCTTCCTCTCTCAAAGAGTCAAACTGCTGATTTTAGTTCTTGGCTAATATTTTATGAATGCCACTCTGCTCACTCTGCTTTCTGATTCAAATAGACCAGCAGAGATGCAGGATATTATGTAGACCGCTACAGTATGATTTAATACATTTTATAGTGAATGCTTCACATATTTCCACCCAAGCCTCCTTATCTGTGTAATAATGGGATTTATGAGGGAAGAGCATCTGAACATTTTTCTGACATTTTACTCCCTTTTATTAAAGTTAGGGGATCAGGTGTGCATACATCTCTTACACTTATTATTTTCATGTGTTTGGATGTTTTTTCTCCTTTTTTTTTTTGGCTGTGCTACATCAACACAACCATGTTGTGTTTGTATCAACCGTGTGATCAAGAAAGCTATATATTACTGTGCCTCCATTCAAAGCATACCAAATATTTTCCTTTCAAGGAACACGTGAGGATTCAAGAAAACAATATTTGTACTCTCTGTTCTCTTTGAGCTGTAGCTCATCTAACCTGGCTGTTTATTCTGACCCCTCTACAGTATGCATGCACAGGAGAGTGATTACGTTTTTATCATAGTGACACTGCAGTGCTGCAGATGGTGTGAAAAAACAAGATGACATTCTATTGTTTCTAAATTTGTCAGGGGGAGATAATTGTACATGCAAATGTAGCCAAGAACCTTTTTTTTTCTTTTTTTAAAGACACTTCAATGTTGATTTTATAAGATGACACTGCACTTATATAATCAAGATTTTGGTAAAGCAAAGGGGAAGTCTGCAAATGCTTTACATCAGGGATGTCAAACTCTAGTTGCAGAGGGCCACTCTTGCAGGTTTTACATGTTACCTGACTTTAACATACCAGACTTAAATAAACGGGCCACGGTGTAGAACTTAACAACAAGCTGTTGCGTCCATTTAACTGATATCATGTGTGTAGAAGCAGGGAAGCATTAAAAACCTACAGGACTTGACCTCGAGGACTTGAGTTTGACATTCCTGCTTTAAATGATCATCAGTTGATGCTGAGTCTTTACGGGGTGCTTTTCATTCACAATTTCTGATACAAATTTAAAGGGACTCGAGGCAGGAATTTAAAAAACAAAACAAACATGCATGTCCATTTTCTTTAATGCTAATGGGCGATGAAGCGCTAAATACCAAAAAGAACGAGCCCACACACGTCTCTCTCCGTTGCCTTGAACAGACTGTGTGCTGCAAAATGTGCTGCAATTTGGTGGCTGAATTTCCCGCGCTGCCCTGCAGATGTGACATCAAATGACGCTGCATCTGCATCCCCGACAGTTTTGATACAGGAAGAAGACGGTTGCGGTAAATTCAAACACTGCAGCGATAGTTATGGATTCTTCTGCTGTCAGCAAACGATCCAGATCAACTGAAAGACACTAAAAAGTGTAACTACGAAGAAAAAGCGTAGTAAACAACATTATAGCTTCAGTTTGTGCACGCTCCCATGATGGCTTGGGCCGTGGCTGCAGTTACCTGAAGCGCCAGTCATGAGTTTCATTTCTTAATCTTGCCTCTTGGCCCTTGAGGCAAGATTGATGCTTGATGAAGGCAAAAGAAAAAAGTGCAAATGTGAGTATTTTTATTGTTGTTTTAATATACACATTTGGTTCCTTGTTTTTAGAGAAAAAAAAAAAAGAAAATTGGAAGCTTGTTATGGACACCTAAAACCATTTAAGCTGAGTGAATACATGTACCCTGGATTTAAACTAAAACATTATCACACATCAGGTATGATATCTTTCTACAGTCATGTGAACATGCTGACTGTGTTATTGTCGGATGATGCTGAGCTGCAATTCATAAATACAGACTAGAATTACAAACAAATTTGCCTTCCCACACAGGTTTGGCTTTTTCTATCAAATGTAATTGCAGTAAGCAGAAACTTAACTTTATTTTTCTGATTCAGTATTTAGTCCCACTTTACAGGATATTCTCTCAGTTAAAGCTGTCTTCACCATGTCTCCTGCAGCAGTCAGATGCAGCCTTGCTTTAATTTAAACTCTTCTCTACTTGAATATTGGCATCAGACAGGGCTACTGGCGAGCCCAGATCCAGCTCAATAATCAAACGCTTGCCACAGTTTCATGCCACAGTCCATTCATGAATTCATAAACTTATAATATGACTGTGAGATTAATGTAGAGCAGCCCAGTGAATCAGCGTTAAACCCTCAGATCAGTCAGCTGGGGATCAAGAAATATCCACAAAGCTGTAATAGTGTCATTTGTCCCCTGCATGGTGCTCACAGAGACCTACTGTAGTCACATCTCCCTCCTGCAGTGACACTGAGTTACTATGGTAACAGTGTCTATCACTGTGAAAATTTTGTACTTTGTTTTAGCTTAATACATCCAATTTACTTTATTACAGTCTAATTTGTAATTACAGAGATGAGGTTTCTCAAATATTATATCTAACAGTGTACCAGTTTTGTTATCCCTGTAGTATCCAGTTGTGTTGTTTCATTTCTTGTAATAGCTGCAATAGTCCACGGCACAAAACAATGCAATATTACAATAAAAGCTCGAACACACTTGTGCAATAACTATTTATTTCCCCATACAGATATGGCTTATGTCTCACTGTGTTTGATGTGAACAGATGGCGGGGTTGCTATAAAAACAACGTTCATCATGACAATATTTTGCTAGATGAGGATACGCTGATGATGTGGCATCAAGTGTTCATAAGACAGAAAAAGAGGTAGTCTGAGGTGCTCTGCCACCCCCATCCATTAACTTCTCCCTTTTATTATTTCAGTCTCACAAATTTATATCCATATTTAGGGTTAGGTGTTACTAAACACATGGCTAGGGTTACAAAGACATACATGGGTAGGGGTTGGAGGTTTTACTGTTCATAGCACATGGTTCCTCTTATGTATGGTACACCATCCTTCATATCTGTAGGAATAAATTGCATGTCATGATTTGTAACCATGGACACTATAGTCTGGAGATGTAGACAAATGCACATATTAGGAGTTGTCTAGTAAGATCAAATGCCTCTAATATGAAACCATGTTAAGCTACATGAGCTATTTCTTTTTTAAGGTGAAGTATTCATTCATTTTCAGTCTTAATTCACCTGTTCATGAACTGCTCTTGTACCTCCCCCTCCCCCCCCCCCCCCATCTCCTGCCTGTCCTCGAATTTTTTCATGTTTAACATCTGTTTAAAGTTAGTAAAGATTATGATATTTTGTAAGTACATCTCTTAATCTCTGTTCAGAGTCCTCTATCTGAACTCAAATGGTGAGACTGAATTTATTATTATTATTAGTTAAAATCCAGCGTGCTTGAGGAGATAAATTAATTCCAATTCTGTTTGTACCAGTTTGTTAAACAGTGTTGTTGGTGGTATTCACCTGGGTGAGCCAGTCTGTAATCTGGGATTTTCAATTCCATGCCAGTTTATTTGCAGAAAAACATTCTTTGAGCATGATAGAGGCTGACTAGTCCTGCAAAAGATACTATGCTTTCCATAAATACCCAAGCCACATAATTGGTTTTCACCTGTACTTCATAGATTAAATTAAATTAAATAACATTCCGGGAAATTACATATGGGGATTATTCATTATAATGAAATAATTGTTGTATATAATTATAATTATATGATTATATATTTATATATAACTATATGTTTGTATAATTATAATTATATAATTGATATAATTTTCGGATGATCCGATTTGTCGACTAATCACCAAAATAATTGGTGACTAATCAATTATCAAAATAATTGTTTGTGGCAGCCCTAATATGATGTATATTCCATATTATAACATGTTCATAGATCTGTTTCATTGTGGTGCTGGTCAGTTATTGCCAGATATTATTGATTACCATTTTGTGTGAACCTCTGCAAAGCTATTGCAAATACTTGGCAATGTAGCTAAACTCTAAACTCTTTTGCCTCTACTATTTATGTATCTGTCTGTTCAGATTGGTTAATTTAATTGTTTTATCTAATCTGAATTCAAGTTGTTTTATCTGATTGGAAATGATTTATGTGCCGTTACGTGTGACTGTCAGATAAACCACAGTAATTTAAGGACAGCAAAATCTCAGTGGTTACATCTGAGCTTTTAGATGCTTCAGGTGCAACCATTACTCAGCAAAGATAAATGAAAATGCTGCTCAGCTACCAGTGTTCCACAGAAAACCAGATTGTTTTGGCTGCAGATGAATGGGTTTTCTTCTGCTCGTAAAGAGCCCAGAGTATCATAGAGGTGATCTGGTAAAGTCTATCTTGAATTGCCATCTCTAAGTGTAGCTCAGCTTCTCTGTAGCATTCACTTTATCTGCTCCCACCTCTTTCTACCGCCCTGTCGACATTAATGGTCACTCACAATAAGTTATCATATCTGCCCACACAGTCACTGTGACTGCCCATAGGGTTATATACTGCATGCAACAAGACATTTATTGCCATGCATCGATATGGTATATACTCCACTGGAAATGAACAGCTGGCAAAGAAGCAGTTTCCTCCCTACGTAGAAAACTGCACGTCTGGCATTTTGTTAAGCACTATTTATATTTGAAAGAAGAAGAAGAAGAAGAAAAAAAAAATCAAAACCAATGAAGGTAGAAATGAAACACTTAAATTTGATTAAGGCCGGGTAGACTTCCTGGCTGATCATATCAACACTGCTTATGGGTGCAGAATCAGTGTGTTAATGCATATTGTTTGACAAAGACAAAAACAGGAGGAGGGCAAAGGTGTGTGTGTGTGTGTGTGTGTGTGTGAGGTGGTTGGACTTAACTGTTGTTACAGAAGGTTCGTTCATCAGAGGGGATTCTTGGCTGATGATGCTTAAGGCTGAAAATGGCTTGGCAGGAACCCAGGCGGTACATACACAGTGTTGCTGAGTGGACACTTTGGCAGTGCGGTGAGCAACCAACCATTACATGATTGCCTCTGAGGTTTTAGGAGGAATGGTGAGACCTGTCTTCAAACTTTCTCATGCAGGATCACAATAATGGGTTCTTTGATCCACTGCAGTCTATAACCCAGGAACTTTATAAATTTGCATTCTGCATGCTTTTGGAACAAAGTAGATTGTATACCGTGCTCTCTGGTGATTGTTTGGTTTATGACATGTAAATGAAATGGCAGTTTTTCTTCCCTTAATAATGCTTTCCAGTCAAGGAGCATGCCATTTCATCTCCATCAAACAGCCTGTTTACTGGCAACATCAGGCTCCACATCACCGAAAAGTGTGTATTGTTGTAATTTGCTCCACAAAAAGCCTCTGAGCTGCACATTAGCATAATTCCATTCGAATGCCAGCAATCTTTTTTTTTTTTTGACGCCCCTTATTTTACCTGGAAGTATGAAGCAATCTGTGCTTGAAAAGAAAGTGTGTGTCCATGTCCGTGTGTGCGTGATAGTCATTTATGGTTGTCTGTCACTTTAGTGCAAGTTATGATTTAAAAGTGTTCATTCTGTCAGTGTTATCTTATGTGTGAGTGTCTTGTACACATTTCTGCCAGAAGTATTTGAAGAACAAATGCAGCTGACAAACTAATATTGACATGAGAATAAGAGTGGATCAAATAAATTATAGTGTTCCAGCTTTCTTTGTTCATGCTCCTTTGACAGCAGATGTGTAGCTGATAGAAATGCAGTCAATGTTAGAAAAAAATTTGGATCTTCAGTATGGGTAATACAATCGAATTCAACTCTCATGCTTATGTGGGCTTTCAGGGTGTGACTCAGTCCGTAAAGGAGGACACTGAAGAAACAGGAAATGGAGACCTTGGTTAATTAGTTGGTGAATGATTAGCACATTTATCTCTATGTTGATCAGCATTGTGCTGCAAACTAAATATAGACTCGGCACTGAGCCATTTGACTCATGAATCACAGACAGTAAAAGACTCATTGTGATTATGCACTCACTGGATATTGAGTGAACGTTCATGCGGTCACTATGTTGTGGTATACTATGAGGTATGATTAAATCTGAGGTTGAGAAAGGGGGCAGACATAGAACTTATGCTCTAATAGTTTGAAAATTATTAGAAATTATTTATTACTTGAATTATGAAAATTAACAAAACTTTGGACAAAAAGTAAGACAATTTGTGTTTGTTCCATTATTTCTCTCTTTTAATAATACTGATTGGTTTTGTATTATACATTGTTGGAATGCCTGATTAGTCACCTTTACAAAGAGGTATAACTAGAATAAGAATTATACTTCTGTGGAATGAACAAGAGTTAAATGAGTAGGTTGTGTCCTCCAAAAATGTGCCCAAATCCCCTTCAATATTCCTGTCAGTATATACTTATTTTGAGATTTAAGTTGCAGATGTGTGTTAGTTATAAATGGATAAATGGCAGGTTATAGAACCTAACTGAGATATCAGAATAAGCAGCAGTGGAACCAGTGGTGAGTCCATATCTCCTAAATCTAGGGTCTATCTCCATCTCTAGGACGAGGACGCTCTCCCCCACAGGGGTAGGATCATTGCGGAGGACCTCCAGAATCTGGGTGTGAAGAGAAGGGCATGACCTGCTGTGAGTCCACACCTCAACCCAATTTAACACTCGGGAGATCAGCTGTGCCGTTTGTGCTAAAGTGACAAACACAAACACACAGGTTGACTTTCAGTGACTCCTGGTTGCGGAAAGAGACAACGCATGCGATCATTTCACAGAAGCACAGTAATTCTAAGTTATGCCTCATTGTAAAATGACTTTGCGGATGACAAAGTTTGTTTGTCTGCTTGCTGGCTGACCACAAACTGTTTTTTCATGAAAAGTCACTACCTAAAATGGATGTGATACTATTAATTTGTTAGTATAAAAAATCATACAAAGCTCTCACAATTTAAAACATTAAACTTAACAAGAAAGGAACAATCAAAAAGACAACAAATTCATTTAAAACTATAGTTTGATGATCAGATGATGAAGAGGAGACACAAATAAAGAGTAAAAGATTGGATAGGATAGGATAGGATAGGATAGGATAGGATAGGATAGGATAGGATAGGATAGGATAGGATAGGATAGGATAGGATAGGATAGGACAGGACAAGATAGGATAGGAGGATAGGACAGGAAAGGAAAGATAGGATAGGAGGATAGGACAGGACAGGACAGGACAGGACAGGACAGGACAGTATAGGATAGGATAGGATAGAGATAGGATAGGATAGGATAGGATAGGATAGGATAGGATAGGATAGGATAGGATAGGATAGGATAGGATAGGATAGGATAAGACGGGACAGGGTGGGGCGGGAGAGGGAGAGGAATGAAGAGGAGAGTAGAGAAGAGGCCCTTCGGTGTCCAGATGGATGGTGGATCAGCAGAGTTTAAAGGAGGCAGAGACTCTAATGAGGCTCTCCAGGTATGAAGTGGAAATAAGGAAACAAGCAGGAAAGCCCGCCTGAAGGGAGAATGACAAAACAGAAGACAGTTTTGCAGAGCAGGGATCAGATTTATTGACTTGAACAGTAACAGGCATGAAAACCACTGGAGCAGAGTGGAGAAGACAGAATTGAGAATGAAGTAAGTTTGACGGTGTGGGAACAGAGGTGATAAAGGTTAGTACAAAGAAAAGTTCAAGTATCAAGGAACAGATCTAAAGGGAGACATCTTACTACCTGAACTCACACATAGGCGTGATTCTAATTTAATTTGTCCACATTAAAAAGTCTTTGTTCAGCTGCCTTTGCATAATGTTCGAGTTTTTCCTGCTCCAAGGACTTCAGAGGGGAGAGGTCAGGAATTTATCTTAGATCCTGTGTTGCCCCTGCTCAAGGCCAGACTCAGTTTGTGTTTTAGCAGTTCTAAATACAATGCAATGAGTAGTGATTTTGTGCTTTTTATATTTTGATGGTTAGCATATTAGTAGGCAATACATCTACTGTGCATCAGACAATCATCCTGAGTGTGATTGTCTTGAATCTCAGTATCTTGTCTTGAATCTCAATAAGACCTGCTGGACTGTAGAAACCAGTCACATTTCCAAAGTTAAATAACACGAGGGAGCTCCCAACAGCAGCTCCCCAAGATAATACCAAATAAAGCAATACTTTCAGAGGAAACCACTTCACATTTTTCCCCTTTCAGAATATTATCAAACAACATTCAATTAAAAAACACTGAGGGTCATGTTTTATCCTCTTGGATGATAAAACATGACCCTCAGAGACAACACCTTTTGTTCCAGTGGCAGTTGCTTCCAAGGTAAACTGCCTTATACATCTCTTCTGGAAAAGAAACTTGAGTGTTAGGTACAAAAAGTGAACTGACATTTTGAGAATGAAAACATTTTGCACCTCATGCTTTCAGTGAAACTAATCCAGAGTTGTGTTGTCACATAGAGATGGCTCCCAACCAGTGTAGCAAGAGGAGCAATTGCAGCCCTTGAAAAAGGCTTTGTGAGGGTTTTAGATACTGTATACTCGGGTCTACTACACATTATACCAAAGACCCAGACAGACCACAATTTATTCAAAATGAAAGCAACTTAATTTACACAAACCACTCCCTCTGTTCTCCCATTTAATCAGTCTTCTTCCTCTTAATTTCTCTCTGTCGCCTTCTTTCTGCTCTCTTCCTCTTACTGTCTCCTCATCTGTCTCTGCTGCTGGTGTGTGAAAACTGCAAAGTTATGCACACCTTCCTTAATTTGTCTCGATGTCTAAATTCACTCTAAATTTGACCCACTAAAATATTTTTCTATGAGTATACAAACCAACAAAACATGCTTTAAACATGCGACTGTGATTCTGCTTTGCCCACAGACACCACACATCTGTGGTCAGTGGCTTAGACTGAATCTAATAAGGCCACTCAGTTTTGTTTGTTTTGAACAACACAGGGACATACGCCTCATCTATTTCTCCTGGGAAGGGTGGACAGCAGCCTGTCTGCTTTTTCTCTCTCATCTCCATCACCTCTCTGCCTTTTCCTCTCTCTCTCTCTCTCTCTCTCTCTCTCTCTCTCTCTCTGAGCTTTGCTCAGTGCAGCAAATTGTCATCTGAAGGAAGTAAACAAAGGATCAATGCAAATCTATAAATGCTACCAGCCCCTGTTGGAATAATCTTCCAATGAATCAGTGCTGCATGATATACTACCAGTCAAAAGTTTTCCTTTAACGTTTAGGTGTGTCCAAACTTTTGACTGGTTGTGTATATCTACACACTATCATGACAATTAGACTAGCGGTCATGATGTATCTTACACACGTGTGCAATCATGACAATCAGGGTTCAGATTACATTGGGACTTCAAGAGGAGCCTTACTTTTAGGTGTGCACTGCAATTTTGCAAGTCACATGTGTGTGAATAAATATTAGTGCATGTAACACAGTCAAAACTTTGTTTACTGCCAAAAGCCGTCTGCTACTATGCCTAAAAGGAGATATGGGATCCCAGTGTGCTAGTAGAAAGTGACTTCAAATATGGGTTTTGGGAACACAGGCTGCCTGTTTGACTTCCAGACGCTGCCCATCTTATTTCCAGACTTGTGGCCTGCACAAAATTTCAGAATTAAAATTATGGTAACAAATACAAATGCTCAAAAATAATAAAACAAAGAATGTAGTGGGACGTTACTGAGATGTTATTTATAGGTATGCCATTGCTAGCATATAGGCCATCTAACCAAGTGTATCTATCTGTGGCTTGCAACCAAGTGGGCGTGTCGCATTGTGGGTGGGTCTGGTTAGGTTTAGGGGAAGGGTCAGGGGTAGGGCTAGATTTTACCGTGCTCTCATTGGCCTGGTGGGCGTGTCGTCGAGTAACGTCACACTACGACACGCCCACACTACGACACGCCCCTGTCTTGCGAGCCGCAGATAGACCCTTCTCCATCTAACTGCAGAAGGAAACTTTAAAGGAGCCCTATCATGAAAAATGGACTTTTAAGAGCTTTTCAGCGTGTTACTGTGTTATTTCCTCATAAAAAACTTCATTTAAGTTGTTTTTTTCTTCATTTGTGCATATTTGAGTAATATATATATGAATATTCAGGCCAAGCTCTAGCTTCCTTAACATAACTGACTGACACCGGTACAGTATACGCAAAGAGGTGGCACTAATCACGAAGCGTCAAATACGCATGCGCAGCATTGTAGCAAGACGCCATCTTTGTTCAACAGAAACTCTTAAAGAATCCTAACCTATACACACTCTCTGAGGACGAAACTAACAGCCTGCAGGAAGATTTCCTCAGAGACAAGCAGCCATCAGCTAACAGACGTTTTATCCAGAGTTCAGGAGAAAAGCTTTTTTTTTTTTTTTTTAACCTCTAGAGGACGGCAAGTTGGGAAAAATGTGGTTGCGTTTGGCGTGACAGTTTATTTCTTGTACTGGACGAATCGACTTGCCAGAAGTGGTTGGATTTTATCATCAGGAGTAGAAAAAAACCCTCAACTTTGTGTGTGAACTTCACTCCTGACAACTTCATGAATCTCCGGCAGTAAAGTATTTTTTTTTCTCGGGGATTTCTACTGAAACCTGACGCAGCTCCACCATAAAAACGCCTTACGGACAGACAACAACACTGGTGAGTGAAAAAACGTCTCTCAGCTCAATGCTAAGTATTAGCCCATGATTTGTTTGCTAATGTACTTACTTGTCAGGGTCTCTGTAGTACTTCAAACTCCATATCAGACTCTGGGTCGAGTGCATACAGTTCCATAACAGGCTGCTCCATTTTATCCCATCGATCGGAGTCCGATTATCCATCAATGTTTACAAATAACATCCATGTAAGCTGCCAGTCACAGTGTTAAAAACAATTCTGTGACCCTTCAGAATCAGTGTCTCTTCCGGGGCGACGTCATGAAATGGGCGTAAAACGTGTTGCAATTGTTCGAGAGCTCCGCAGTTCAGGACATCCAGCCATCTTACTTCCGTGTTGGAAATTAGACACATAGAAAAACTAATATTTAACACCAAATTAGTTTCTATAGTAGCGATGGGAACATACAGTATTTAGCTTATAATTGCCCGTATTTGACTTTTGGAACGTTTGAAAAGCATGATACAGCTCCTTTAACTTTGGGGTGAGACGTGTAATTTCACAGATGCCACCATGCTGCATTTAAGGGAAGCTGGGAAATAATGACAATCTGCCAAACATGAGGATAGCTACAAATCAACAAATCAGGACTAGTTCACAGCTGAGAGTCTGGACTTCCTAAAAACTGCATACAGCTTGTTTAATCAGAAACAAAGACGGAAATTTTTCTTATTTACCACAAATAAAGCATATCATGTGGTCATTACAAGGATGTTGACAGCACAAAACAAGATTCTGCTGTCCACGGTGTTGAAGGTAACAACGGATCACCTGCACTGTTTGGAAGATTTAATTAACTGAATTAAATGAATAGACACACAACACAGAGACAAAGCAATGGTATTCTTTTTAAGAAACATCAGGAACCATAAAGGAAAAATTAAATGTAACTCCCCATTAGAGTATCGGCTGAATGCCTTTAGTAGGACTCCTCTGCTTTTCAGGGGAGCCGAGCGCCCCTTCGATTCCCCTGTAATTTGTCATTTGAACAGCAAAAAAACTTGAAATGACATAAAAGGATTAAGAATTATGCTGTCAGTTTGAGTAATTGGAAATATTTACAAATTAACAAACTCTTTCAACTGAAACCTCGCTGTCACAGCGGGCACTCTCAAAACAGCAAAAACCAATCACTGTCATCAAACCACGATACCTCAAGCTTTCACAGATGGTGTCCGATCATTGGAAGTTACAAGTATCACTTGGAGAAGAATTGGAACTGAAGTGGAAAATTCACGGCTAGTTACCTGCGTTACTTTTGAGACAGCTACACGTTTTTTCGTGCATGTTTATGTGGCAAGGTACGCAACAGAGGGCCCGGGCGGGATTTGATCCCCAGACTCCTGGGTGAAAGTCATGTGTGCTGACCATTCAGCCAAAAGAGCAATTCTGTGGCACAGTAGCCAGGGCAAATCTTCAGTTGGAAGCATAGAGACAGGACCCCACACTGTCACATTTAGTATGGCTGGCATTCTTGCTTTCTCCCACCATAACCCGGTGGAACTACAGATGCAGGCATGAAAAAGTTCCCCTTTCTGTTGACTGACAGCCACTTACCAGCAACTCAGGTAACTCAGGTAACCTTGTAGTTCAAAAGTATCTATTTTATGAGTTTTATTACATACACAGCAGAAAAATACCAAGGTCTGGACCTCAGTGTCTTTAATGGTAGGTATGGCCAACCTGTCCTGTTCTTTCTATGGCAGCCTTATGGTTTTAATTTCATGTTATATGGTGATGTTCTTTGAGCCAGTAAAGGTTCAACAAGATCCTTAACCATATGCAAAACACTTATATGCATGCTCACAAAGCCACAACTAGATCATTTACACATTTGTGAGTTTTAGAGCAAATTTGAATTAATTTATTCTCAGCTCATTGGATTTTCATGACTATACTGAAAACATGGTAAAATCTACAACCAAGTTTGGGGATTATTTGTTTTTCTGTTTAAGAACATTTGTTATGGTTGGAAATGTACTTGATGTGCCACCAACTGAGCCATATCTTTCAGTCTGCTGTGTTTAGTATCTGCCATGAATCTCCTTTTAATTTGGCTGAAGCCTATTTGAATTCAGTGAAAATAAAATCTCTGTCATGTACTCCAATTACTTTATTTTCAAAACTCATATATTCTAAAAGCTGTGATTAGTCTTTGTTGATTTGAGTTCAGTTATTATCAATAATTACTTAAGAGAAAATTACATTTTTTCTTAGTTTAAAAAAAAAAAAAAATTAAGCCATAAATTTGACTTCAGACACAAACATTTTGGTATTCCAACCCATACTGTACTCTAAGACTGTCAATGACTAAACTGCACTCGTGTAATAATACAGGGTTTGATACAAAGTACAGTATTTGCAACTGATGGGCTGATGATGCTGATTTGTCACTCATGACTTCTACAGAAATCTCACTCTGGGATCTTAAAGAACGTAAACAGTTGCTGGAAAAACACAGTGTAAACACAAGAAAGGGCAAAGGACTGCCCTGGAAGGGACTTTGCTCAGACTGTGAGACCATGGACAAACTTAAACTGTTCTTAGCCATGCAACAAATACATGTAAATACTCCTGTCTGTGCGTTGCACCTTGCAGGTCACTGTGCTTAAAGTGAACATTTTGGCTATGGATGACAACTGCCAGTCAAGCGGGAGAGGAAATTCTACACCAGAAAAAAAAAATGTTGTACCAAGTATGGAGCAGCATAGATATGCTACAGACTTAAAAGTTATTATCAGCTAACGTCCTCTCTCTTGCTGTGTCTCTAATCTTTTCTACTTTATTGAAAGTTCAAGAGCTTTGGGGCTTGGGTTTGCAGTGCTGAACATTTTGATTGGTGGAAAACATGAGCACAAGTCTATCTTGATAATATCAGAGGCGACCTCAAATGCTCTTAATTCTGCTTCTGCAGACAGTTTGAACCCACTTTGTTCCTCTTTTTTGCAGCATTGACTTGGTGACCTCACTTTGCAAAGCAGTAATCACTGCCAACAGCAGCAGGACTTTAACATGCTTACTGTTGTTGCAAATATTCCTGTTAAGTGTTAACTTAATCAAAATGGTCTACAATTTTCCCGTTGATCAATTCTTAGGATACTGTCTCTGCAGAGTTTTATGTACGGTTCAAAGAATGCACAAAAATGGACACAAAAACTGCCAGGAAAGAAAATGTGTACCAAATAATAGCTGCTGGAAATTGAGCTTGTTTGGCCAAGTATAGAGAAGAGAGTAATTTTTGGTCATTGATCTAAAGGAACACAGGGCCAAGATGGGTCACGTCAACTCAGCTCTGAAACCTTAAACAAAGCGATTTGTGCTAAGTGATGGTGAGTCAGCCGGCATCAATGACCCTGATTTCTCAGAACATCTCATGAAAGCTAAAGTGAGCACACCCCTTTGCCCAGGGGGTTGTGTAATATAGCTAAACAAACATAGTGGGCAAATGTAACAAGTAGTCCTCGGACCGCAGGTGAAAAGGTGAAGACAGATAAAGAATGACCCACTGGAGCAGTCTGATAAAATCGATTTCCTTCACTGAAGATAAGGAACACGTTGTCCTCCTTCAGGTTAAGCCACACTCAGCTGATCACATTCATTTTTCTGATCTCATCACATTTTATTTGAGCTTATAAACTCGTCATACGTTTCATGTTCTATTTCTAAGGAAAAACAAGACACTGTAATCTAAAGAAAGACATTCCTGAAAGGAAAACATGCAAATAATAATATTTTTGTATGGGAAGAGACAATTTTTCTTCATGTGTTTGCTTAGCTTGAGCATGAGACAGTGAAAGGGGTCTTTCTGAAAACAGCAAG
Source organism: Atherinomorus stipes (assembly GCA_023101725.1). Taxonomy (NCBI): domain Eukaryota; kingdom Metazoa; phylum Chordata; class Actinopteri; order Atheriniformes; family Atherinidae; genus Atherinomorus; species Atherinomorus stipes. The sequence goes on from JALJCO010012807.1 coordinate 806,649, forward strand.
ACATTACTGATGGTCTGACCCCAGCCCTGGACCCACTGTAGTCTCATCAGGCCTCCTGTAGAGAAAGGAAAGCTGTCAGTATATAAAACTGCTGTTCTCTCATGACAATATGATGCACTTTTAATTCCCTGCTGCCTTATGTGTATTCAAAAATATCCAGTCCTGACACAGCTGTGGTTTGACTGGTATGTGCTTGAAATGAAGGTCATTACCTTTGCAGCAATTTTCCATCACATCCCAACAAACATCAACTGTAAGAACTCATCAGTAAGTAACTAACCAAGAAGGAAATAGTGCATTTGCAAAAAAAAAAAAAAGGTTCTGAAACATTTCAAGCTTGAATTGTGATTGCTAATACTAAAAATACAACAGTTTTTCTGTTTAATTTATCCTGCCCCATAACTTGCAAAGCAGTGGTTCAATAAGTTTTTGAGTCACAACCCCCAAGATGTTTGCGGTGGTTTTCAATGTATTCAGTTCACTGCTGAAACCAAGCCTCACCAAGACAATGCCAAATTTGGATTTAGAGTAATAGCTTTGTTGTTTACACATTAATGTAGTCAAAATTAATGTGTTAGTTCCACAATTTTTTTGTCTTTAAATATTAAATTTGACAGCCCTACTGAAAATCCTAACTTTATTCATGAATGAAGGCTTTTTTTAATATTATTACTACAATGGCAACCCCCTGAAATTATCTTGGGATCCCTGTTCCCAGTTCGGGAATGGCTGTTTTAAAGTATTCATACAAAATCTTTAATAACTGATATTTTTGGCCCCATGAGGTTGGTGAAATAAGATGTGGACACAACACAGAAATGTCATTATTGTCTGTATATTACACAAACTGTACAAGCAGCATTAGTAGTGAATTGGAGCACTGTTTCTGGCAATGTTTTGAATATAAGTCAAGGATTCAGTCGTCCCCTCCCCAGTCAACTTTACCCTCTGCCAGGACCTGAAGGTATAATTGAATCTTTAGCTCAACAATGGTTTATTTGTTCAGCTTATTCCTATCCGCTGATAGGCTGCTCAATCTAGATCTTTGTCTTGTTATTTTTGTGGCTCCATACTGTATGCTGGAGGAAACTGCAGGTTCCAGAGACAGCCAAAACCAAACCAAATGTTCAAGGAACAGCAAGGGTTAAGGCACTTAAAGGAGTCATCACCCGGATCCATTTTTTCATTTTAAAAAATGTAAACTGGAAGGGGGCCCCAACCAAAAGGGGGCAAAAACCCCGGGAGAGAAAGAAAATTTTTTTTTGAGTGTGGGGTCTCTCTTCTCACCAAAAGGGGGCAAAAACAGGAGCACCTCAAAAGAAAAGAAATATTTTTTTTTTTTGAAGAAAAGAGGAAGAGGGGGGGGGTTAAAGGAGTAAAGTGAGCCTTTTAAAAACAAAAAAAAAGCAGTTAATTAGCGGTGAGGGGGAGATATGAAGAGGTGAGAAGGAGAGAAGAGGGGAGGGGGGGGGGGGGTGGGGAAGGCGGCCCTTTTCAAGACCTGAAGGGAGGAGGATAATTGGCGGAGGGAAGAACGAGGGGGGGGAAAAAGATGGGGAGGAGGGGGTGGTGGGGAGTAGAGTGGGAAGAAAAAAAGGAATAGTTGGTGAAATAATAGGAGGGAAGAAATCAGTAGCAGGTATTAATGAATAATAATAGGAGGGAGGATGGGTGGGGGGAAAGGGTTGTTGAGTAAAAAATTATTTTTTGAGAGAGGGGGAGAAGGGGGGGGGAGAGGGGGAGAGAAGGGGGTGAAGAAAGAAAAGAAAACTATTGTGTTAAGTTAACTTCAAACTTAGGCTATTTATATATATCATCTTTCTCTTTATCAACTCTCTCTCTATAAATCCATCAATTATTTTCATATTTTATTACTTTTGTTTCTGTATTTTTATTTCTTTCTTCATCTCTGTAAATAAATTTGTTTGTGTGTGGCTGTGACGCGGAAACGAGTAAATAGGAGTCTATTTGAGTTATTGAGAGAAAAAAGAGGAGAAGAAAAGAAGAGGAAAGATATTCATTAATTATCCTCCCAACCAATAAAAAAAAAAATAAAAAAGTAAGGGTGGGAATAAAACTAGCATTCAATTACAACTCAGAGCTGGAATGCAAACACAAAAAAATTACCCATGCATCTTGACACATCTTTCTCTTTCTCTCTTTCTTTCTATTGTTGACCCCGTTTTCTGAACTGTGTGATATTTAGGCCCAATCTCACTTCTCCCCCTTAGCCTTTCCCTTCTGTTTTGCCTGTTCACATGTAGGGGGAGGGGTGGCTCAGTCCTGTTCGGACAGAGGGTTGGGGTAAATGGTAGGGGTATATACCCCTTCAAATGAAGGGTTTTTAGATGAACACTTTCAATAAAGTGTTATGACAAATTTGTGAATCACTGGCAAGATGGCTGCTATCAAGTCCAAAAAAACCTACAAATGGAAGTATGATGACAATTATTGTATTGTGTAGTTTAACGTTGTTTTAATGTTTATTGGTAATTTTGTTTGTAAAATGCATATGAACAAAATAGCTTGAGCTTGAAGCATTAGTAACATAAAAGCTACCAGCCTGAAAACCAGCGGTTGTTTCATTTGCAGACACACGCTTGTGTATGTGAACTGGACTAGATGAAAATTTCAACATTGTTACAACTTTTGGGCCCAAATGAACCACTCTACTGGACTAACAGGTGCGAAAGCACCCTGAGGCTGTCAATGTACGCATGTCCATGCAGACAGCCAACATTGAATGTGGGGACCATATGGGTTGAATTGTGGCTGTATATATGGGACCCAAGTGGGATTGTCCACGGTTTCCATGGTGGCCCCATCTGTGTTTTCCCATGTGGGTTTCCACATATGGGGCTCATGTAACTTAAACTAGGAGATCTGCAAATTTGCCCAGTTCAAGCCCATGCCTACAGGTTATATGGGAAAACACAGGTGGGACCACCATGGAAACCGTGGACAAACCCACTTGGGTCCCGTATATACAGCGAAAATTGAACCCATATGGGCCCCACATGGAAATGCTGGCTGACAGGGGTGTTTTCTTTTTCATCTCAGCAGACATGTTTATTCTCCAACAGAAACAAACTTATTTGTGTGGCCAATTATGATGATCACTACATCAGAACCAGTTCTTGAGCTAGCTACTCGAGACAGACTTGAGTAGCTATAGCTCCATGTTTGGAACTGTCGTTCTGCTAACATTAGAGCTGGGGTCTTTCAGAAAATATTGGAAATACCTCCCTTTCTCTTTATTGTTATGTATTCCTACAAAATACTGTGAGACTAGATACAGGCTATATTTATCCACATTGTCATGCTATAGCTTACTTTAAAATCAACTAGCAGCCTTGCTAGCTTCCTGTTTTAGATAAACTGGATCATGCAGCTCTAACTTACACTGCTGAGTAGCATGGATAAATGATACAGTTTGGGCATTCTTTAAAGTTTATTCTCCAATATGAATATCTTCTTTAACTGAGTTGATGTATAATCTGTTTATACACTCCATAAAAACTAAATATGAAATTGGCCCATTTTCTTGAAACTGATAAGTAAGTTATAACTAGAATAGCACTGCTACATAGCTTCAGGCTAATGCTAAATGAGCCTTTTATAGAATTAATAGTTTTACTTGTACATGTGCAACAATCTCCTCTCGAATTGTGAAGCCAGATGTCAATATTTTAAAAGGATAGCAAATAGGAAACGGTGTCAACATTTTCTTTGAACTGGTGTAGTGACACTGGAGGGCCATGCATGCTTGAAATGACACCTCTGTCCTCCTGTAGTGACCTGTCAGTCACCTGGGGGTGGGGACCTAAAGTGTTCATTGAGAGGTGGCTATTTCTACCCCTCCCCCTCCCTGCCTATAAAAGACTACAACATTATTAACACCTCCAAACGTTTTCAGTTTTTGCAGTATAGAAGATACTTACAAACATGTAACACAGATTTAAACAATCATGTAATCTGTAGCTTTAAAAATGTTTTTCCATTTTCTGAAATGTGTGTACTGTATGTACTGTAATAGAGATCTGTTACTGACTGTTCACCCTCTGCAAGCTTCATTTGTGGCTACAAAGAGGCTGCACTGTTGTCATGTTCTCTGAGCACCAGCAGGCAGACTTCATCACAAACTCTGAGAAGAGAAATGGCTTTCTTGCTGGACAGAATTATAAGTTAGATGGTATATTTATAGGATATATTTTTGCAGCCTTCATAAATCTTGGCTCCCATGATTCTTTGTAATATATGGCCATCAAGGGCATCCTCATAGTGGAATCTAGCAGCTGATAGTATGGATTTGCAACTGAGAGTAATCACAAGCTGCTTCAACAATCTGGAACTATATCGCTTTTAAAAGCTCTGGTCTCTTGACATAATTTGCAAAGAAATATGTGGAAACACAACATGAACATTACTGTGATAATCCAAGTCTTTTAGGAGGACTTGCCAAGAGGGAAAAGAACATGAGTCTAAATAAACTTCACATGGAAGTTTGTAAATAAGTCCCAAAATAATGCCTAACAGATAGCTCTCTTGACACTGACCATGGCCAAACCTCTGTGAGGAGGGAGATATTTCCATCCTGAGAATTGTTGTGCACCATGAGATCCTTGAGCAGCAAAGACAACCAGGGACTTTTTGTAGATGATTGAAAAATAGGTCTGGACCCATTCAAAGCCACTGAGAGGAAGATGGATTATCAGCATTTGCTGAAATCTAAATGAGACGTGCAGAGAAGCTTCCAAGTTCAGCTCCCACTGGAAACTAATTTCAGGTGCTTTTCCCCGCCAGTGATCAAACAAAGATATCAAAACCACTCCTGGTTAGTGTCATTCATCACTTTGGGAAATTAAGCCTCATCTTAAACAGTGAAGGGAGAGGGAACATACTTTGGCTTCATAAAATTATTCGTTATTCCCAATTCAGGAGTTGCTCGAACATCATTATCTGTTCACATGAATAAATGTGTTTTCCCTTTGAGAACATTATCAGCAGCGTAACCCAATAAAAACAAGTCTTAGCTCATTTTCTTTTTTTTATTTCTTTCTTTATTTCTTTAAAGTCATCAAACCGTGAATGCAGCCGCTTGGAGCACATAAATATTTATAAAAAGTGCAGATTGTTCAATGTTGGACACACATGGTTGCAGTTACGCTGAGAAAGATACTAAACATGCATGATGACAAATGTGTTTGTATATCTCTGCTATATTTATTTGAGCTTAAGTGCATCCATTGCATGTGTGTGTGGCATGTGTATGTGTGCATGAGTGAACGTTAAAACTCCAGTTAATGGATCCAGCCAAGAAACAGTCCAGAGCACAAGTTGCTGCAAACACACTTTGTTTTCACATTCAGACTTTTGCATGCATTAAACAAACAAGTGGTAATTAGGGAGCTGAAGAGGTGCTTATGGGCAGATTATTGTAACTTTGAGCAATTTTCTGTTTCCACTCTTCAGACTGAGATAAGCTGATAGCTTGCTGGCCGTGCAATGTTAAGTTTTTCCACTGAACCTTTCCAAAGAGTTCATGCCATTCTCTGAAAGCCTGATCTTTAAAGTAGTGCATTATGCTTCCAGAGTCTGCTTTTATCAATGAGTTATTTATAAAATATTTAATCTTTGAGTTATTTATTAAATATTTAATCTTTTACTATTTTAGAGAAAAATCAATATGATTGAACAAAACAACCTTAACTAATGGTACCTTTTCACAGTCTGAATTTCATTTCAAGACTGATGTATTCAGACATCAAGGTTTCATCCTTACAAGCTTCCCATTTTACACTGACTGACAGCATCTTTTAAACCATAAAAAGGCTTTGGGGGCTTTTTATGCAGAAAAATCAATACATGTGATCTGTTTGACCACCATCAAATGAAGAGAATTAGAGTGCTTTTAGATACTTCCAGTCTCTTTATTCAGCTGCTCCTTCTACGCATTTGTCTCTTTTCTGTTCTGTTTCCACCTTTTGGCATGTGTGCTTACAAAGCTCTTTTCTTAATTAGAGTGAAAAGGTGCCTTCAATTTGAGCTCAGCTAATGGATCAATGCCCTGCATGATAGAAAATGAGAAACCGCTCGTTTCAAGGAACATTGAGCAGGCGGTGTGCACGTGAATAACTAAAAATTAATTTTCATTAGCATCACGTAGGAAATGACTATTTGAGCAGAACGGTATTAATCAAATGAGTTTCTCTGAACTAAACAAAATACTTGAAATACATATTGAAAAGCCAAAAAGAAGAAAACAACAACAAAAAAGGAAACAGGAAAAACTCTCATTCAGTTTCAACAAGACAAATACTATATTGCTAACTAATGGCAAACATACCTACAATACAATAGATACTTGTTTTAAAGCTGACCTTGCACTCAGCTTTATACTATAAGTTTCAATCAAAAATGATGAAAAGTCTTTTGAACATTGGTTTTTGGTGTGATATTGATAAACAACCACTATATCAGACTTAACTATTTTCTTTTTCCATCCCAGTATCTTTTGGCATCTTCCACTTATCTGAGTCCAGTTTTGACCCACAGACCTTTTCTCCTTCTTCCCCATCCTTTTTAGGCTTTTTCACTACCTGCTTTGCCCTTTTATTCTGACGGTCTGTTCTTAAAACCAAATTACAGCTCAGCAAATGCTGCTTTTTTTAGTTCACTGCCTTTTATACTCTTATTCTTAAAAAGGGATCATGGTCTAAAGGGCAACTTAGGCCCTTTTCAGCATAACACATCTTGACAAGTTATTGCTGAAAATAAGTGCTTCACTACCAGGGGCCTGGTATTAGGCACTGTCCTCCTGTCAAGCCTCTGATAGGTGAATATAATTTTATTGGTAACACCTGTTCTCTCACTACTGTGACCAGTTCAATGTCTGGTGTGAAAAAGAACAACGCTAACACCAACTTTCCAGGGAATTCTCCTAAATGTTTCACCTGAAATAAAAGCCACCTGCTTTCAAGGCTAATGACTACAGTATTTTACAACAGCAAAAGTTACTTTTCCTCTGACATACTACACATCAAAAACATTAATATGAACCTGAAAAAGTGATTTATAAAAAGTACAATAGCTGTCATTCAATGGCTAAATAATGAACATAATGTGAGTCATATCCTTTAACCTTTACACCACAATCCAGTACGTTTGAAACTTGAAGAACAGTTTGGACAGGTATTTTTCATGCAAACCATCTATCAACAATGCATTTTCAAAGATATAACATACTTTTGGTCTCATCGGTTAGCAACCTCCAAGTGTTAACTGCAAACTTATATCACTGAGATAAATAAGTCTGTTTAGATGAGCATTTTATCATTTTAACAATGGAGAAAAGTTCATTTTAAAAAATAGAAATATGCATAATTAGATTCAGTTTTGTTATCTTCTGAAAACATGGGGACATGCTTAAAAACATAGTCACTTACTTCCAAAATGATTTATCTAAAAATATATATAATGTGTATGTTCTGGTCCAATATTTTCTTGGGGGTAAAGCAAATGCCTCACATTAGTTTCTTCTATTGAATTAGAACTAGTTCACAAAGACAAAGTCACATGACAAATTGTTTTAATATCTTTTGTCAATATCAAAACAAGGCAAAAAATATTCAATGGAGCCAACATCCAAACAAAAATAGTTTAATGAGGGAGAAGCTGGGAAAAGATCAAATCAGAGTTAATCTGTGTGTGGTCAGGAGGAAAGCAGACAGATCTGATCTACCAGGAAGACTGTACCATTAGTTCCAGTATACTCTCATGAAACTAAGGGTGCATTCACATCAGGATAGTCTGGGGACTCTGTCCGATTGGGCGGGTATTTCTGAAAATGTTCACACCTTTCAATGCTTCTGTTTGCGTTCAAACTGCACATAACTAAAGCGGACCAATCGGTAGTCAGAACAACTGCTCGCTAGGGGGCGCGCTGCCCAAAACAACCACCGATCAATGATGAAAAAGCAGGAAGAAGAAGAAAACCGGACTCCGTGATTAAAGTGGAAATCTTTCTGCTTCTTATTATTACTCCATGTCTGTCTACAAGACATTTTCAATTATTTTGTTGTTGTTTTGACCTCGGCTTCTTCAAATATGCACTGTTAGCTTATTGTTTCCTCCTACCCAAAACAATAATCTCCCTCATTTCCTTCTACTTTTTCTTCTTGATGCTTTATTGCGGTCAGGAAACGTAGTTTCCATTAGGTCCGGTGGATAGTCCGATAGTCTGTTTGCAAGTGAACTGAGACCCCCGGCTTTTAGGCGAACCGGAGTCTGCTTCTTTGGTGCGCACCATCCGGTTGGTGTTCACACGCACCAAATGAAGCAGACTATCTGTGGAAGCGGACTAAACAGCCACAGTGTGAACCCACCAAAATGTTCTTTAATCACATAGTACAAGAAATTCACAACTTAAATGAATCAACCTAATAATGTCATGAAGGAACATATAGTTTTAAACAGTGATAAAACATTGTGACAAGATCATCATCCTTACAGTTGTAATATTTTTGAAAAACAAAATCTATGCTGTCACTTTGAGTCATTGCTGTTGCACAGAAATTGTGAAGCCAGAAGGAATGTTAATTTTTTTACATCAGTGTTATTTTCATTTTGACTAAAAAATGTTCACATTTTTTATGGTGCATTTCATTCAGGGATCTGTACCAAACCAAAATGTCTGTTTTTAGTCTGTTTAATATTATGTGAGGATCAGATGAACACCTCGGAGTGTCATATTATGACATAAGTTAAATTGTAATTGATTGTATAGCCCAAGGGTGCCCAAGTCCAGTCTTCAAGAGCTACTGCACATTTTGGTTGCATCTCTTCTCCAACACACCTGAATCAAATGAATGGTTCGTTACCAGACCTCTGCAGAGCAGAATGGCATATGCATGAGGGGATTCACCATTTGATTCAGATGTTGGAGAGGTTATGCTCTAAAAAATGCAGGATAGCGGCTTTCGAAGAACAGACTTGGGCACCCCTGGTATAGCCTAAGTCATAACTGTGAGTACTAAACCTCTCTGACCTGGCAGCTTTGATTCTGTCACCTAACAAAATAACACATGCATGCTGAAGAAACAAGCTTATTGACTATTATAATCACCATCATCAATGACTAAATAGCAGTTGGAAAATGATTTATTTGTAACTGAAACTTTACTCTTGTCTCGCTACAAAATAATGGCTAAGTGAGTAGCAAACCACACAACACTAGATTTTTTTTTTTCCAGTTCATCAGCTCATAAAACCTACTTTACATTAATGAGCCACTCAGGGTCTGTGTTGCCCTCCACAGCCACTGCTTAGTAATAGTCACCGGGTACTGTCATCATGCACCATAAACACGTCATAGTCAAACTCATCAGATGCTGTTTGTCCCGAGTGGCTTGCAGTGAACTTATCTAATCGTTAAATGTAGCTGGGACATATTAGTGAGTTACAATCACATAGAATAAATACAGGGAATGAATCGACAGTGGGCTGTCTCATGTCTGACCGTTCTGACTAAATCTAACTAAACAATGACTAAAAAGTGAGTTTTTGTGGGTCTTTATAGGCTACATGAGCTTTGTGTTTCTCACATCCTTACTCCGACTTCCTTGGCATCTGTGATGCTAACGTGTAATTTCAACACATTATGTGCCATCACTATGTAATGGATTGTTAAAATGTTTAAACTCATTTCTCTCATTTCTGAGAAACCAAGCTGATTATCTGCTGGATTATACACCCTGAAAGCTCCAGCAGATTGAATGTTGCATACTGTTAGTGAGTAATTTCGATAATCTCCAAGACACAAAACCTTGCAAGCTCACTAGAATTGAATAAATTAGTTCATAATCATACTTAATCTGCAACTTTCTTCTATTCTAGACTAAAGTGTGGCTGTAATTTCAGTTTCACTGTGAGCCAGCAGTAATTGCTCCCAGCCCCTGTGGTTGACTGAACTTGCCAGAACCTAGCAGCTGCTACACTGCAGCATGTTGTTAAGCTTTTTCCTCCTCTGCTTGTCAGAGTGAAGTTTGATAAATGCTGGCCAGCGTGATTCTAATCAGTTGTGTATTTGGCCTTGATCCTTCAGAAGAAGCTCTTATCACATCCATTTCACAGCAGTAATTACTGTCGTCTTGTAGGATCTTGGGTGTATTTTTTTTTATAACTCTTCAAACTAAGAAGTGCACTTTACAAATATACATATTTTATTGCAGATTTGAAATCTTTGTGGTTGGTTGTGAAAAAAAAAAACATACAACCCTCAGGGATATATGAGCTCATGTCCCTTGGGAGCAAAAAGATACTGAAATAGCATCCGGCCCCCAAACTACGGAAATTCTTATGTTTGTTAAGCATCTGTGTTCTTGACATGAAGAAACTGATTTTTAACAACTAGAAGAGGTTGGGATAATTGTGTTCAAGTTTCTCACAATGTCTTATCTTTGTGTAAATCAACAAAAACAGGCACTCTCATGCAACCTCTGTGCAACTTCATTTTGGAGAAAGAATAATTCACAGAGCTCAAACAGCTGCTCTTTTTTTAAACTCAGCCTATTCATAAAAAATGTTGCTTTGCAGGGGGAGGATCTCACTTTGTCCTTGATGCTGGAAGAGATAAGTTTACTACTGCACAAGTCTGCACAACCCCCCCACCCACAAACATGTTTATTTTCGCGACAAAGTCACTCTGGAGCATTTAGAAACTCCACAGGCAGCTTAAACTCACATGGCAGTGGTTACAAATGTACCATGAGGCTCCAAAGTTTTATTTCACCTGCAGAGAGTTTGTGTTCACAGAGGCACAGATGTCACATTATTTTGGACATTTCTTTACATGTACAACCATGATCCATGACCCAGGGGCATCAGACCACTTGCCCTGAGGGTAATTCAAGCATGAACATGGACAGTCTGGTATGCACAAGGCCACATAAACAGCTTCTGTTCTCATTTGTGGCTTCCTGTTTCTCCCCATCTTCCTCATGAGTCCCAACCAGAGTTTGCTGTGACCAGCTTCCCATGTGAACACCGACCAGGCCAGCCAAGAAGGCCACAGCTCTGCCCCAACCAGCTACTGCTGTCTGAGTCTGCCACATAGTTTGGATGAAAAGTCTGCATTTCTCTGCCTCAGCAGAGACGTTTATAACAGTGCTCTTTGACAGATATTTAATTACAGTAGAGCCAATGAAAATCACAGTCGGTCTTAGCTTCTCATTGGCCAGGAAGAGTGAGAGGTTGCCTGGTCATATTGGTTACTTTGGATGAAACTGTACAGATGAAAACAAGCAGGTCTTTGCCTCTGCTTGTGATAATGTTTAATAACTTTGCAAGATTTATGTAGATTTTCAGGGAACAGCTGATCCAAAGAACACAAAGACTGTATTTTACTCAAGTGCACCGAGTGTTGTATGATTTGATTATTCAGCTCAAGTCCACATAAACTAATAATAAGCTCTATATGAGGAATAATGACCAACCAAGTACCTTGAAGGCGTCATCACAGCTTATGCCTCAAAGGACCGAACGAAAGAAATAAAAGCAAAGAAAGGTGGCTCATCAGAAATAAGGTCTTTAACAGTTGATCATCTCCAACCAGGATTTACCCTTTAAGCATCGGCCTAAGCTGTGTGAAATCAGACCAAAGAACAGCAAGAGACTTTGTGTTCTTTGTACTCTGCCCTCTCCTCATTTTGTCCAACAATGTAAGGTCGTCCATGGCTCATAATGGACATAAAGGGTGATTAGCGTGCAAGTTAAAGCCACAGCAACCCGCAGCCTGTATAAACAGTGTAAAGCGAACGCAGCATTCACCCATCAGATCCATGCTGCAGCAGTCGGGAAGGAAAACTTTGTTTTGGAACATGAAGTCTGTCATTCATCAGAAGTTTCTTTAACTTTCTATTACAGTGTTAGAGTTTAAATAGAACACAGCGCCAAATGCACAGCGTCTGAGAAACTTCTACCGAAGAACCATGGTAATAGCTTTTACTCACAATATCATGGAACATTTGAATGGCTTTATTCAGGGAGGAGGGGGTGTTAGTACAATGTTCAAATAACTTTTTTAGGACTTTTCTATTCATAAAAATATTTTCTCACAGTTTATTACCCAGAAGAGACAGCAAAACCCCCCTATATATCCGACAAAGTTGAAATGGAATTCACAACAGACCATAACCTCCCATAAAGGGTCTTAAATTTTTATTTGTGTGTTGACAGCTTTATATTAAGCGCTACAGCTGCCTATGTTTAAATTGTGACATCTTGAGTTTCCTTACTCGCTGTCTTAATTTAAGATCTTTTGTAGACAGGCCTCCAATTCATTCAGCTCATCATACTGGTAAAAATGGGGAGTAGAGTTCGCAAAAGGCAGTTTTTGGGCGTATCCAGAAAGCATAGTTCCCAAGTCTCAGTCCGTTTGGGGACTTGGCTTGGCTGGGGGCCGGGGTGGTCTTCCAGACTGAGATCGCTAAACGTTGCACCATTGCCAAATGGGCTAAACCTTTTGAATAATGTTTACAATCTCTCCAGAGGTGGTGCTGCATTCGGATTCACCTTACGCGAGAACAAGACATACAATGAACAAGAAGGTTCTCACAACTACTGTTTCCTCCAAAAAAACAACATTTTATTTGTGTGTACTTATGAGGAGCTGGGATATACTTTCATCAGACCAAATATCGATTAAAACTTTTACTCCCTTGTCACTCCACGTCTGACCACGAGCTATCTTTTAAAAGTACTGTAATCCCACACCTGTGTTTGTTGTCGTAGCGTTTACCGAAGATGCCCAACGTTTCACCCACAATGCCAAGGCAATTTGTAGTCCACTTCCTGTATTTGGTTCACTTGAATCGGACTGAGATCTGCGTTTGTAGGCGGGCCGAGTCTGCTTGTTTGTTCCGGATCAGAGTCCGTTTGCCCATTCACAACTCCCCCAAACGAAACAGACTTTCTTAGCAATCGGACTCTGTTTTGAATAAAAAAAGGTTTGTGAATGCGCCCTTACACTTTGTTCTCATGTGTACAATCTCTCTGCAGCATTGGTTTGAGATGCTACAAGAGCGCATTACATCTCTGCCCTTTAAGGACTGAGTTTTGTATGAACTGAACCAAACTAACTTATCATTATGAATGTAGCTATAGAGGCATCTCTGCATGGCTCCAGGGCTGAGGCAATCTGTCTTAACATATCTGGTCATAGATCATTACATGATGTTGCTATTCAACTCAAATGATTTGCATACCTTTGTTAGAGGATGTAATAAATCATTTTTTGCCTCTGGTCTGACCTCCTGAATATTTTACGATAACTTCTATTTTGCCATGCTGATAACTTAGATTTTGTAGCTGGCTTTATTTGCCCAGATTGTGTATTTATCGTGGTGTTTTTCCATTTACTCCATTACAGAAGAGAATGAAATTCCAGTTGTGGCGCTGAAATCATTTCTAAATGTCATTAATAGAAATCAGCAGGATGTCACTTCCAGTTACTTGATATGATCAGCAACTATAAGGATTAAGTACTTGGAAGCTTCTCTGCACGTCTCACTTATCAGAAATAAGTGACGTGCTTTTCTCAGATCTTTAATCTGAGAAAAGCATGAAAAAGAAACAGTCTCTCAAACAGTCACAGAAAAATGTGCTATAAACCACTCAGCTAAACAACCATTCATCCATTTTCTTTATCCACTTAATCCAATGCAGGGTTTCAGGGGGTTGGAACCTATCCCAGCTGCTATCAAGCAAGAGGCAGGGTGTACCCTGGACAGGTTGCCAGTCCATCACGGGGCCAATACAGAGACAAATGAGAGACAACCATTCATGCTCACACTCTCTTAAGGTGAATTTACAACCACTTATTAACCTAACAAGCATGTCTTTTACAGTGTGAGGAAACCAGAGTGCCTGGAGAGAACCCACACATCCACATGGCGACCATATAAACTCCACACAGAAAAGTCCCAGCACATAATCGAAGCAGACACCTTGTTTTTGTGAAGCACTGACTTAATAATCTCAGATTGGATCAAATGAAAAATCAGTTTGTTTAATCAAAGCAAACAGCTGCAAATTAACAAAGACACAGAATATAATATATGTTGGTACGGCTTTAGTGTTTGTAACTGAAAGTTTCTTAGCGAGTCAATGTTTAAATATGTTATCTAAATGCAGATTTGCACTGTTCAGAGATTAATCTGTGAAATGTGAGCACACCAGTGCCAGAGGGACTTGGCAGGAGCAGCAGTTTGTCAAAGTGTGTAGATCCCAGCAGTAAAAACTGTGAAACTGTCTGGTGAAAAACATTGTGTTGGCAGTGATCCTTTCATGATACCAAATCAATCCACAGAAGATCCATTTTGTGGTGGGCTGCCCTCAAACTCCCACAATATGCTGCTGGCTCTTGACAAAATAAATTCAAAGTGTGTTATAACTCCAATGAATACATGTGCTTCCAGTCCTCTACCAGTGAGGTACAACAGCAACTTGTCTTTCATTTTACTGAATACTGATCTTCCCTAAGCTGGTGTACTAACATGTCTGTAATGGTGCTGCATTTCGGTTGCATTTTGGATTTCCTCTCAAATTTCATGTAAAAAAAAAAAAAAAAACAGCTGAAAAACTATTAAATGATCCAACTCCACAATTCAGTAAAACTTTCAGTCATCTAACAAGTTTTAAAGATCAAGTCTGTAACTTTATGACCTTAAAACTCCGCAGTCCTGACCATTTTGATGGCACAGTGACATCTATCAGGCACATACTGTAACTGGAGCTGTTGCTCCCAATCAACGTCCCAAAGCTGAGAAACCAAAATTTCACAACTTTAGCTTCCAGGATGCGGTGTGACATTGCAGCTGAGTTTCACTTTATGCACTACGTCACCCACTACTAAGTGGATATCAACACACTGCATGTTTTCAATGCACACACTGGATGATTATCGCTGCTTTCCGACTTGCATTGCGGAATATCAGCGGTAAAGTCCATCTCCTCTTTTTAACCAGAGTTGTATTTTCAACAGTGGGGAACAGTCAGGGCCTTCTACGCCTTCAGAAGGCCTTAAAAAATTAAGAGAAAAAAAATCTCTCATTTAAAAAAGTTTTATTTTATATACTATACATAATTTATTCTACTTAATGATTTAATAATCAATACTGTACTTTTATTGGCTGGAGAGATCTCACAGTTCAGGTAGGATGCAAAATTAGCTTTACTTTGACTTAAAAGTAGGCAGCCCAAATTTTCCAATTCTGGCTTCCAGAGAAGTCACATTTTTGCGATGAGGAAAGAACAGTTGGATAGTTAGCTTGATGAAAGATACACAGATAGATAGTGTGGAGTGTGGTTGGCTACTTTGAGGTCTTAAAACAGTCCAACTCTGTTAGTCCAGCAGCAATATGTCAGTAAAAGACTAGTATTCAGTCTTCTAATATATTTGAAGAAGAGGTGGACATCCCTGGTCAAGAAAATCCTGTCCAGGTGTTGTTCCAACCAATCACTAAACCAGCTGAATTTAATTAGCATAGCTCCTCTGCAGATAGGAGCTCGTTAGTAAAAACACCTGTTCTAAATGTACAGGCAGATCCAAAAACATGACAGGACTTTTACCTTAAGACACTTGGATCACCCACCTCTGGTTTTAAGCAACAACTGCGACTGTACCTCCACCAAGGAGGTAACATAATGGCATCTGTCTGTCTGTTAGCTAGCATCGTAACTTAAAAAGAACAGATTTCGATTACATTTTCAGGGAATTTCAATGATGGCACATAAAAGAATTGATTAAATTTTGGTGTTGATCCAGATCCCATTTTTTAGGAAATGTTTGAGGGATTCTTTATCATTGCGCAATTGGGCTAATGCCAGGAACTAAGCTGCTTGACAGGTCTGCGCTCTACTTTTCACATTTAACATGTTTCCATACAGATGTCAGAATTTGCTTTGACCTGACTTTAACTGCTTTCATAGACAAAAGAATCCATTATTAAACAATTAACTTGTTGGGGGCTGAAATATTAAAGGGACTTGAGGCAAGATTAAGAAACGAAACTCGCAACTGCCGCGACTGGCGCTTCAGGTAACTGCAGCCACGAGCCAAGCCATCACGGCAGTGTGCACAAACTGAAGCTATAATGTTGTTTACTCACCTTTTTCTCCGTAGTTACACTTTTTAGTGGTCTTTCAGTTGATCTGGATCGTTTGCTGACGGCAGAATAATCCATAACTATCACTTACAGTGTTTGAATTTACCACGACCGGCTTCTACCTATATCAAAACAGCGGATGTAGTGTCATTTAACGTCACGTCCGCATAGCAGAGCTGGAAAGCTATAATGTTGTTTACTAACCCCGTGTTCACACCGGACGCGAATAAAATTATTCGCGCGAATGAATTACATGTTAAGTCAATGTACAGGCGCGAATAGACGCGCCTTTGCTTGGCGCGGCGCGTTTGACGCGAATTCGCGGCGCGATGAGCCCCAAACGCGCGTCTTACTCGCGCGAATGAGGCGTTTTACTCGCGCGAATGAGGCGTCCTATTCGCGCGAATAGAACGTATTTTTTGACGCGCGAATAAACGAGCCCCGTCATTGAAAATGAATGAGACGTGATGTGAACGGACCGACGCTCTGCAGCTCGCTGCTCTCTTCAATAGTAAAGGAGGGAAAAGCGCTTTTTACAGATAAAATCACAAAGTGCTGCACACAAAAGTAGTGTAATACCATAAATTTAGGTCTATAAACCTGGTCAAACAAAACCTCATTAACCAAAAGCTGCAGATCTCTGCAGCCGGTGTTTGACGGGGTGAAACGCGACACTCCCGGAGGAATACGCAGCTCTGTCCTTGCTACATAAATAAATTGAGGTTGTTTGTTATAAAACGTTAATATAATTCAATATGAATCTGTGGTCAGACTGGTGTAGTATTCAGTTTGGTCAGAAGATGGCGCTCAAGTACCAGGAGTTCAGCTTCAGCAGACGTAAACAAACACACGTTGTGTGTGTTGTGGTTGTGAACCGGTTGAAAACAGCAGGAAAGCGGACAGTTACGACTTGCATTTAATCAGCTGGTTAAATGTTGAGAGGTGGAGGCGAGGAGATGGCAGAGACTCGTTAAACTGAGCTACAATAGCTAGCGAAAACACGTTTTTTTGCTGGAAGTTGATGAACATTTTGGTGGAAGCGCTAGCTAGCTGCGGCTAGCTTACTCACCGAAGGCAGGTGGACCGACGCTCCGCAGCCGGCACGACACCGGAATACAGCGCCTGTAGTTTGTGTCCTGGAGGGATATGCAGCACAGATCCTCCCTGACAGAAGCCCATCAAACTGGGCTGGGAAATCCCCCTGGAAGCGGCCGTCATCCAGACGTAACTCCTGGATCAGCTGATGAAATTCACCGAGCTCCGATCGCCTCTGGAGAAACTGGTGGGTCCAAACACGCCGGCGTCTTCTCTTTTCCATCTTCCAGAGCAGGTAGAATGCCGCAACTCGCTCAAAATAACCGGAATCTGCCACGTTCATCTGACTGAACTGAACGACTACGTGACAAACCACTGTTTTCTCTAGAAAGTTCAACTTGACGCGCGAATGAAGCGTTTTATTCACGCGTACAATACGCCCCATTCGCGCGTACAATACGCTTCATTCACGCGAAAAAAACGCCTGAATGAAGCGAGTAAACTTCCAGCATTCGCGCGTTGAAATCTAGGCGCGTACACGAATGGAGTCGTCCGGTGTGAACACGGGGTAAGCTTTTTCTTCGTAGTTACACTTTTTAGAGTCTTGTCTTTCAGTTGATCTAGATCGTATTCTGACGGCAGAAGAATCCATAACTATCGCTTACAGTGTTTTGATTTAAAGCGACCGTTTTTTTCCTGCATCAAAACTGCGGATGTAGGTCATTTGACGTCACGTCCGCAGGTCAGCGCGGGAAATTCGGACACTGAATTGCAGCGCATTTTGCAGCACACAGCCTGTTCAAGGCAACGGAGAGAAACATGGGTGGAAACGTTATTTTTGGTATTTAGCGCTTCATCACCCATTAGTATGAAAAAAAGGGACATTCATGTTTGTTTTTTTTAAAATTCCTGCCTCAAGTCCCTTTAAAGCTGAGTCTTGCTGTAAAAGCTTACCTCTGTGACCACCAGCCAAATTATTGTAACTAAATTCTGTGTGGCTCTTGAAGTGCCTGCCAAGCAGAGGGGAACTTTTTCACTATATGCAAGTATAACAAACAACGGTGATGACAACGCGCACATAGGGGTCATGCGCTATCTGCTTTAGCTGGCATCCAATCTCTCTGGAGAGGCTGATGTGACAATGCCTCACAGCTGCACTAATCCACCTCACCTGGTGTTGTTCTCATAACGAGTTCATCGACTGAGCTAAGCAGAGACAAAACTCCATTAACACAATTCAGTTCAAGTTACAAAATTTTTTTTTAGTCCTGTTTAAGAGGGACACCTGTCCACTTCAGTACATTGCAAAAGTCAACTACAAATATTTAGCAACAATTGTAAAATTGCTATGTGCCTTTTCATGAACCGACACATGTATCTCACAGTCTGTCATAAGTTTTACTGTCATGATGGGATAAGGGAAAGCATGCCAGACTTGCTTGTAGTTTGATGTCTACAGAGAAAGGTGTGCACGGATATGTTCCTGAAGAACTGGAGTTCCTGAAGAACTTTTCCATAGTCAAGGCAACGCCAGTCAATTTGCTTGGGACACTTGGTGAGAAAAAGTGGCTCAGCGAAATAACAGAAACTTTTGACTTTTTCTTGTTTTTCTACTATTATACTGTGTAATCAACTGCTTTTGTAACTTTATAGCTGCATTTATATGGACAAACATTTAGGGCGCATTCACAAAGCTTTTTTAATTCGAATCAGAGTCCGTTTGCTCGGAAAGTCCGCTTCGTTTGGGGGAGTTGTGAATGCGCAAACAGACTCTTATCCGGAACAAACAAGCAAACTCGGTCTGCCTACAAACGCAGGTCTCGGTCCGTTTCAAGTGAACCAAATACTGGAAGTGGACTACAAATTGCCTTGGCATTGTAGGTAAAACGTTGGGCAACATGGGTAAACACTCCGACAACAAACACACGTGTGGGACTGCAGTACTTATAAAGATGGCTTGTGGTCAGACATGGAGTTACGAGGAAGTAAAAGCTATATTTGGTCTGATGAAAGCATATCCCAGCTCCTTGTAAATATGCACAAAAATAATGTTTTGTGGAGGAAACGGAAGTTGTGAGAACCTTCTTGTTCGTTGTACGTCTTCTCCTCACCTATGGTGAATCTGAACGTAGCACCACATGAGATTGGGAACATTATTCAAAAGGTTTGGCTCATTTGGTTATGGTGTAACCTGAACGCGATCTCGGTCCGAAAGATCACCCCCGCCCCCAGCTGAAGTTCAGTCCCCAAGAGCTATCCTGCAACTTTTTAGAGCATACCTTCTCCAACATACCTGAATCAAATGGCTTAACTCCCTCATGCATGTCATTATGCACAGACCTGGTAACGAGCCATTCATTTGATGCAGATGTGTTAGAGAAGGATGCATCAAAAAGTTGCTTGATAGTAGCTCTTGAGGACTGGACTTCGGCACCCCCAATTTATGTGACTGCAATCAATCGAATCAGAGATTCCAGCAGACATGTTTACATTGACGTTAGATAAAGTGATCCAATCAGTTGTATTTACTTGATGGACAGATTCAATATGACCGTGATGTTTTTGTAATGCACAATGCTTACTAGTTCAGAAAAAGAGGGATTCTTTTTTTTATTAAGAACCTTTTGACCGTCAATGTCCAATAATGCTTATCTCTTTCAGTTTTTAACAAAAACGTCAGCATCAGTCCTAATTTGTTTTGCCTCCACCATTCTCGCTGACCCCCACGTAATTCAAGTACACAAAGAGACAACAGACAACAAAAACGATCGTGATGCGTGTACACATGCTCATTTTTTCCTGCTGATCTGATTATGATCAGATTGAAATTTCTTAATGATCGTGGTCAGTTGGATCAGCTGACATGTTTACTGGGGATGCAACAATACAAAAAATTCATGGTTCGGTTCAGTACTTTAGTGCCATGGTTTGATATTTTTTCGATACAAAAAACTATTTTTCATGTCTTTTTTAAATCCAATGTCCTTTTGTCTTCAACGGCTTACCATCAGGATCATTCTTAACACGAAAACCAAAGTAGTTCCAAATGCCAGATTGTGAACAGTTGTGAACAATTATTTGGTTATAAGACACAGAAATTCAGGCTCATAACTGGATAATTAAAACTTTTTTAGGTTTCCATATTAAGCAGGGCAGTTCATAATGATAGATCTGTGGATTCAGAAAAACCTTGAAATTTTCCCTGTGTCATCAGGCACCATCCTTGGCAAGAGCTTTCAGAGGGTATATCTGTAAAATGTAGGTGCCCATCCTCACTGAATCTGTTTGAAAATACCCAGTTCTGGAAAACTGTTTATTTAGTTCAGATCACTTATAAACATCACAGTGCAGGCAGTATTTATTTTGAACATAATTTTTTAAGCATTAGCTGATAGGTTTCTTATGTATCAAAAATTTATCAGTATAAATTGAAGCAAGCAGAATTCAACTGCTCATGAAAATAGCGCCTCAACAGTGTACATTCTTCACAGACAAACAAAGTACTTGGTGTATTTATTTTTCCATTTACAACTCTGGAATGCATTCTCATGTCTGCAGTTTTTAATCCCCAAACAAACAAGCATGATCACAGTTCTAAACAAGCGTTTGCTCATCCTACTCCAGCAGGATCCTGCATTGTGGCTGTCATGTTGTGTACAAAAGAGTAGACAACCACTCCACGTGCATATGTAACATGCGCTCCCCCCAAGAGGGGTATATTTTTAGAGTTTATCTTCCCAAATATACTGAACAAGAATGCGCCTCGAGATTTTGGCAATCAGTGAACAGAATGTTTTCCACAGCTGTCTCAGTTAATTTGTCTCGAACATCTTGTTTGGCTGCCACGATGCATAGCTGCCATTTCTATAAACAGGCTACACTGGCATGATAGATGCCTATGACTCTTTGTAGAATGGGGAATATGAATATACTGTATTTATACAATTTCCTGAGCAAGTCCTAAAAGGTCTACTTACTAAGATTTTCAAAATGTTCAACCATGTTATGTCACCATCAGCATGAGTTTACGAGAAATCTGTGTTGTCATGGTAATGCTGTTCAGATGGGAGCTGAACAATCACCCGCTGCGCTCTCAGGACACACACTTCTCTATGAAACCCCCATCCCTTTGCTGTTAGAAATTAATTTCCTGCAGTGATCGCTTAATTGCTTTCCCAATTATGTGTATGTTCAGGTGCAATGCAATCACTTACTCCAATACACACACGGGTATTTCAGAGGGATTCATAAAGTACATACTGCCTAAGGCAGGGGTGGGCAAGTTCATCCATTTAGAGCCACAGCCCTGCAAGTTTTATACGTTTTCTTGCTCTAGCTGGATTGAAAAATGTATTAAGTTCTGCTCAGTAACTTATTTGTTTAATTAGTTTCCTTGAACAGGCAAACATCTAAAACTTGCAGGACTGCAGCTTTCAAGGACTGCACTTGCCTGACCCTGCGCTAAGGTGGAAAAAAAAAAGAGACAAGTATTCAGTTTATAAAATGTGAATGAATTCCTCATGTTTTAAATAATATGGAACTTTTTCTGCACTGAATCAAACTGCATCTTTCCCCCTTAATCGTTAATCTGTGTATTAAATGTTAAAATCTTTACCTTGTAAAAGTTAAATTATGCAACAATTCTTTGATTTGGATATTGTGCTGGGAGTACAGCACATATTTATTGTACTGTATTTTTAAATTAAACATGTAGAACTTGCTAAACTTAATCAGTCTCTCCAAATGATAAGAAAGAATGTTTTCTAGCTGGAACTGTTTTCTTTAAAGTGTCTCCTGTTTTGATTTAATTTTACATAATTTCTGGGACAAAAGCTGCTTTAGCCTTGTTTTGTGAAACATTTGCTTATATTTGTAATGTCACACAATTGTTTTAATAGTTTTTAATAGTTTTTTCATAATATTTTGTCATGAGTAATATATAAAATTAAACACTTGAAAGAAAGCGTTGCACAGTTTCAAATGATACAATAATTAAGCCACTTCTGTGGCAAGTGTATATGACTGATGCTTTTCTATATGTTAAGATGGACCTGACTAGCTCAGACTTTGTAAACATACATATTACTTTCAAAATAGTATGTTTGAACTTTAATATACAGATATGTATGGTACAGTAATACATTAATTTGACTTATGACCATCTATTCAGTGGAATAAGATGGGTTCAATAGATAACATTGACTCTTTTCAAAGCATTCTTTTCAGTAATTAATTGCAGGACTGAATTATCTTTTTCTTTTTTTTTCAGTTACCAAAACCAAATTAATTAGAGAGAAAAACAACCAAACAGTAGTTGCAGCTCCATCTGACCTACAGTATGAATATTTCAACTGCTCCCATCAACAACTGTCTTTTTTTTTTTATCACAATGGTTCATATTCACTTGAAAGTAATTATTGTGACAAAATGACATGTTGCTTTGAGAAAATGCAGTTTCTCTTCTGATAAACAGTAGTAATGTGTAGGTAAGGTTTCTGCAGTGTTTCCTTGATGATAACAACCTTACTATTACTGCATTTCAGTTAAACCCTCATCAGTGTAACTCTGACTGTTCCATGAGCTAAACCAGTAATAAATAGATGTTTTTAACTGCTTTCATCATCTAAAGCTATTCTTCACAAACCACAGCGTGATTGACTTGCTAATGTAATGTCTGTGGTAATGTGACATGTTGCTGTCATAAAACTAACTACAATAAGTACCTTATTACATTACACAAATTGCACTGTCAGGTCTTCTAAATACATATTGCATGTGCACTGTGGCTCTTTACTCCACTTTCACAGGTGTGTGAATGAATGGAGAGGAGCAGAAAACCAGTGTATTTATGACTGAATGTGATAGTTTTAACACGCTAATGAAGACAAGTTTATTTATATGAATTAAATGTGCTTGACAAATAAAATGAATGTGCTTATTTTTGTGTATAATTTGTATTTGTGTGTGCATTAAAACAAACATTTGCAAGTACCCAAAGTTAAAATGGTTTACACAGTTTACATCTCATGTAATAGACCCCTTCAAAGTTTACAAACACGGTGATGTTTTTTGGTGGGCGGGGCTTAGCCTGGAGGCAAAAGCAGCTGTAGACGCTATGTTGACAAGCGGCAGCTAGCAGGGTTTGGTGGCTTTTTCGTAGACAAGCGGCAGCTAGCAGGGTTTGGTGGCGTTTCAGTCTCGGAACTGTGGGAATATGTCCAGACACTCTCTACGGACCGTGAAAGTTGTTTAATAAATAAACACTAGCAGATGGAAGCATGCTGGCTGATCCAGACACCTTTACAGCAAACTGCACCTGCATAGCTGGTAAGTTTAAGCTAACGGAAATATTAGCAATGGTGCAGCTGTTACACTTGTTCTGATATGTGTAATGATGATTCGTTGTATTGCTTTCAGGGAAAAGCATAACATATTTGATGTTTTCACTTTTATATTGCGAACTAGGGTCTTGTTGCAGTTACTCAGCAGTATTATTTAAACTGTAAACGCAGCATTACTGATGATCGCCTCTGTTCAGTCTTTTTACCTTATTGCATTGAACCATAATTGTCTTTGTTTTTTCTGAGGACTAGTGGCCGCTGGTGTCCTAAAAAAACTTTGATTTACTGCCAGGAATGATGTTTGTCCTATTCTGGCAACCAAACGCACAACAAGACAACATTTTAAAATCGTAATAACACTTGAGAAAGCTAATTTCTACAGTCTTTGCAGCGCACTTTCTTCTGTTTTTGCCTCCAGCTCAAGCTGCAATCTCTGGTGGCCAACTATGAGGCTATGTGGAAGAAGTCACTATTTGAAGTTCTCCCTTTATCCACTAGGGGCTGGCTGCAAAACAGAGCAAATCCACATAGACTCCCAAGATAAAAAGACCACCTTCACAGCAGAAATAAACGTTTTCAGCCTGGTTCAAAAAATCATTTTAGGTTTAATAGGTCAAGTTTACTTTCATGTCAACAGTGAGGGGGGTGAATTTTTTTATAACTCATCCGTTTATTGAATCTTGAAATGACACATAATTAAGGGCGTGTCATTTTGATTGATATGCGGCAAACCGGAAGCCCGGCCTGCTGACCGGTGGCTTCTAGTTAGCTCCTTGTTTGCTCTTGGTAAGGTCTCAGTTTGTAGCAGAGTAGCACAACAGCAGTTTTTAGTCAGAAAATAGCCAGTCTAAGCGTGTCTTACGTTTACCCCACCGCTTAGGGGGTTAATCTTTGTTAGCTCCTGTTGTTTTGAGTTAGCTCAGTTAGCGTTTAGCCCAGGGTACATCAGCTGTCAATCATTTGCCCCGGGCTCGGAGCAGCTTTGCCTTTGCCCATTTTGGTATTTTCTAGGAGTGACGACACACGTGTCATGGCAAGATGGTGACGGTGGGACATGCCCAACTGGATTCACTGTTAGCTCTTCAGAAACCAACGGGTGACGTAGCGGAAGGTTCGTCCCTCTCTATCAACGGTCTATGCTACAGCTACAGCTGCAACGTCACTGTGACGTAGGCCGTGAAGGGGTCTATACACAGACAATAATATTTAGACTATTTTCTCTCTATATTAATATCTTAAACAACATAACACAGAAGACACAACAGCACTTTTGTAAATAAAAAACAGATTTATGTTGTCTCAGACGATGAGGAGACTCTTTTTCATTAATAACTCCTCCCAGCACCAGCAGTTGGATCACCCCCTCACTGCCACCTTATGGTGGCTGTGCTGTTTTCCTCTAATCTAAAGCAATAAGGAGCTTGTTTCGTTGGGGCTGTGAAAAGCATGTCTATCCACACTTAGATTTCTGCCAAACAACTGTTTTGTTTCCTGTCCGTGAAATACCACTTTGGTGAGTTTGTCTCTTATAAACACTGTAAAAAGTGTGGTAAGTATGCATAACAGGAAAAAGGCATCTTTTTCAGCCGGTGTTGAAATTTGTTTCCCAGCTGGTTCAGTTTTCTGGTCAGGTTAAGTTAAAAGTAAATGTTATTTTGGAGTGTTGACATTTTTTTTCAAAGTTAATTTAAAATTAAATGGGGCTTTTCCATAACTGTAAAATGTTCCCGCAACTACCGTATCATCTCCCATGGAAAACAAAATAAACAGCGAGTGAGAGGCTTGAAGGGTGCACTCAAAAAAAAAAAAGGAAGGAAGATTCAAGTTTTACTTTTATTAGATCTTATTTCATCCAAGAACAATCAGAGGCCAAGTTGAACTTGGCAGACGGGGAAGCTTGTCAAATGTAGACATACCCGTATAAAAAAGAACCCTGAATTAAAAAGAAATTCCTAACATTAAACGAAATGACAAGTTGCATTAATGTAATGACAGAAAGCTTCATAACTGATAAATGTTCTGTTAACACATCCATTTTGAAGTCTAGAAATGCATTTAACTAGTTATGAAAGATTTATATCAGCTAAAATAGCAGACTGTTGTCTGTCACTTTTTACATGTGAGAGGTTGCAGCTGTGTTTTACTTGTCATCACTACAGCTTTTAACTCTCTACAGATGGCAGAAACGTTCACTATCAGCAGAAGCTGTCATTAGATACAATGTACTGATATACACGTTCTCCCCTGCATCTTTTTGGCCAAATAATTCCAGGACCAAAAATGAAGGAGCTAAAATTAGAAGCTTCAATATACAAATAAAAAGGGTCTCTCCAAAGCAAATAGAGCGTCATTTTAAATGAAATGATTTTAAATGCTTATAGTTGACTGAATGTCTTTAAGATGGATTGAGGATAAAGACCTGGATCAGGGGAACCTGTCCTGTCGTCTGATGAATCAAAATAAGTTTTTGGAAGTCATGACCACTTTTTTCTCCAGGCTTTCATTAGTACACAACTCAAAAGCCAACACTTGAAATGGTAAGTGAAAGCATTTGTGTTCTCATGGGTAACTTGAACTGTAAATGTAAAGGCTGAAACATAAAAAGAGTTTGGAGCAACACAAGCTACCATACAGGGAACCTTGTTTACAGGGGAGAACTTGCTCATTTCAGAAAAACAGTTTCTGTACATAACAAATGACATGTGACTTAATGTGGGGGTAGGCCAGTTCCGTCCTCGAGTTCTGCGCTCCAACATACCTGATTAATATTGAATGGGTTGAAGAGTTTATCACATTTTTCTCAGTGACTCATTCATTTGAATAAGTTGTGTTTAAACAGTGAAACATCCAAAACTTGCAGGACTGCACTTCGACCCTTGAGGCCCATGCTCGCCTATCTATGGTGTAGTGGGAGGAATGCTTTGCTGTGATTGGCCTGTTGAGTTTAAGAACTCTGAGTGAGAATTTGCAGATACTTCCTCAAGTGCAGACAGATAGCTATACCCTCTTATATATACACATACATACATCATATAAACATTATATACAAACATGCATACATATACACAACCACTCAAAAGTTTGGGATCACTTTCCCATTGGATTTAATGGGAAAGTGATCTCAAACTTTTGAGTGGTCATGTATAATGACCTGAAATTAGAAGAGCCATGAAATAAAAGCGCCACAGCAAAATACAAGTTTAATGAAATATACAGTCTTGGAACTACAAAATATAAGTTTAAGATAATAAAATAATACTATTATGAAATAAAACTATTGAGGCTTACCATTAAAAAATAATGAATGTCTATTCATAATATGTAATTTGTAGGGATAAAAACCAGCAAAAATAAACTAGTTTTGAAAAAACTAAAAGGATTTTTAAAAAAAAGGCGGTAAAAAGGGGCGATAGGTTGAGCGAAAATTTAAAAAATAAAATAATTATATAAAATAAAATATAATTGTGTTAAAGCATTTATTTATTTATCTAGTAATAAATACAACAGCTTTCCACACATCATAACCTTTGGGCAGAGCGTTATTGAATGGGTACCATAAATATTTGTAAATGTGTATATTTGCTTAAGTAGAAACTTAACGATTACAAACAAAATGTTATGAAAAAATATTCTTCCCTTTCCATGAGCTTATCTTATTTTTTTATGCAAAGCTCAGTAAGCCTCAGAAAAATGAATAATTCAAACCACAATGGTCTGGTCAAAACACAGGATAATAATACTAATAATCTTCCAGGGAAACTGTCATTTAATTAACATCTCCATAAATGTTGCATTTCTAGTGCTTTGGTGACAGCTGGAGAGTGAGGGAGGTAACATGACATCCCAAGGTTGATGGGCACTCATGATACTTAAAATTTTTGGCTCTTCAGTCAGTTCAGCTGAACACCCCCTCAAGAATGTTGAAGATGCCTCATTTATCTGCACTCAGCTCAGAAAACAATGGGTCACTGTGCACTTTGCTCAACCACAAACTTGTGCCTGTGATAAGTGATTATTTGGCTGACTAAAAAGGTTTTGTAGGAGCTGTGTAACAGTTTGAAAAGTGGCATACACACGGGATGCCCCCCTAAAGAAAAAAAGAAAAAAAGTCATTTAAAAGTCATTTAATGAGACATAAAGATATTTACCTACAGGTGGAAAAGTGCTGCACTGGGTAATTTCAACTGACAAGCCATTCAACTCTAACAGACATCATAAAAGACATTAGCCTATTAGTACATTTTCTATTTAGAAAAATAATCATACATTTAAAGGGACATTGTGTAGCAATTGTATATCGCATCAACTTGCTAGTACTTTTCATGCTGCATTCGCGTGAAACCGGGCAGACGGACGACAGCCACTGCATGTAAAGGCATAAACAAGCCTCTATGTGAAGACGTGGTCTGTCAGTTACAGTGACTTCAGTCCATATCTGATATGTTGTCATGGCGATGTTGTATTGTTTTGCCTAACCCATGTTTTACCATCTTTGTCTCGGCTTCTGTGATTAAAATTATGTCTGGTTTGTTACCGACAGCCGTCTGCCTGACTGCACATGAACGCAGCATCAGTGTAACGCTTGGTTCCTTCTCACTGCACCCGCGGTGACTTTTCAACAGCATCACCTCGAACTGAGCTGACAACTCCGGTGTCTCCAGTGAGTTTCTGTGGTTTCCTACTGTCAGGCTTCTACTGGACGTAAAAACATGGCGACGCGACATGGTAGCCACCACCGAGCCGACCCGTTCGATGTATATATGAATGATACGAACGGCAAATTCAAAGCTTACAGGAGCACTTCAGTTTGTTGATGGGAGTGATTACTGATTAATGGAAAAACACTTTAAACGAAATAATCAATTTTTGTGACTAGATAACAGGAGAACTTACACAATATCCCTTTAAGAGCAAGAATGCTGTCTATCTTTAAACTCACAACATACTTGGAGCAGCAGATGTTGTGAATATTGTTTCTTTACAGCTGATTATGGCAAACTTAAAGGTTTAAGACGCACAAAGTAACTTTTAGACCTTAAAATATGCGTTTATGACTTACTTTGATGACACAGCAACATTCATTATGTGCATTTTCGAGGAGTCACTGCCCAGAGGTGTCTCGGGGCTCAGAAATAACGGTATGCAAGTTTCCTATCCAAGATTCGGCTGTGATGCCGACTATTGGTTGTGCACCGCGTCACTTACTAGCAAACGGATAAGAAACAGATATGAACAGAGCAGGTGTTTTGAACGCACATCTGACACTAGGAATTATTACCGGAGGAAGAGAGGAAAAGACAGAGAGGAAGGGACAGAACAAGAGTCAAGATAAGACTGTCTTTTACTGGCTGGAGTAAATCGCAGTACAGGTATGATGCAAGATGGATGCTAGTTTAGCCACCGATAGGGGGCGCGTCACTGAGAAAACTGCTAAAAGTTCTGTTATGGGTCATCAACATGTCAGAATGGTGCAATATACAGTAATAGGATTGGTGTCTCTGGCCACTTGAGTGTCAATCAGTGATGCACTCTGCTTGATATTTGATTAAAATTTTTGGGACTCCAGAGCCCAGAGGGGAAGAACAACAAAGAAGAGAGTGGTGCACAATACAACAGCAAACTAAAACTCATCACATCTCTCATAAAACTGATGGAAGCTGTAGATTCAGATAATTTATAACAGGTGATCCATTACAAATCATCAGTGTTTCATAATGTTACAAACTGTTGACCTGCAGGGTGTAGCCTATTTCTTATGCTTCAGCCTCCATGATCCCCCCCCCCCCCCCCCCCCCCAAAAAAAAAAAAAAGAAGATGATAGGATAAGAACTCAACTCTGTTTTTTTTACCAATATTAGTTCAATCAACACTGAATATGTTAAGTTAAATTTGTGCAGTGTTGCTGAAAATAAGTCATTACTGTAGCTCAAATTCTACAACTCACCTTGGCAACAGGTAAATAAGGAGATTTTTTTCATTTTTGTCGTTTTAATTCACTGGAGCAAAAAATCTGAGTTTCATTAAACAGCATTGCAGAAAGGAATTCATGACATAACACATTTCTGTTTTATTCAAAGTAGTCTCATTTATTACTTTCTTACCTTGACTTTGATGGATGATAAAACTGAAAACCAGCTAGAATCCTGTCATTGATTTTTAAATAGTCAATGATGCACAAAATTTGCTTAGAGGCCAGAAGGATAAAATAATAAAAAAAAAAAAGAGCACATTTCTGTCATCCTCCATGTTTTGGTTTCCATATAAAAGGGAAACAACTTGACAGAAATGCTTTGACACGCGTCTAAACTTGGTGAGAATGTTAAAGATTTCATCCGTTTCTCCCAAAGGAGGGCATCCAGTTTTGAGATTTTTGGTCTGTAGCTAACATAATGTAAACTATGACAGCAATGTTTTATTAAAATGACATATGAGATGTCATTTATGTCTTAAACTTTATACAGATGACTTTTTTTCAAGATCTGACCAGTGCACTTTTGTACAGTACATTAAATTTTACAGCACACTGACTCACTCCCTGACAGCCACCACTTACCACAATTTTTAGGTCTATTAAATTCATTTTACGATGTTCAGGCTGAGGTGCTGTGAGGACCAAATAAAATCACAATCATTTGCTACTGTAGGTTTTCATGTTGCATCTCAAGGAAGAAGTTTAAAAAAATGTCAGATGATGAGAACCTTTTTGATTGTGTTATTGGAAAAATAAGTTTAGTGCTCATTTAAATCCATTAATGTATTTGTTCAGCTGCAAGCAAAATTTAAATGCAATCAAGAAAAGGACTTTAAAATCTCAATGCCAGTTTTAGATTTAAAACCTTATTTGTTATGTTATGTAAACGTTTCAAAATGATGTTCTGACCTAAAACTTTGAAGTCAATCTGCAGCCAAAACAACAAGCAAACACCAGTTTGCAGCTCTGCTGCATTTATACCCTTGATTATTAGAATTATCATCTGTTATCAATTATCAATTAATTATTATCAATATTATTAAAAATTATCAATATTATTATTATTAGATTATCATCAAACAAGTTTAAATGTGAGACAAAGATAACACAAGTAAACACAAAATGCAGTTTTTAAATCAAGATTTTTATTAGTGTGGGGGGGGAGGGGGTCCAAACCCACATGGCCCTGTGTGGAAAAGTGATTGCCCCCTAAACCTAATAACTGGTTTGGCCACCCTCAGCATGTTGTTCTAGGGTCTTTTGTGACCTCTTGAATGAGTCGTCGCTGTGCTCTTGGGGTAATTTTGGTCGGCCGGCCACTCTGGAAGATTCACCACTGTTCCATGTTTTCACCATTTGTGGATAATAGCTCTCATTGTGGTTCGCTGGAGTCCCAAAGCTTTAGAAATGACTTTGTAACCTTTTCCAGACTGATGAATCTCAATTACTTTATTTCTCTTTTTTTTTCCTGGATCTCTTTGGAGCGCAGCATGATGTCTAGCTTTTGAGGATCCTTTGGTCTACTTCACTTCACGAGGCAGGTCCAATATAAGTGATTTCTTGATTGAACTCAAGAAATTGAACTCAGCTTTCCAAAGATATGATTAACCACAGTTAATTTATGTTTTAACAGGGGGGCAATCACTTTTTCACACAGGGTAATGGAGGTTTGGATCCACCCTCTCCCCCTTACTCATAAAAATCTTCTTTTAAAAACTGCATTTTGTCTTTACTTGTGTTATCTTTTTCTCACATTTAAATTTGTTTGATGATCTGAAACATGTAAGTGTGACAAACATGCAAAAAAATAAGAAATCAGGAAGGGGCAAACACTTTTTCACCCAACTGTATCAGTTTAGATGAGCATGAAGTAAGGAATCTTAGCTGGAGGGGAAGTAGATAAGTGATGTTGCTATTAAAAACATTGTGCAGGATGAGTTTTCAAATTAATCACTTGCATGAGAGGAAACACCATCCGCTTCTCCTGCTCTTCCTTGAAGCAACAATCTCAGCAATGTGTAAAACATTGTTAGCTGTTGTGAAGAGAAGTGATACAGTAGGTAAACAATGCCATGTCCTTTGTCATCACATTGTCTTCATTGTCAATGTCCACAAATTTATTTCCTGAGCACTACAATCTTTTTCCTGCTCATCCCCAAACAAACTTCAATATGAGAAAACTGGTAGCTCTCGTGGTTGCATGAGTTTAATGTTTAATGCATTCTCTGTGACTTTTTGCATGTCCAGTATTAACATTAATGATAAGATTTATCAGTTTTCTAATTGATTATCCACCACTCAGCTGTAACATCTGAATCAGAAAACTATCTATAACAAAAAAAAAAAAAAAAACATGATTAGGCCCAACGTATGTATGTAGGAATGAGCTGAATGCATAAGTTCCTTGTGCAACCTAATTTTTCTCTACTAGTAATGTTTGATTTAAAGGGACATTGTGTAATCGGGAGCAGCTCACTCGTACTTTTCATGCTGCATTCGCGTGAAACCGGGCAGACTGACGACATCCGCTGCATGTAAAGTTATCACCAGCCTCTATGTGAAGACGTGGTCCGTCAGTTACAGTAATATCAGTCCACATCTGTTCGGTTGTCATGGCGATGTCGTATTGTTTTCCCTGACCCATGTTTTACCGTCTTTCGCTCGGCTTCATTGATTAAAATGACATCTGGTTTGTTACCAACGGCCGTCTGCCCGACTGCACGTGAACGCAGCATCAGTGAGACGCTAGTTTCTCCCCTCTGCAGCGCGGTGACTTTTCAAAGACATTACCTCGAACTGAGCTGAAAACTCCGGTGTGTCCGGTGAGTTTCTGTGTTTTCCTACCGTCACGCTTCTCCCGAACGCAAAAACATGGCGATACGACATGTCAGCCTCCACCGAGCCGACCCGCTCGATGTGTAAATGAATGATACGAACGGCAAATTTAGAACTTAGAGGAGCACTTCAGTTTGTTGATGGGAGTGATTACTGATTAATGAAAAAAACACTTTTGAACCAAATAATCAGTTTCTGTGAATAAATAACAGGAGAACTTACACAATATCCCTTTAAAGGGTTTACAAATATAAGGTCATCAGCTGGGAACATATATTGCCGGACGAGACATTAGGTAAATACAAAGTTACCTTAAAATACTTAATTTTTGTTTAATCTCAAAATGATGCAATTTACTCAATGTATTTGCATTTCACCTTCATCCGCTGTGGGCTGGCTGCAAAAGTGAATCAAGCTCCATAGACTCCCATGTTAAAAAGACCAACTTCATAGCAGAAATAAACATGTTTACAGCCTGGTAAAGAAAAAAGAAAAAAAAAATAGGTTTAATAGGTCAAGTTTACCTTTATGACAACTGGGGTGGGGTATTTTCCATTTAGATCTTTTTTAATCTTGAAATTACCCATAATGATTAACTTCTGATTGACAGGCAAGAAGTTGGCTGTCAGTGTTAGCTCTGGTGGCTTGCTCCCTGCTTGCTCTAGGAAGGCCTTAGCCAGAGTAGCATAACCACCATTTTTAGCCAGCTAACGCCTACCTTAGCTTTAGCCTGCCTACTTCCTTAAGCTTCCGTTTTGCTCCTGGTTAACAAATGCGGGGTGGCTGTGGCTCACATGGTAGAGCAGGTTGGCCAATGATCGAAGGATCGGCAGTTTGAATCCTGATCCCCCAGCCATATGTTGTAATGTGAACATTCACACACTTTCATACTGTGTATGAATGTGTGTGGATGTTCCGGTTGTGGTCGGACGGACCGTAGGTGCGAAATGGCTGCCATGCTTCCGTCAGTCTGCCCCAGGACAGCTGTGGCTACATACATAGCTTACTATCACCTATGAATGAGGAGTAAATGAATAATGCACCTACTGTGAGCGCTTAATGGATAATCTAATCCATTTTTATTATGGTTAGCTAGCTCTTTGCTACAGGCAGCTCAGAGTTTGGTTGGGTGTCAATATATACAGCCCCCCTCTCAGCTCCACCTCTCTGCCCATTGTTGTAGTTTTCGGGAGTGAGGAGACACACAACACTACCAAGATGGTGATGGTAGGAACTGCCCACCAAGCTTTAATTCAGCCTTTCAGAAAGCTACGCATGGGGACGTGGAAAGTTTGTCCAGTAATATATTGAAATCGAATCAAAGTCATGTTTTGATCCAGTCTGTTGGTTTCCTTAGCTAGGCTATTATGGACTGGCTCGAATGATCTGTCTGTGAAGTTTGATGAAATGACATTATGAACTGGCCCTGTAGAAATAAAGCTGATTCAACTGAAATGAACGATACAGTCTATGATTTACCCTGATCCATGCTTGAAGCAAGGAGGTAGACCCCAAACACAAAAATACACCCCAAACCTAACCTAACAGGAAATTAATTGTAAACAAAAAAGAAAAGAAAGAACATAATACCAGGCAGCTGATACAAGACAAAACAAACAGCAAATTTATAGTGCATAACAGTTGTCTCAGATCTCGCTTTGTTGAGGTAATTTTGGCCGGAAATGACATTGTAACCTCTTTGCAGATGACCCTGAGTTCTAGATTTAAGGATGGCTGCGCCCAGTACCAATGCTGTGTTTGCTAAACTCTTTACTGTATGTGACAGTGTGGGGTCCTGTCACTACAGGGTTGTCCCTTTGGCTGACTGGTAGTTTGGGGATCGAATCCCACCCAGGCCCTCTTTGTATACCTTGCTACATTCTGGTGTTGTTAGCAGGATTCATGTACGATGCAGGTATACAGTCCATGGATTGGTAACTGGTGGCATGCTGCATGGAGCACGAGGGCGTGCTTGTGGAAAGAGAAGAGATGGGACAGTGTGGGGTCCTGTCGCTATGCCTCCGATTGATCATGCGCCCTGGCCACTTGGCCACAAAGATATCCATTTGGCTGACTGGTAAGCGCACATCATTCTCACCCAGGAGTCGTTGCGTACTTTGCTACATTGTAAAATATTTTCTGTCCATTAAGCCTCTAGTACAGTATAAACAGCACCAAGTTGTTGTTATTGATAATTATGTTCTTATGGCGATTTTTTCCTTGAAAACATTGCATAAATATGTATCGCTAATTTAACACTTACACTAAAACTGGCCGCTGTTGCCATAAAGACATTGCTACAATGTCCACGTTACTTTTTCTAGCTTGTCCTCAGTTGTAGATGGTCACAAAAAGGTTGTTTTGGGGATGTCTTTTTTTTTCTGAGTTGGTGTAACTGGAATGGCAACTATCTGGTAATGATGTCACTAACTCACATCCGCTTAAAATGCCAAGACAACTGGAACGCACTTATAGACAGGAGAGATGAGCACCTGGCACAGAACAGAAAACAAGGATTATCTCTACTGAGGAAGCTCGTGACTAAATGCAAATGACACAATCAGGAACAGAAACCATGTTGTAGGAATGAAGAAGCAACTAACTAAAATTAACACATGGACAGGTTTTACAGAATATACCAAGAGGTGACAATCTTAGAGCACAGAACTAAAAACAAGGGAAAAGTTAAATGAACAATGACCCCAATACAGATGGAAGTATAAGTATGGTTAAATGTGATATTTGACTAAATTAAACTAATGTTTTCTCAATAGATTGACTGAAGTGATTTAAGTTTTGACACAACTCGTATTAGCTTGCTAGTGATTTTCAACAACTAAGAAAAAGAAGTCTCACTGCCTTTATTTGACCCCTTGGGAATAACATGACCTGGATGACTGAGACTCTCTACCAACATATTTTTCTAAGTACTTGCTCGTCACTTATTTGCAGCAGCACAGGATAAGGTTGGAAGATCTGCTGCTATAGTCAAATGACATGTGCTGTCCTGATATGCGTTGCACATTAAGACGATGCTGCAAGTGTTAGAGGTTATACAAGATGCATTAAAATTGTAGCAATACCTTGTCAAAATCAATCTGCCACATAAACCGAGGGGGAAAAAAATATTTCATGACATCTCTGACATGCAGGTGAAACAAACAAACCAAATTGTGAATACTGACAATCAAGTAGGGAGCCAAACATATGATTCCCAGAGGGAGCTATTAATGTTTAATGAGTTATGCTTTACAGCAGTTTTGGATCCACTCACCAGAAAGCAGGTTTGACAGACTTGCAACAGACCAGTAAACCTAGTTATATCCACCTACTGTACTGTTGTCATTTAATCTTTACTTCATCATTAATAATGAAAAATGTATTTTGTCCTCACAATATGCAACAAGGACTTCATCATACAGGGAAGTCATTTTAAGAACTAATGAGGAGGACAGGACAAGTAGAAAAAAAAGGAAAAGAAAAAGAACTAATGAGGAGAAAAAGATTCATGATATGCATTAAATTGTTTGAAAATGATCATGTCTTGACCCATTTTGCTGTTAAATTAATGATTGAATGAATGAATGGTACGCATGTAGGAAAAAAAATCCTTTTATGTTTCAGATTCTTCTACGACTATAACTACTGATAAGACACTTATTAGTTGACTGTGGGCAATAAATTCTGCAAGTTAACCATTTTGAGCAGACCTTTTGCTATCTTTTTTTTTGTTTTAATTCTGTCATTGCAGGAAATAGAGCAGACAAACATTCATTTGTGGTGTGTTGTCTCTCTGTTCATCGTTTACCCAGACTTCCACAGCGTCCAGGACAACCATTCCCAGGCTCAGACGTCTCACTTAATCATCAGTCATATTCAGCTCTGCTGTGCTTTGACAGCAAGAGTGCTGCAGATTTACAGCATTACCATATCACTGTCTGACTGCATCTGCTTTTAAAAATGAGGCTTTGTCAACATGAAGAATTTGTTGAACATTTTTATTGTAAGTGTGCTGTTAGAAATTGAAAGCATTTGAGCCACATACACTGTGTGGTTTGGCCAAGTATGCAGTTGTGTGAGAAAGTGTTTGCCCTCTTCCTGATTTCTTTTTTTTTTTTTTTGCATGTTTGTCACACTTATGTGTTTCAGATCATCAAACAAATTCAAATGTTAGACAAAGATAACACAAGTAAACACAAAATGTAGTTTTTGAATAAAGATTTTTTTTTTTTTATTGAGGACGGGACGGGGGGATCCAAACCTATATGGACCTGTGTGAAAAAGCGATTGCCCCTCTGTTAAAACATAAATTAACTGTGGTTTATCACATCTTTGGAAAGCTGAGTTCAATTTATCTAGCCACACCAAGGCCTGATTACTTCCACACCTGTTCTCAGTCAAGAAATCACTTAAATAGGACCTGCCTGACAAAGTCAAGTAGACCAAAAGGATCCTCAAAAGCTAGACATCATGCTGCGATCCAGAGAAATTAAGGAAAAAAGAGAAATAAAGTAATTGAGATTTATCAGTCTGGAAAAGGTTACAAAGCCATTTTTTAAAGCTTTGGGACTCCCCGAACCACAGTGAGAGCCATTATCCACAAATGGTGAAAACATGGAACAGTGATGAACCTTCCCAGGAGTGTCCGACCGACCAATATTACCCCAAGGCACAGCAACGACTCATCCAAGAGGTCACAAAAGACCCCAGAACAACATCCAAAGAACTGCAGGCCTCACTTGCCTCAATTAAGGTCAGTGTTCATGACTCCACCATAAGAAAGAGAAAATGGCCTGTATGGCAGAGTTCCAAGACCAAAACCACTGCTCAGCAAAAAGAACATAAAGGCTCGTCTTAGTTTTATCAGAAAGCATTTTGATGATCCCAGACTTTTTGGAAAATACTCTGTGGAATGATGAGACAAAATGTGAACTATTTTAAAGGAGTGATGACATAGCAGTAAAAACTAGTTTATGTTGTTGGCATTGCTGTATATGTAAATACTCCAAAGGAAAAAAAGGATTTTTTAGGGAGTTTGTTTTGAAACGTCAGACCTCTGTAATACAGTTGCGCGGTGATAATATGGAGCTTTAGAGACCACGTTGACTTCATTTTGATTGGCTACACCTTCTTTGGCTATGACCTTATTTGGAAAATCTAGGTCAAGCTGCGGTCGGACTTTGCTAAAGGCTAACTGCAGCAACATGGGCACTTCAGACAGTGAGCTACGTTTATCAGAAAAGACAGCATTTAGAAATAAATAAACTTACAGGTAATGACAAGGTGGCCGCCTCTAGTGTTGCTGCAGAAGTTTTCTTTTAAATCCATTTGTTTGAAAACCAGACCTGACTGACACAGAAGTTACTACTAGCTCCATACACGCAGCTGAGTCAGACAGGGAGGGGGGGGGGGAGCGGACGGGCATAGACCGTTAGGAGAGGGGGGCGCTGTTTACTTGATAGTGTGCTCATTATTGGAGCAATTAAATTACGTAGAATGATAGAACCACGTAGAATGATAGCCTGCTGTCTGATTCAACTGTTTCTGAGCGGAGAGACAAAGCTGACAGACCATAAACAGGAACTTTGATTCTCACTCTGGACATTCACATGGCCTCATCAGTGCACAACAGATCATATTATACACCCAAAACCCCAGAAAAGTGAAATTTGATGTCATGGCACCTTGGTGTAGGTCCAACATATGGTAAAATATGGTGGTGGTAGTGTGATGGTCTGGGCATGTGTTTTGCTGCTTCAGGACCTGGAAAACTTGCTGTGGTAAATGGAACTATGAATTCTGCTATTTACCAAAAAATCCTGAAGGAGAATGTCCGGCCATCTGTTGGTGACCTCAAGCTAAAGCGCACTTGGGTTCTGCAGCAGGAAAATGATCCAAAACACACAAGCAAGTCTACCTCCGAATGGCTTAAGAAAAACAAAGTGAAGACTGTGGAGTGGCCTAGTCAAAGTCCCCACCTGAATGTGATTGAGATGCTGTGGCATGATGACCTTAAAAAGGCGGTTCATGCTGGAAAAACAACAATGAGGCTGAATTACAACAATTCTGCAAAGATGAGTGGAACAAAATTACTCCACAGCGCTGCAGAAGACTCATTGCCAGTTATGTCAAATGCTTGATTGTAGTTGTTGCTGCTGAGGGTGAACCAACCAGTTATTAGGTTTAGGGGGCAATCACTTTTTCACACAGGGCCATGTAGGTTTGGATTTTTCCCCTTTCTAATAAAAATCTTGATTTAAAAAATGCATTTTGTGTTTACTTGTGTTATCTTTGTCTAATTTTAAAATTTGTTTGATGATCTGAAACATTTCAGTGTAACAAACATGCAAAAAAAAAAAAAAAAGAAATCAGGCAGGGGTCAAACACTTTTTCACACAAATATATTGGTTTTATTGGTCGGTTACAGTTGCATGAAAGTTGCCCCCTTTTTTAATCTAAAAGTTTCATGTTTAAGTGTGTAATTAAAAAGATAATCTTATTATTATAGGGCAGAGTTGGCCAAGTCCAGTCCTTGAGAGCCACAATCCTACAACTTTTAGATGCATCCCCAACACACCTGAATTACCTCATGCATGTGTCATTCAGCTCTGCAGAAGCCTGATAACAAGCTATTCATTTGATTCAGGTGTGTTGAAGAAGAGGCACATTTAAAAGTCACAGGATTGTGGCTGTCGAGGGCTGATCTTGGCCACCCAGATAAATTTGCACACAATATCTGCAATCAGAAAGATAATATATAAGTGGAAAGTCATAAAGACAGTTGCTAATTTTCCTGGAGTGAACACAGCATACCAGCACATGCACCTCAGACCACTGAGGGCATGTTGGCTTGTTCAGCAATCACAGCTCTTGGTCACTTGGAGTCAATAAACAACTGAAACTCTTTGTACAGTAAACCAAAATATTCAAGAGTCAATTATGAGACCATATGTTGACAGTTCAGTGATCCTAAAAACAGTCACAAGTCTACCACAGAATGGCAGAAAAACAGAGGAGTAGTGGTGTAGCAAATGACTGAAGTTCAGACCTCCACTTGATTGAAATGCTGTCAAGACCTTCACAGAACTGCTCATACAGTAAATAAATGCTCAAAAGACTGAATGACCTGAAGCAACCTTGAAAAAAAAGAGTGGGGCAAAATGATTGATGTGGAAGACTGATAACAATATACAGAAAATGAGTATACAACCATTGTTGCTGAAGACGGTTCTATGAATAAAAGGAATGTAATAAATTAAGGGCAAGAACATAATAGGAGGAAAAAAAAAAAGTAATCCTGTTCTTAAATATCTGTTAAGAATGATATTATAAGATTTAATCAAAGCTGACTCTGGTTCAAAATATTCTTATTAAACAAACTGGGCATGGTATGTATCCATGGTTCATTTCGATGAAAGCTCGACAAGAGTGACTACAAGCTTCCACAGAAGCTGTTTTTGTGAAATCAACAGACCTCTGCCAGAATAAACAGCGATACAATGGAAGCTCACACAATACCGTCCCTCTTTCATGGTCACTCCCTCTCTGCTTTTATGGTGCTGCTGGGTGAGGAGGTGAAAGAAACAACAGAGTATAGTTTTGACTGATGTAAGAAGTGATGAGCACAAGATGTGCATCCTGTATCTCCAGGGATTTCATGCTTGTTTGATAAATGATATTGTAAGGGAGCAGTCAGCAATTCATCCAAATCTTTTTTTCTCATAATGGATTTTCAATATCTGAAACTATAAACCAAAAGTTAAGGAGTAAATCTGGAAGCAAGGATGACGGGGATGCATCACTCAAGATGTATGGAGTGTTTTTTCAAAGTGATTTTTAAGAACACTAACGATTTATGTCAGTTTAAGACAAAAAAAAGCTTTTAGTTTGCTGTCTCAAACAGGAAACTCGCTTTAAGTGGCCAATGTGTCTTAAGTGGAAGTATTTCTCTTTGCCTAATTGAAATGCAACAGGCATGTGTGAGAAACTCTGACACTCCCACCAGAGTCAGAGCCAAGTGAGCTTCACAGTTGCAGCTACAGTGTATCCAAGGAGATCGCAGTGTGGTTATAAAGAAGTGCCTTCATGTTTTTAACCCCACTGCAGGGTGCAGTACAATGCAGCGGAGATGAGAGGTCAAATACATAACCTGGGAGTAATTTCACTGATTGGTTGTCCACATCTCAGCTTGGGCTGATAGACATTACTGGAAGAGCCTATGAAAAAGAAAGCTAGAGTGTGTGCGTGTGGGGGTGTGTGTGTGTGTGTGTGTGTGTGTGTGTGTGGGGGGGGGGGGGGTACTATGCACAGATGGTCTATTACAAAGTCCCATTAAAGTGCAGTTGCTCTTGGCTGGACAGAAAGCTTTAAATCATCCTCTATCACTGAATATATTTCAGCACTATTTTAAGTTTTGGTACAAAGATAGAAAGATACAAACATGTCTGCAAAGTCTGAAATAGCAAATGCATGCTATTTTAAAATGCAAACTTAAAAAAAAATAACCATAAAAATTAATTTTCTAAAAATGACTCATTTGTAAGTCGCAGCATAATTCATGAGAAACAGGACATCTGTAGAAACAGTCCTTCCGAGCAAACACAGAGTCAGAAAGTGTTAATGCTGTTTGTCACCATTTGTAACACCAAGGAACAAAGTTTTATTGAGTAGCTCAATATTTGATTTATTCTTTTGCAAATAATTAATATGCACATGTATAAACGAGGACAATGCACGTTCCTGCCAACAAGATTCCACTGATCGATGAGTAAGAAACGCAGACGAGTCCTGACAAAGGGAGCAGAGAACAAATGTAAACAAAGCCCACTTCTAAAGAGAGGGGCAAGTAAATTCTCCAAGCCTCAATTATTTTTCTGCAAAGAAATGTAAAAAGCTTTTGTGTAGTATGAAAATTTCCACACATCAACTGTTTTTCTGAGGAATTTAGAAAAAAAAAAAGCAAAATTACACTACTGATATTACCTCTGACATCGTCACATTACTTGGAAATAGGGTGTATTTTTTTCTTTTTTTTTTCCAATTTTCCATTTTCCTAACAAACTCAACAGACTTTGGTCCAGATTTACTGAATTCTGCAAATTATTGTCTTGTGGCAAAGTAGCAAGGATGTCGATGTTCAGGTTTGTGGGTGGAGTCCTAAAAACTGCACCGTTGCATAAATAGAGGGGCAACTGACAAGCGAACATTACCTTTCCCACAACCTTCTCCCACAAAGAGATCATGTCAAGCAGCTAGAATATACAGTAAAATGACAAAAAACACAAAAGGAAAATAAAAAAGCAGCTTTTGGCCATTAAAGGACTGAAAACTCAGCTGACACAAAATTAGTTACTTTTTCTTTCACCTTGTCAGTAAAACCTTTTTAAAAACTTTTGTACAGGTGCAGTCGGTGTCCGGTCAGCTCTCCTGATCACTAAAAGCATCTTTGATGATGTTCTTCTTCGCTAATCCATAAAATAAATATCTGGTCTCCTGTCTTGTCACTGCAGTCGCTACAGCATCACAAATCGCCGGTGCTCTGCTGCTGTTCACCACCACTGCGTCTCTGAGTCAACTTGAAGTGACTCGACAGGCTGACTGGGTTTATTAAATACCCACAGAACATTGTGCCACAGCCATCTTTTATGTATGTGGATAGTTGGTTATTATCTGAAGCTTTTAGGCAACATTACCACCCCTAAAAATACAGTATTGGTGAGAAATGAAAGAGGAGGCAGAGGAGGGGAAAATGACGTGTATAGGGTTGTTGATTTTTTTCTAAACGGTTGACATTTATTGTCCATGTACCCGTTTACACGAGTAGATGTTGACACCCCTAGCACCCATCATGCCTAGTACCTACTGTACAAGCCTGTGGAGGAAGTGTTATGATCTGGGGTTGCTGCAGTTGCTCAGATCCAGGTTCAGCAACAGTATGCGCTCAA
Organism: Atherinomorus stipes; assembly: GCA_023101725.1. NCBI lineage: Eukaryota > Metazoa > Chordata > Actinopteri > Atheriniformes > Atherinidae > Atherinomorus > Atherinomorus stipes. The sequence goes on from JALJCO010012807.1 coordinate 848,938, forward strand.
AGAATGAGGTCAGCTGATACCTGATACTAAATGACCAGATTATTCTATCAATGGATTTTTTCTTCTCTGATGGCATGGACACATTCCAAGATGATAATGCCAGAATTCATGTGAAAAACCGGTTCGGGGAGCATGAGACATCATTTTCACACATGGATTGGCCACCACAGAGTCCAGACCTGAACCCCATTAAGAATCTTTGGGATATGCTGAAGGCTGTGTGCAGCAGTCAGACTCTACCATCATCAATACAAGATCTTGGTGAAAAATTAACGCAACACTGGATGGAAATAAATCTTGTGACATTGCAGAAGCTTATCAAAACAATGCCACATCGAATGCTGCTGTAATCAAAGCTAAAGCTGGTCCAATGAAATATTAGTGTGACTTTTTTTTTTTGGTGGCAACTATTTTTTTTTTGGCCAGGCAGTGTATTTCCTCTCAGAAAGTAATAATTAAATAGTCACACTGAGAGAAAAAGATGCATCAATAATCACTTTATTATTGCTGCTCAGCCATCTGAATCATAACTGTATCATGAGCTGTCTTATGATTCCCACCCCTAGTAATTTGTCAAAGCCATTTTTCTGCAGCTGCAAGAAAGTACTTAATCCTTGACTCTACATGGTCCCAAAAATGTTCTGTAAAACAATTAGCCAATAAAAAAAAAAGCATTGGAAACTAGTTCGTAATGAAAACTTTAACCGAACTCCAGACACTTTAGAAAAATATGATAAATGTTATAGCATTAAGGTTAAATATTGCATAAAGCCATTTGATTACTGGAATGTCACATTTGCCCTCTCAGGTGAGTTTTTATGTATTTTTTTCCCACTTGGCTCATTGTGCTCTCTCCAGCTCCCCAATTGTGCTCGCCCATGCAGATGGTGTTTCCTTCCCGTCTTTGTTTAGGTTTCCCATATGAATCTAATAAACAGGGATCACTGACCGAAGATGGATGATAGACTCTGCAGACTGGACGGCTGGAAGTACAACAAATGTGCATGTTCATGTGTTCGCGCGTGTGTGTGTGTTTTGAAGATTCCTGAGATTCCTCAAGCAGGTTATTAATTAAATACAGATTCCTTCTCTGACCTTGACCTCAACACAGCAGTAACACCAGCTGCTTTGTGAGAACTGACATAACATTAACAGTGACAATGCTTGAATGGCATTTCAAATCACTGTGGGATGTCATGCTCGCAGGCTTTCTGGGGGAAAAAAATTGTTAAATGGTCCTCTTTGAGTGCCTTTTTAAATCAGCCTTTTCTTGTAAAGCCTTTCTCAGTAGTTTTAAGTTTGTGAGTTTATTATGTTGAATTACAGCACTGAAAACAGTGCCTCTCTCTTTGAAGGCTTGACTTGAAACACATTATAATAAATCAAACTGCTCTTTGTCTTTTACACTGTCTTTTACAATGGTCTAAATGGCTGTAACTCCTCCTTGTCTTGCCTTATTTCTGCTTCAGTAATGGTCTGAATGAAAGAGATGGGGCCAGGGCGGGAGTGGGACCAGTTTCTAGCCTGAGAGTTTCACGTCTAAGCCGACTTTTTATTGATGTGTTGTAACTGGATAAATTAAACAATAGATAAGATATTACTATTAGGTTTTTGTTATTGGGCCGTATTTATTACAGTAAGTCTATTGCCTCACCACAAAATCATGGTGATGATTTCTGCAACTCTGTTGTTGTCTAATTGTCAGTGCAGATGAGGATTTCTTTTTGGGTATGTACAGCTGTGTGAAAAAGTGTTTGCCCCCTTCCTTATTTCTTACTTTTTTGCATGTTGGTCGCACTTAAATGTTTAAGATCATCAAATAAATTTAAATGTGAGACAAAGATAACACAAGTGAACAGAAAACAGTTTTCAAATGAAAGATTTTTACAAGTAAGGGTTGGAAAAAAATCCAAACCCACATGGCCCTGCATGAAAAAGTGATTGCCCCCAAACCTAATAAGGTGGGCCACCCTTAGCAGCAACAACTGCAATCAAGCGTTTGCCATAACTGGCAATGAGTCTTCTACAGCACTGTGGAGGACTTTGGCCCACTCATCTTTGCAGAATTGTTGTAATTAGAATTGGAGGGTTTTCCAGCATGAACCGCCTTTTAAGGCAAGGCAAAGGAACTCAAATGGAATGGGGGGGGGATTGGGGAGCAAGAATTCTTAATTTTTTTTTCTTCCAATGAGGGGGGGATGGGGTGTGTGTTTGGTATATTATTCGAGGAAAAAGTGATTCAGCTCACACAAAAACAGGGGGGGGACTCACATTCGGATTAGGGGGAAGGGGAAAATAGGGTTCATTTTTCCCAAACATCAGGGGTCGGGAAGCAAAAAACAGCAGAAACCAAAAACAAACAAAATAAAATTACAATATTTATAATTGTTATTTTAATCATCTCCGGGAATCATGAAAAAACAAAAAAAAAATAAATAAAAAATTAAAATAAACCAAAAAAAAAAAAAAAAAAAAAATATTACTAAAAAAAGGGGAAAACATAGAAGGAGAGAGACGTCGTTCGTCACACTTCTTGAAGGGGGGGTGTGGAAAAGGGTTTTGGGGAAATTAAAAAATAAAATAGGGGTTATATATGGGGCGAAGTTTTCATATCTATTCTTTCTTCTTTTTCTTGTGTTCAGACTGAATTGACTAATTTTGAAATTTTGGGATTTTTTTGATTTTCCTTTGTCTATTAATTACCTTTAGCTTTAATTTGAAGTTGTATATAATAAGCATATAATTCATAGATATCAAACGTATGCACATATAAAAATGACTGACCTAAACACAGATTCTCTGATAAACACAACATCCTGCAAGTTTCAGACACTAGTTGGTGACGGTAATTTGGCGTTATAAAGTTGTTTGCAACCGCCCATTGCACCCCACATTTGTTAAATGCTACATAATAAGCTAAGAAATTAATTAGGATATACATTCTAGTCATTACAAGATATCAGTTATTCAGTACTTGAGTAGTCTTTTCACCAAAATACTCTTACTTCAAGGTTGAACATGGAATACGGTCAGAAGAGAGACATCATGTGTGTCTGGGATGTACAGTAGTTGCAATGGCAGAAATAAAACTCTAGCTGCTGGGTTGCCAGGCTTGCTGCTGATAGGCAAGTGACCAACAGTCTGCAGCATGTCCAACAAGTAATGCAGAGGAGTTTATAACTGACAGCTAACGTTAGCCACGTTAGCAAACAAGTAGCTTACTGATCTAGGAGGAAAGTCGCCATTTCTGCATTTTGATGCTGTGGAAAACGTTTATGTGGGTCCATCTAGCGTAGTCTTCACCTAAATTTACTCCAGATTTTGCTCTTTGCAAGTCATTCCTCTTCTGAGACAGATAACAATATCTCCGGGGCTCTGAAGCAGCTGCTTGACTTGCCGACTCCACTGTTTCCCCTTGTACCAGCCAACTGTGCCCAACATACTCTCGCCACACAGAGATCATGTGTGGCAACCCGCAATGGCGGCCTGTATTGGCTTGTAGATGTAAACATAATGCCATTGTCAAACCCTTTAAAATTTATTTTATATTTATTTTCAGGCCAAATATAATTCTTTTTTGTAAATGTTGTACTTTCATTCTGTAATCCTCCAAACGACTCATGGAGGTTTTTTTTTTCTTCTTAAATACATAGATTTTAATGAAAATGTTCCATATTCAACCTTTAAGGGAAAAATAGTCATTAACGATTACTTGTTTTTTGATGTTATAGATGGGTTTCTGAGCAACGTCACAGATTGGATGCACACGCAACCAGGGGGCAAGAAAACAGAGGAAAAGCATTACTGAACTATGAAAAGGTGTTTTACATACAAAACTCTACTTTTAATGCAGATTAGGTCAAGATATGATGTGAAAGTGTCGGGGAAATATAATGTTTGAGTCCTGGTATTTGTTCGGTTGCAAAAATCAAAACATTAATGCATGTAAACAGCTGAAAATGGTGAAAATAGGACAGTAGGCGTGACTGATCTTCAGAAAACCCTCTCAGATAACTTATTCCGGTTCAGACTATGATTTATTTAGTCTTTCACCATGGTCACATGTAGGATTAAACCACGGCGGAGGCAGAAATTATTCCCGTATTCTAGTCGGAAGACTGTAATACCAGCATCACCGCCGCGATCGGCTGCATGACATGTGTGTGACAGCCATCCTCTGCTGCTTAGGCACAAACTTTAAAAAAAAAAGAAGAAACTGATTGAGGAGCCGTTTAGGAACGTTCACGTAGCATAACAACGCATCCCGGAGATTTAGTACGAAGTACGGGGTCGTAAATCAGATGGCGTTTGAGTTTATACTGTTAGCTTGTTAGCAGTTAGCTAGTCTGTCTACTGTCCACCACGATCTCATACACAATAAAGCAGAACGTTACACAAGCAGCAAAACTTACTGACAGCAATGCGTGTTAGTCCCTATCAGTTGGAATCAGCTCCTTTCCAAACGTAGTGATGATGTCGTCTTTGCCTGGTTTAATCCCAAACTAGTGAAAGTTGCTCCTGTATGGAGGAGGTGAGGACGACACCAGAGCTGAACTGAACCTGCTGCAGGCTGCAGATTGTTGTGGCCTCTTTTGGTTTTAAACAAAGAGTCTAAACGAAAGTTTAAGCCGCTTTCTAACTCAGGTTTTTCAGGCAAATTTCAAATGAGGTCCAACACGAATAATATCCATGTTTTAACAAGAAAAATGCTGTTTCCGGGTGATGACTCCCTTGCCAAGTTAGTGTAATCGTGATAGAAATATAACACAGCAACGCAGCGTCGGTATTTTGTTATTTGTCATCAAAATACAGATTTATTCAATATAATTTAAAACACAACGATCTCTGTTTGTTTCCTCGGGTTACTTTACATTTTTATGAATGATATGAGTGCGTGTTTGGCCGTAGACTCCAATACAAAACACAGGTTTTTTGCCCCCCTGGTTGTGCGCGCAACTGCCAATGTTTGTAAACGGGAAACCCATCTATATGTGAAGCATGTTGAGTAGTACATGAGCTACATAAAAATCAAAAGTTCTTAATTAAGCAGATCAAATATATACCAAGCTTCTTCCCCTTTGAAATCAGAAGATGTCCCGTAGGGCCACTGGACTACTTACATGGACTACTGACAGTCTGGATAAGTCGGACAAGAAGTGGTTTTCATGGAAAAGTGATCTCAGTTCCTATGCTTTTGTGTATAGTTGAGTCACTTGGCCTAGTTTCCACATCGGGGGTCGGGCTTTTTGTCTGCAACTTGTCCATGAAGACCACTTCTATCCAGACTTATCGGGACAGTGAGTGTACCTGGATCCCACTGGTTTCTACCAGTTCTAAGCTGACGGCACTACTGGACATCTTCTGATTTTGAAGGGAAGGAAGCTAGGTATATTTTTAAACTGCTGCTGCATTAAGTCTCCTTGGCAGAGCCCTGCATCTATGATCCTCAGCATGTGTGCATCTATGTGCTTTGTACCTATACAATTTCATGATGGTTAGAAGGCAAAGAGTTGTAACACTGAATTTTGTTGTGATCAAGATTTCCTTTTGTTTGCTCACTTTGCATTATGTGAACTGACAAAGTAAAGTTGACATTTTTGAGAGCATTTTAGGTATCAGAATTTTTTTCCCACCTGCCAAAAACTTTTTCACAATTCTGTATGTGTGCAGAGTATACTCACTCAAACCTTTAGACATATATACACATTGAAAGTTAAAGGGTAGGTGTATCCAAACTTTTGACTTGTGCTGTATGTCAACACAAAGAAAATGTGACATTCCACAGTAATAGTCTGACTCATCATCATGTCTTTCTTAATCCCAAGTAGCCAGCTTTGTTGTCCTCTTGGAAAAAGGGGCCAACGAGTGCATATGTCTGCAGTCTCAAGGGATTTATGCAGAGGGTGTGGAAAAATTTAATGCTTCAAAACTCAACATCTAGACTAACAAAGACACAACTTCTGACCCAGTAACACGAGAAACTAAAAAAAACACCAAGGGCTGAAGGAAGAAGTTTAAAAGATATGGGGAGTGAAGGCAACAGTGGTAGCAGTCGTAACCGGAGCCCTTGGGGTTGTGACCTTCAAATTTGTGTGTGCGTGAGTATTGTACATGTTTGTTGTGTATCAAATATGGCATTTAGTTTTAAATCATTCCTGTGACACTATTGTGAAACTTTACTTATGATAATTATTGTAACCTCACTCTCTACAGTGGACAAACAAACAGGGTAGAAATGTATCACAGGAAACTCTAGGAACTTATTTACATCAGTGAAACTGGGTCATTTGACTGATGGGAGCAGAATAGCCATTAACTCTGGCTAAATTTATTTTATCAGCTAGTTTATTTCATTTGAATGTGCTTACAAAGTTTTTTCTGGTCCTGTTTATTCAGTAAGCTGTCATGTCCCCCACTGGTGCTTATTGGGGCTAATATGAACTGCATTGTACTGTAGTCTATATTATTTACTGTAAATGCTGACCAGGGTTACAGTAAGGATTACTCCATTAACACTTCCCTAACAGAGAAGGTGTTGTAATAAGTCTGAAACTTGTGAAACAACATCCTGTGGGGATCTTAATAATCACAAACAGTGCAAACATTTGTGTTTATTCTTCAAACGGGGGCTTCAACAGTGACACACAGGGGTGTTCAGGAGTCAGGCAGAGCAGCAGCTGCCAATCAAAGGCCACATACTGACATCAAAGCCACCAACAGACTTTCAGACCTTTTAAATTTAAAAACAACCACCAACACATGTTGGAAGGTCCTCATTTCTGAAACCATAATGAAAAATTACTTTTTATTCTTTTTTTGAAGGTATGGTGGCCTTGAGGTTTAAAATACAATACTGGATAAAGCACAGCAGTAAAAGAAAATACAGCAGTTTCAGAATACACAATTGAAAAGCGTAACAGGACAACATTTTCAGTTTTGCTTTTTCTTTTGTGCTTTCTGCAATTTTGTGATTTTGGTTTGGTTGTGTTTTGTTACATGTAATACTTTTGCATTTCTGAAATGACAAATATTTTTTAAAATGTTTTTAAATGGTCTGAAATGTTTTCTTTGTTTTTGTTGTGCCTTGTCCAATATTGCTGAGTTTTTGTTTGCTTTGTGTTCATTAAATATTGTGTTTCTTCTGTTATTATGTTTTTCTTAAATCTTATGTTTATTAATTTTGAGTATCTTTGTCCAGGGCTGTTTTTTTTTTTTATCACATTTTATCACATTATTTTATTGACGTCACTGAACAGTGAAACAACTGATGAATGATAATTCAGCAGGCTGATTTATGCGTCTGAAATTTATTCGAATAATCATTTTCATTTGATCATTAACTGGGATTTTTTTACACAATGGTGTAACTGAAATTAGACTAAAAGAAGTTGTGATTAATGCATCACAATTTTGTACGGTCTATGTCTTTTTAACAGGATTTTTTGGGTTCTTGTGGCCTTTATTTGATAGTGGAGCGGCAGGAAAGGCGGACAGAGAAAGTGGGGTACGACATGCAGTAAAGGGCCCGAGACAGGGAATCTAACGTGGGGCGGCTGCTCAACCAGAGCAAAACACCGCCCCAGTCTGTATGTGTCTTGACTGAGTATTACAGCTACCAATTGTGTGTACAGATCAACATACGCTACACAAATTTTCTCATGAACTTTGACACCAGCAGTGTTTCGTGTTGAAGACATGTGTCCTTGTGTTGATTCAGTTGCTATTGTGAGTGAGGCTTTGTCTTTCACTTGTGCTGAAACGCTTTGACAGGAAAAAACACTGATAGAAGTTGCATGGGCTACGGCAGCAAGATGACGTCTGACATACAAACACCTTTTTCTTTTCTTTCTATTTTAATCGTGCTTTGAGTGGATGGTTTGACGTTTAACACAATGAGCATGCACCATTAAGCTGTTTTGTAAGCTCAGTGTTCACTTGCTGAAAAGTCCAACAATTTGGAGCTGGTGCTCAGGGTAATCTGTTTCATTCTGGTCCCATGCTCATGTCCTCGTATGCTTTTCTCAGCATCTCTCTGTCTTGTGTTAGTATCAGGGGTGGCCAGGCCATGTGAGAAATGAAAAGAGGACTTTTTTTTCCCAGCGGAGAAAAAGAGTTGGATCTGAATCAGCCCTGGGTCGAGGGAGCTTCTACCCATCCGTACACCCCCATTTATCCTTTCTTTAAGGAAATGTTTATATTTGTCCATTTTTTCCCTCTTCAGATGAGTAAATTCTTGGGAATGTTTCACATCTTACTCATATTCTGTTGGAATAAAGGCTGGCTTAACATCCCACCTTTTAATCCTTTTCTAAGGTCTATCCACCAAGTACAGAACACAGATGATTATGAACATCAACAAATGATAAGTCATTGACCCACAAAAGATTGTGTGTGGGAAAAAACTGTTGCAACTGGCTCTCCCATAATGATGCTGCAGTGGGTAACAGTGACAGGATTCATGGCAGTGTCCCAACATGAGGGGTGTGGGAGGAAAATGAGGAAAAAATGAGCACTGGGAATGTTCAGAGTAAAGCTCTGCGTGTATTTTAAAAAATGACAACATGAATGCTGTCTTGTCCTGAACATCTTCCATGCAAATGTGCTGCTGCATCACGCCAGATCTCCTCATTCTGCTCTGTGCCAGCTTCTCCATCCTTGCCTACAGTTCTTACTTCAGCTCCTTTTCTTTCACTTCCATCCTGTTTCCTCTTCTTCCTCCCACTTCCTAATCCTATTTCACACAGCCAGACTGAAATCGTCATGTCATCCCTGTTAATCTTCTCTGTCCCTCTTCTTCCAGGGGTGTTTTGAGGCGTTTCCGCTCCCAAACTCACCATGAGCTCTGGTCTCCCCAGTGGGATATTAATAGGAGAGAGGAGTGGAGCACTGAGATTAACTCCCGGGAGGGGCGAGGGTGGGAAGTAAGAAGTGGGGAAAGGGCCAATCTTCACATTCACCGGCAGTTGTAAATCCATCATACATGAGCTGCACACACGCATATGTACACACTGATACACACAAAGATTAGAGTTTGTTCTTGCGAAGGAAATAATAAATAAATCAATAGAGAAAAAGACTGATGAGGATTTGCAATATGCTCTATATTCTGAGGTTTTCCATAAATTCTCTAATAAACATTGAAATAATGTTTTGGAGGTGAACTTTGAATTTAGCAGCATTCATAGCTGAGAAAAAGGTGCAAAACCCAAGAATTATAAAATCAAAAGTAATTATGTTGAGTGAGACTATCCATGTAAATCCAGTAACTGATAATTTTGTGGTTTGGTAGAAATATTCTGTATGGTTTAAAGCTGGATTTATACTTGAAACAAAAATTGCCTTCTAGTGAACTAATGTAGTAACATACTGCATTAGTCCTACATTGCATGTAATAAGCTACTGGTTATTTTGGCAAATGTGCAATTCATCAATGCAGATATTTCACTGTATCAGCCTATGATAAAACATAACGGTAAGGAAGAGAAAGTAAGCACAATCCTGGCAGGCTTTATTTACCCTCTGCTACTTAGCAGGTGAAACTGTCTCAAATTCAACCCAATCTGAATTAGTTTTTGCAGGGAAAATGGTTTACTTCTTACATAGTTGAAGAATATGTGACCTCTAGTGGTTGTGAAAACAATTGCATGTTAATTGTAAAAATGGAAACCACAAGATCAATGGTCGTGTCATGTCATCGATAAAAGCAGTTCTGACTGGAACCAAGTAGTTTTTATTTCCAGTCCTAACCAAATTACGTTTTTGGTTAAACCCAAGTGAAAGAGTACTATCGTAAGATGTTGTTTTCTTGTAACCAAGGCAACCAGCAAAATGAATGTGAGATTTTTTTTTAGTCCTAATCATCATTGTTTTGCAAACCCAACCAAGAGTCTTTGGTTCATGTCCAACCCAGATGACAGAAAAATGTTTTAAGAAAGCATTAGCTGAATGCAACTTCGAAATTAAAAGTCCTTTGACAAATGTTAATCTTGAAAACAAATCATGTTTGCATTAATTTTTCAAAATGTTTTCCCACCACCAAACCCCATCTAACCTCCTTTTAATATTTTAATAATGAAGTAAATATTAGTGAACAACTTCTGATGATGAAATGTTGCTGTGAGTTTTATAAGGTGGCTTTTTTGTCACGGTTTTCATTTTTATTAATGAACATCCAGTTATGCCTTTGTGATATGATTGGAACCATACTGAAACAACACAAATATCCTCTTTATTAAAGATGAACGACTGTATGTAACCTCCCTACCTTAAAAGTCAGAATTTCTGACTTGTCTAGGCACAGTGACATTTGTTACCTCCGCCAAGGAAGTAATGTTTTCGGTAGCGTTGGTTTGTCCGTCCGTCCGTCCGTCTGTCAGCAACTTTATGGAAAAATTTCTAGACAGATTGATCTGAAATTTTCACCAGCCGTGGGCCTCAGCCCTATGTACTTCTGGCCCATGGGACCGACAGTAAGAATGAAAGAAATATTAGCGGGTGTCAATGGGGAGAAAATAATTCTTTTCTGATCCCAGTCATTCTCTGCCCTGGATTCCAGATGTTGGTTGTGGATTTAAATAAAAAAAAAAAAAAGCTTACTAGCGTGTGATGCTAGTAGAAATTACATTCTACTGGAGTTTTTACATGTCATGTGACATGCTGCTGCTTCAGCCTATCACGCTCTGCTCCAGAAGTGCCCAGTCCAGTTATCACCTCATTCAAGGCGGTATGTTTTTGGTGGTGATCCGGTTCACCTTCTGGATCCAGGGAATTTTTAAAGGATTCTTTATCATTGCGAGAGCTGCTTGGCGGAGGTCTGTGCTCTCCGAGTGCTTTTCGAGTTATCACTGACTTTAGGATCTTTTCTTTTTTAAAGAACACCAGCGCTTGTTTTCATAGATGAGTCTCCATCAGGGCATTAAAATGTTGAGTATGCTAATGGATATATATTTTTTAACCTCATGAGAATTTTGTGGATCATTTTGTTTCTTTACATGTTCTAACTGAAAATGTTTTATTTGGTGAACAAGAGTACAATGTGTCCTTTTCCATTACCCATACTCATGTAAGTGTGAACATAATCTCGGGGATGTACACACACTTGGTAACAACATCATATAGACATCCATATTGCCTTCAGCAGCTGGCTCACTTCTCCTCAGTCAAACATATTCAGGAAATGAAGGTCATTCGATGGACCATGAAGCTCTTTAACAGATCAGCATGTTTGCTCCAAAAGTAAGTGTTTCCTCTTCGGTCATGAAAACTGCAAATTGATGCAACCTCTGGAACGCCTCTTGTGATTGATCACCTCAGGAAACCTCACCTTGACAAGGATGAAGAGGATGTATATATTCTATTTGTGTAGCCATCCTTCTTGAAGCCAGAGATTTGTGTGTGGGTGTGTGTGTGTGTGTGTGTTGATCTTTAAAAATGGAGCTGACTGCAGCAGCTACCAAACTCTTACGACTTCTAAATACGACACGAACTGACCTCGGTCTCACTTCTCCCATTCTGTTTGTTCCCACTTTTATCAGACATCAGCAAAAGTCACTCAGCCATAGATTTGTTAGTACCTGCACTTTGGCCTTAGACCTGTTTTTCTTCTCTGAATGCCATTTTTAAACCTTTATTTTCACAACAGATTGATGGTAGCTCAAGTCTGAACCCATGACACAAAGTCATAGAAAACATGGCTTCTTTTCCAGCAGAGAAAAGTTTTAAAAGGTAACACGGTCAAGAGTTTCTCTTTAGGACTTTACAGCTTAAAGGTTGATCAGTCATTCTTCATGAATTGAAAAACGTGAGTGACTTAGGTTAGACACACAAAACATTGACCTTTTCCACCAGAAAATCTCTGCATCCAGGCTAATGCCCTCTTAGCAAAACATAAAAACAAAGAAAGACCTTCCTTCATTCTCAACTGAATGCTGCAAGCACTTAAACATGACCATTGGAGTCTAAAATAACTTGTATACACTGTACTACCAGATCTATAAAAAGAAAAGAAGAAATAACAATGAGAAGGAAATAACTTGTCACTGACCAGTTACTGATATGCTCAGTTTGGACGTGAAGTAACAATGTTTAATTGATAAAACTTAATCCCATTGCAATAATTAATCTGTTTTTTTTATGTTGGAATTTCTGTTTCATAATGTTTGTTTTCGCGAATGTTTCCAGTCAGAGATTCAGAATCAAAGTCAGAACTGAGAACAGAGGATGTCAAAGTGGGAGGACTATGATCTCAGGAGCACAGCTCAGTGGGGGCTGACGGAGTTGACAAGCAGAGGTGGAGACAGGCCTGACAGAGGTGAGCAGAGGCCAGATAAAGACTGGCAAAGACAAAATATTTTTCTTTCACTGCTGTCCTCATATACACACTCTGACATTTCCTTCCGATTAGTAATGCACATAACAATGAGCTTTTAACATACACACACATCATGGCGCACATACACACCAGTGGTGGCTGGTAGTTCAAACTACATACCATGAACCTGAGAAAGCCAAGGGACCAGAGGGAGAAACCCCCTTAGGAGGAAAATGTGAAAAACAAGCCCTGAAAAGGAGGTGTTTGTTGAATTTGGAGGACACAATTATTACAGAAAACCACAGTAAAGCACAGGAGAACAAGAAGCAAAAAATGTACAGGCACTTTACCCAGATATCTCTGGTTTTTCATACATGTAAGTTAATACAGGACAATATTCAACAAACTACTCATTTATGTTAGAAAATTAGCATGAAAATAAATTTTAAAGATGCTTTCTTAGAAAATAAACGTACAGAAGCTAAGCTTGAATATTTCACTGACTTCAAACTGACTAGAAAGCTTTTTTGTTGTTTAAATGGATTTTAATGTGGAGTTTTTATCATTTCATATTTGGGTCAAATATGTCATAAAAATTCTAAAAATGGATAAAAATTTTTTTTATGAATTTATTATAATTTCCCTACAAACCCACTCTAACTTCTCTGAAAATTTTATGTATTAGTCATTTTATGTTATCTAAAGTGTGAAAAAACGTCTTGTGGTGCAACCGTCCAGCCTTGACTTTTATTAGGAAAATGGGTTTAAGATCAATTTAAATATAATGCTTGCCTTATTTGGCACCATTTCTAACACATTTTGCATTCATTGTCAGAATTATTAAGAATTTGCACATACACTTTCAGTGCAATGTACAAATGAATATTGTTAGAAAATATTTATTTTATGAAATAATATTCTAGGCGGTCGTAAAGAAAACACAATTTTGGGACTTTCATTCTAAAACAATCTTAAGGACAGGATATGACATCAATCAAATACACCTGAGGGACTCATTAAAACACCTGGAAGGTTAACAGGTCTTTTGTATATTTACAAATAATGCTACTTTTTAACTTTTGTCTTGTATTTTCGGCCATCATCCCCAAACTTCATAATAATTTTTATCTGCAAGTCTATATTTTGATGATAAATTTAAAAGTGACATGTCATAATAAGTATCTAACTTGATTTTAACCATTTGCCCGTAACATTTGAGTGAACTTGGAAATGATGGTGCATGATGACTAAGTATCATGTGGGGCGACCTCCACATAGGGCCGGATCTATCAAAGGTTTGTGTGTCTAAAAACGTAAGCTCTCTCATTGCTCACGCAAAAAAAAAAAAAAGTACAAACTGATCTATTAACAGCGTGCTAAAATGTTCGGTCCTTCAAGCGTGCTAAATATTAATTTTGCACTTCTGTTGCTATGAATATGCAATATGGGGCGCTTACACGCATTTGTGCGTGTGATTGGAGGAGAAAATGTAAATATATTTATTTAGTTGTGATTAACCCCGTAAAGACCAGAGCGGGTGTTGTGAAAGCGGTGACAACGATGGGGGACACTTTTTTCATTCCTGACTACTTTAACCGATGTGGGGAGAACTCTCGGGGAATAAGGTTTTCACTGGTTTTTGGTGAAGAAACACCAGCGATCGGACTGGATTTGTACAGTCACCATGTTAAAACACCTGCTCAGCAGCCTCCTGTCGGTGTCTGATGACCACAAAGACGTAGAATATAATCTTTCTGTGGAAATGTGGGACGACGAGAGACAACAGCATCAGTTGGATGCAGAACCGGGTCAATCACTGGGGATTTCAGATAAGCACGGCTTTACTGTGTTTGAACATGTAACTGACTCATTTCTTCAACAAACGCAACCCTTAAAGGGACTAGAGGCAGGAATTACGAAAGAATAAACAAGCATGTCCATTTATGGGTGATGAAGTGTTGAAAACCAAAAAGAACGTTTCCACCCACGTTTCTCTCCGTTGCCTTAAAGGGGCTGTGTGCTGCATAATGTGCTGCAATTCGGTGGCCGAATTTCCCTGTCTGAGATGTGATGTAAATGAAGTGATCGGTAGAAGTTTGAAAAAGGAAGAAGGAGGGGGGAAAAAATAAAAAAAAAAAAAAAAAAATAAAGAATTTTAAAAAAAAAATAAGAAAAAATAAAAAAAAAAAAAAAGAAAAAAAAAAAAAAAAAAAAAAAAAAAAAAAAAAAATTCCCGGGTGGCGGAGAATCTTCAGTCGGGGTCAACCTCGTCTATCAATTCACTGCCGCCAGCTGAAACTTTCCCATTAGCAGTCTGGTGGGCGTTTAGAGGTTTTTCTTTTCTTTTCTTCCTCCTTTTCTTTTCTACTGCTTAAGAACTGTGACCCGGATGGTACGTAGGCTACATGATGCCGATCTGACATTGTATGTTAAAATGACAGAACCCTGGTGCTTACCTTCATAATTTCCTAACGACTGACTCTGTGTTACCTCTCACCGGAGCCGTTGTGTCTCGTTGTCATCCTTATTTCCACAAAAAGATTACCGGTATATTCCACGTCTTTGCAGAGCGGTAGTTGCATTTTTAACACTGTGACTGTACAAATCCAGGCCGATCGCTGGTGTTTCTTCATGGGAAACCAATAAAAACTTATTCCGCATGTAGGAGAGTTCTCCCCTCGTCCATTAAAGCAGTCAAAAATACAAAAAGAGTCTGGCATTGTGTGATTAACCCCGTAAAGGCCAGTCTCTATTCTATTCCAATGGGCCTCCAAAGCTTTCTGACCTTCAGCGGCAGTTGCGAGCATACGAGAGTGACGTGTGCATACATTACGAAAAGGGTCTATTGAGAAGGATATTTCCAGCACTGTTTATATGGAAATAAAAGGAAAGGAATTTAGTTCTGTGGGATGAGTGAACGGTTTTGGGAGAGATTTGAGATTTTGCAAGTAAACTTTAGTGTTGTGAGAACTAGGAGACTGTTTTACTAAATGATCGCAGAGTTTTGAGATTGTAATTTCAATTTCAAGAAATGAGCCAAACAAGTGGAGAGAATCTGTAATCACTACACAGGATATACAAAACCAAACAAAAAAGAGGAAAACAGCTTTCTTGAAAGTTGCATCACATAACACTTACTCAACTGTCATGCTTCCTGTTTGTGTGTGACATCCTCCTCTGACATTTAAAACTTATCATACTTCACAGATGGAAAAGCTTGTTGCATTTGCAGATTATACTTTGCAGAGTAGAATAGTTTTAGCTTATTTAGGTAAGTTTAAGCGCTTTTGTTAGTGTGGGTTAGTGTTTATTGGAGCAAATGTAACAGATTATGGTCTAGTTCTCATTTAACACATCTATATTAGACTCAAGTATAAATGCAGACAGAACAAGGATTGATTTCCTTCCTTATTTTTTGGAAAAGGGAAGTTAAACCCTTGATGTAAAACTGCACATCTAACCTGGAGAGTGTGTGTGGGGGAGAGATTCATTGTATCCTCTCTTCAGGACATGGTTATACAATATCCTACACACATGCGTGGTCTTTGTTATTTTTCCCTCTTGATCCTCATCCAAGGTAAGTCAATATTTGCCATCTTTTCTTTCTGCTATTTGTACTATTTGTAGTTTGCCTGTTGGCTGAAGGGTATATGTGGGTGTGTGTATTTCAAGGTACAGCTGTGGGCTTCACACTTGAACTGCAAATGTTACATGCATCATCTAGTTTGATCCAATTCATTGCTGTCCTTTCACAGTGTCTTCATGCACCATCAAAGTCACTGGTCTCATTGGGCACAATGTTACTTTGCCCTGCACGTATGATGCCCAAACTTATGGAGTGCTCAGTTTCTGTTGGGGACACGGGAAGTTGCCCACGTTTAAATGCTCCAACACCATCCTCTCCTCGGACCATGGGGTTGTGTCTTACAGAGAGTCCTCCAGGTACAAGATGCTGGGTCAGATGGCAGAGGGGGACCTTTCCCTGACCATCTTACAAGCTCAGAAGAGTGATGCTGGCATGTACAGCTGCAGGATTGCCATTCCTGGGTGGTTTAATGACCTCAAAGTCAAAACACAGCTGGTTATGGAAGAAGGTAAGGCTCTTGCAGACTGTTATTGGTGATGTTTTTAAGCTAAACTAAATAAGATATTTTGACTTTGACGTTCCTGTAGAACAACCAGGTGCAGGGAACTGGACACTGACAGAAGGTGAGAAATTAACTTTTTTAATGAGCAACAAAGTAGGAAGATTATCACACTTTACATCAGATCTTCAGTTTTTCAGAATATAAGCTCTTCAGGAAAATATTTTGTTTAGAATAAAATTTTTAAAATTCCAAAAATGAATTCACTTTAATAAACTTTTGGTTTAAATTCCTTTCAGAACTTCCAACAACATCTGCACCAGAAAGTCTGGGAGTTTTTGATGTGACACTTGAGAAAATTCAAAGTGAAACAAATCAGGTGAAAAACTGTTTAAAATGTACAATGAAAAATTTTGTGGCATTGGGACTGTAATATGACAAAAGCTTTTGATTTTCTTTTAATCAATGGGGAAATGAAAATTATGAGTAAATAATTAATAATTGAAAAGAATGGTAGTTGTGGAAAGCCACTTTCAAGAAAAAAACCACTAAAATATAATTCTGAAAAAGTCAATTATTAATACAATCAATATTTTATAGACTTTTAAATTACATCTTCCAAGTGATGCAACAAAAAGTGAATTTCATATAATGAATTTACAGGAATTTCTTTTGCATTTTTATAGCTTTACAGAAAAATGTTTAAAAATTAAACAAAACCAGAACAGAACCAATGTGTTTTGAGTTTAGTGGGTAGAAATAGAAGTAAAGACTTTACTATTTTACTATTTTATATGTACATCTAATACACATCTAAAAATGATACAAAATCACACAATTCATTCATAAATATCAAAATGATCTCAGTTTCTTATAATAGGGTTGATTTTTGTTGCAGGACATTTTTAAAGCTTTCCTGGGATGGGCGAACATCGGAAGGATAGCAGCTATTTTCTGCCTTACTGTGATCGTAATCCTCCTTGTTGTCATTCGTAAGTGTGCGGTGGATTAAAGTCAGCGACTTATCTATCATTCATTTATTTGACAATAATCTCCTCAGACTAAAAAAGAAAAAGTTGAATAACTATATCTCCAATGCAGGGAGGACTGCTCTGTCGAGGGAAACGCTTCAGCATCCCAACACCTTGGCCACTGAGAATATTTATGAAGGCATCACAATATCTAAATGATGCTGAGAATCAAAACAAGCTCTGAGGATCAAAGACGGAACAAGTGTCTATCAGATGTGTTTCATCCCTCTCTCTCTTCATCTCTTCATCAGCTATTTAAAACCCAATAAATTAGAGAACAAACCGACCCTCTTTCTCACTAAAGCGGCTTACAGCGTTGCAGCAGATGACACTGAGGTGGTAAATACTCAAACCATGCAGAAAATAATCTGATTGATTAATTAGCTTTTTCTTTTTTCACATGATGTGCCTGCTAAGAAAAGCTCAGGGAAGATTCATATTTGTGGGCACAGCACCACCTGCTGGGCATCTTAAAAATTGTCTTAAAAAAAGTGAAATAAAAAACAGATTAATGGGGAAATTTTAATGTGAAAAATGGAAGATATCCATTTTTACCTCACTGCTGCATACTATAAGATAATGAATTAACAAAAATGCATTTTGGGCACATTTTGTCATCTTTTAATGAAATTTTTCCAGTTTTGTTTAGTTAACTTTATGATTTTAGGCTCATTATGTCACTTAAATCAGTTTTAAATATTTCAGAGCCAAAGTATTTAAATTAGAATTGGGATCTTCTTTTACTTTCATATGTTTTTATTTTATTATTATCATTGCTATTTTTTTTTTTACTTTGTCACCCTACACAGCTCCTCTTTCCCTTGTAAATTTTTGTAAAGCATGCTCCAAGAAGGGCTGGATTCATTTCTTTATAAAAGTTGAGAGCATCTTTCCTGTAACAGCAGAAATAAAGAAACAGTGACAATAATAAATAATTCCTGCAAAAGCATAAAATGAGCCTTTGTTTGTTTTCACATGACTTCAAATTTCATAACAGATGTGGGAAAAGTCATCTGAAATTTTTTACCATGTGACTTTTTTAAAAAAAAACTGCTGATCTTTTATGTTGCTAACTGCTTTAAAGATGTCTGTTTTTGTAATATAAAAGAACCTTCTCATTAAATGCATGACTGTATGAGCGAAAGTAAATCAATGCACCTGATGCTCGTCATGAATAATAGAACAGTTGCTTTTATTGATAATGATCTAACATTGAAGGAGTGAAAACACGTTTGTGGGAGTTTTTAAAGAGGAAGCTCTGAGCTGAGCTCGTTGCTCAGCAGACTTTCATGTTTACTCAGCAGTCTAGAAACGTGAACTCGGCCCTTTAACAGACACATTTTCACCACTGTCTGAAAATATAGGCTAGAGATAATTTTGTTAACCTATTTTTTGTTTGCTTTTCTTGCAGCTTTTTGCTCATAAAAAGAAAATTCTTGTGACACCTGAAGAATGAAATGTGTTCTTACTTCCTCTCTAATATTAGAGAATCTCTATATTTGTAAAAATATTTTCATTCATCTCAGGTAATGATTTTTTTAAAAACACTGATCACGTTTTCTTTGTAATCTTTATAGTATCTCTACCTAAATTCCAAACTGGAATATTTTAAAGCCCCTGAGATGAGGAACATCAGTCACAGATGTTCCTCTTTTATTATTGTGAGAAACTGATTTGTGTAGAACGAAACTTTGTTATTTGGAGAAACTGTGAAGTTTTAAACCACTCTTATCAGATTTACTTTTGTGTAAAAGTGAATCTGGACTTTTACCCGGAGCTAAATCTGGTCATTGTTTAAGGCAAGACAGGCAAATAGGGTGAAAAATTGAACTTACTGGTAGCACCATGAAACTTTCCTGGTTTATTCCTCACATTAGAGCTATCATTTTTTGTATTGCAAGTTTTCTGAAATTTTATGTTTAAATATGCAAATTAGGTGTTATATAGCCAAAATGTGCTAATTTGCATACATTTCTAGGAAAAAAATAAGACAGGTTCAGTTTCTTTTGAATTTTGTTCACATATTAAAGTCAAGTTTTTACAGAGGGGACTTATCTTTATTTATCATTTCACAATTTAGAATATACTGTCAACAACCAGAAAAAAGAACAACAAACAAAATTTTTTTTGCATATTTTTGGGATGAAATGTTCTATAAATCAGGCTGTTAATGAGATGTCAAAAAATCCTTCAGTAAAAACTTTAAGAATACAGTCAGGAGCAAAACTTGAAAGTTTGGTTTCTGTAAGTGCTCCTAAGGTGGAGATTTTTGGCCTGGAATAAGAGCAAAAACTCATTTAGAGAAAACAGCCTTTAAAGTTTTGGATTGTAAAATTCTCCACATTTTTGTTTTATCACTATTTACAGACATCAGATCCAATCAGATTCATGAGCTGGAAATATCAAGTTTGGCTGAGATGACATCTTTCAGGAAAAAGGGACAATTTTTTGAACGATACCAGAGATGACAGGGTTCAGACGAGCGCCACTGTGCTGAATTCAGCTGCATTTTGAGGGGATTTGGGTGCATCAGACAAAGTGTCATGAAATAAACTCCAAAAATGTTTATTTTTGACATTTTTTTACACCAGTCTGAAAGAAAACATCTTGAAGGAGGGAAAAAAACAAAAATCTCAAAATTGACCAGGTGATGAAAAAGTGGGGTTTTTACCTGCAGTGCCTCCCCTTAATTAATATCTATGTTTTATTTTAAGGGCATGGAGAAATGCAACATATCTCCTCTGAATCTGAACCTTGTAAAACAAAAAATAAATGTCTTTCTTGGGTTTTATTTTCTCTTATAACATGCTTGGAGGAATCAAGACCAGCATGAAAATGATCATCTCTTGTACTTTAAGTCCCACAATCCCCGGGCAGATGAAACATGTGAAACAATCTTTATGGCTTTTTAATTATATCAGGTTAAACAATTCAGAATATTTACATACGTATATATATGTATGTGTATTTCTTATCACTTTCAGTTTTAAAGAAGTGTTTGAGAATATTGAGAAATGTGGTCTATTTCTCTAAAAGAAAGTTGCCCTTTGTTTCTCTTTCAGTATTTATCTATTTACTCATCTGTAAGAAAAATGCCACTTCCCTGTTTCAGCTATGCATCATTTATTGAGCCTCTATTATTCTTTTGTGTTTTCCAGAATTTATTTAATCTTTTTGTTGAACAATGAATACAAAAAAAATAGTGGTGGCCTTTTAAAGATATGTGGGAAAGTTGTGAAAATGAGTTTCCACTTTAATTTTTTTATTCAGAGACACAGCATTGTGCTGTTTTGTAGGAAAGAAAATCCTTCTTTTCAGTTTATGAGTTCAAGGGTCTTTTTGGCAAAGCAGGTTTATTTCTTTATCACATTTCATGTTCAGTACAAGACTATTGAAAGTGCTGCATAAAACATTAAAAGCAGCAGAATGAGGTGGAGAGAAAGTCGTTCATAAACGTTGTAATGGTCTTGGACCTTCATATTTATTGGACATCCATTATGAACCCTCGCAGACCCCGAGGTCCTCTGGTAACGGCCTTTTAGTTCTCCCCAAAGTTTGAACCAAAACCTACAACAAGACCTTGATCCACCATTACGAGCCTCATCTGTGGATCAGCCTGCCTAAAGATCTCAGGACTGCAGACTCTTAAAAGAGACCCAAAAACTTACCTTTATAGCACAGTTTCTAACTCATATTATTCATTTACTTACTTTTAAATTAATCCATTTTTTAACTCAGTTATCAAATTGTGTATTTATTTATTTTATGTATTCTTACTGTACTTATTTAACCATTTCACACTGCTGCCTGTTGATACAGTTTTTTAAATCATGCTTTTATATTTTTTAAAATCTCTTTTAAGTGCCTGCATGGTTTATATGAACTCTTTTATGAATACCATTTGTTTTTTTGGTTTTTTTTACATGATGGTCTTATTTGTGGCTACTATTTCTAGAATGATTTGATCTGGTTTTACTGTACTTACTTTTTCCACTCCAGTGTTTTCCTCATGGGGGCCCTCCACATGCCTGCATACAGTATGTTAAGTATATGTGCTGCTGTTTTGCATTAAAAATGCTTTAAAAGTAAATATTGGTTTGATTTACGCAAATAGACCAGGATTTTGATGATCTGTGTTAAAATTCGATAGCTATGATAAAAGAATAAAACTTATTAATCATATGTTTTTTGTTACCTTCATTAATTAAAGATATTCCAATATTTTTCTCTCCTGATACGATACTGAATCTCATACTGTGGGTATCAGCCTCTACTGAGTACTGATACCACTATGTTATCAATACATATATATATATATATATATATATATATATATATATATATATATATATATAGTAGTTTTGGGGGGGGGTATCCCGCTACTTCAGGCGGAGGGGGGGTACACCCTGGACAGGTCGCCAGTCTGTCGCAGGGCCTATATATATGTTATATGTATATATATATATATATATATATATATATTATCTGATATGACTATCATGGTGGTAAGGCCTGGCTCAGGTTAAACCCTTCACAAAACATGAATGAAAACAGCAAATTTAATCCATTTATTTTTTAATGCAGTCTTGCTGGTGGGAGAATCCAGTGTGAAATACTGCCACACCACCAACATGATGACTGCTGCTGGTCTAACAGGTGTCAGCTGATCACTTCTTCCTTGCCCCTCTAAAACAGCGAGCTGCAGATGACAGCACAGTTTAACTGTTTTAAGAGCAGTGAAGAAGAACTGTATCAGAGCTAACAGAGCTAATCAGTCAATAAATTCCTGTTTTGATAAATTACGTGGTATCGGATTGGTGCCTGAACCCCAGTACTCCAGTACCAATTTCAGCGTTTTCAGCAGTATCGGAGACCTTTCTGATACTGATATCGGTTTTGGAACAACTCTATCAATAATGCAACAACAGTTTTTCTTTATCTTTCAATTTTACAAACAATAATTATAATAAACCGAAATCCCTCTAGGCTCTGAAACTTTGTAAACATTAAGCTGTGCCTTGCAGATGTTTTGTGAGAAGTGACCAGAGAGGAACTTCTTTGCTGAGTTACTAAACACGAGCACACCCAACTGTTTGGTCAGCAGTCTAAGGAGCATAAAAAAGTCCATGGCCCTTGGGTAAACCAGACTTTCTATTTTCATCAGCGTTAAATTGGAGAAATCCGGTAAGTGTGTAGGATGTATCAAACACAGTCTTTCCTTTGTGTTCAGATGTTGAAAGTGTATTCATTGATTCAGACTAAATCCATTCACAATTATTCATTTTCATTTTCCTGGTTTCAATAGAAAGCAGCAAAATATCTGCTGATGCTGAGAGATAAACACTACCAGTAAAGGTTTGGACACATTTTCTCAGTAGATTAGGAAAGTTTGTCCAAACTTTTGACTGGTGTAAATCCATGGGACAAACAACAGAGATGAAGGTGCTAACCCAGATTCTCGCTTATATTCTCTAAAATGAAACATTTCTCTTGTAGGAGGAACCAAAACCACACGAAAGGAAACAACACTTTTCTGCATTCCTCTTCAGCAGGCAGAAGTTGTGTGTGTTTGTTTGTGTGTGTGTGAGAATCAAGGACAGCATCATGTGATCTGAAAAGATTTCAGAGCTGAAACCACACTGTGGTCAGTTCAGTATTGCTCCGCAGATGAACTTCTTCCACTAAGAAACCAAAGCTTGAAGATGATTATTCTAAGCTACAGACATGCTGCTTTGCCGTTCGGTCTTCTCATTTGTCTACTCACAGGTAAGACAGCCATGCAGGCGATTCACTTCATAATTCATGAATGGATTTTTCTAAAATCTGCCATTGCATTTGCAGGTTGTGTGTCAGCAGACCACATAATTACCACAGTGGGAACAGATGTTACTTTAAGGTGCAGCTATGATGCTGGGTACTATGGTAGGCTGGCTGTGTGCTGGGGTCGAGGGGCCATACCCAACAGTGGCTGTGCCAACGAGGTGCTCAAGTCAGATGGGACATCGGTGATCAGCAGGCTGTCAGAACGCTACCTGCTCATGGGTAATCTTGGTGAGGGAGATGTGTCGCTGACCATCAGGCAGGTGGAGGAGAGTGACTCGGGCACGTATGGCTGCCGTGTGGACATACCAGGCTGGTTCAATGATCAGAAACATCATCTGACTCTCTCAGTCAATGCGGGTACTTTTTTAGTATTTGTGACAAATGCTAACATAGAAATATGCAAAGTTTCACTATTTTTGCTCTGATAAACGTTTTCTGCCTCTTTAGTGCGCCCAGCTCCCCTGAAGGTAGAGGCAAGAGAGGTAAAGGAACGAACTGTCACTGTTCGCTGGACTCCCGCTTTTGATGGCGGCAGACCCGTTACAAATTACATCATTGATCTTAAAAACAAATATGGTAAGCACAAGTGAATTTGAAAACTAAACAACTTATTACTGTACATCTTAAGATATTGATGATGCCATCTGGAATCCCTTTTGCACAGCATTCTGGGATACCGCTATAAGAACTGATGTGTCTCAACCTCAGCTGACTCAGGTGACTTTAGTGGATTTGCGTCCATCCAAGACCTACAACATTCGCATGTTTGCTGTCAACAGTATGGGAATGAGCGATGCCAGCAACGTTCTGACGCTCACAACAAAAGAAGCAGGTAGACTTTTTTTTTTTTAAGTTCAAAATCATCCTCATCCTGGAAAAGTTCAACCTAGCTGGACCATTAAAAGACAGATGATAAAGATGAAAAAGATTAATCTGCACACTAACCGTAAAAAAAAAAAAAAATAATAATAATAATAATAATGACAATAATAATAATACATTTTATTTAAAAGCGCCTGTGAGGTCACTCAAGGACACTGGACAACACAGGAAAAAATAAAATAAAAAACAATTTAAAATGCATAAAAAGTATTATGGATAAAAGACAGGACAATACTGTAATTACAGAGAGTTAGCTGCAAGAGGTGAGTTTTGATTTGAACAGAGGAAGCGAGTCTGTGTAGCAGATGCCTGGTGGGAGTGAATTCCTAAGGTGTGGGGCAGAGTGGCTGAACGCTGATGTTTTGAGCCTCAGCCCTTCCTCAGACCTGAAGTCTGAAGGCTCCCAATCTGGTGAAATTAAACCACATCGGGAGCTCCAGCTAGTGTGCAGATTCATCTTTTTCATCTTTATTTTTGTTAAGACATTATCAAGATGATGTCAAGCTCAAAAGAGACTAAATTTTATTGAGAGGCCCTTTTAAAGTTTGACTCCCTCTGCAGCACCAGAGGGGCCCCCCCTGGATATGCAACTTGAGGCTCTCAGTTCTCACAGCATCAAAGTTTCTTGGAAGGTAAAGTTAGAATTTTAACAGCATAAGTCAACAATATTCCACGGCGTTTGACATTTGTTGACAGCGACTGTCTTGTCTTGACTAGCCTCCGAAGGCTGATCTCAGAAATGGAGTTCTGCGGAGTTACAGCATCAGCTACAGAGAGTACGATTCTGTGGGGAAACATTTTTACCGGTGGCAACACCTCAGCGTCTCAGTCACGGGGGAGCAAGAGAGAGCCGTTCTGGTGAACCTGAAGCCGTCCACCAAGTACGGAGTGCTTGTACAGGCCAAAACAAACGCAGGAATAGGACCTGCCTCGACCGCACCGCTCTGCTCTACTCTGGAAGAACGTAGGTTGTCAAACATAAGAAGATAAAAAATAAAAAAGAATATGACTCATTGGTTATTTTGATCATAATATGACATATTTTGCTGTGTTTTAAGTTAAAAAAACAACAGTGGCAACAAGTACTTCTCCTTCCACTTCTGCTACTGTGTGGACGCAAGACACAAGTATCACTTCAGGTTAGTGTTACTGGGCTGATAAAACAGACATTTTGTTTAGCTATTCGTAAGAGCTGTAAAATAATAAAAAAAAATGTAATCTTTACAGGAATGACTTCTTCCCAAGTTTATACAACTTCAACAGCTGAGACCATTTTTGCATCCCCATACTGGGAAGAAACCACCACAAGCATCACCACAAGTATTACATCAGGTACTTTTTGTCTTTTACTTGCAGCTTCCTGTCAAACTCTTTCAGGAAAAACACGTCTTTCGTCACAGATTTAGAATAAAACATCAACACATGATAAGAAAACAACATGTTTTCATCAAAGTTCCTGTAGAAGATCCATCCTTTACTGCTACAAGATTATCAAATCGTAAAATGACTTTTTTTCAGAACAAACATGTTCATTTTCATTTAAAGCAAGCTGAGCTGCATGGAAACAAAACTTTTACTAAATATGTGGCTTTTTCACTCCTAGTGTCCCCAGATCCACCAGTAGTTATGGTGAAGGAGGTGAAAGACAATACAATTTCTCTCATCTGGACTCCTGGGTTTGAAGGTGACAGCCCCATTACCGGCTTCTACTTAGAGTACAAAGCAGCCAACGGTAAGAGACAACTCCACTGCGCTGATTACATTGTTAATCTATTCAATATTTGGTGACATCAAACATCTTTTTCTTCTCAGCCTCATGGGATTACACAAAAAATGTTGTCGACTTTGGCCCTAACCAGACAGAGGCCACAATAATAGAGATAAATCCTTCAACATACAACATCCGCATGTTTGCCAGGAGCAGTCTGGGTACCAGTAAAGCCAGCAATGTCCTCACCATCACCACCGGAGAAGCAGGTGTTGCTTTCTTATCTTTCTGTCTCAGCTACGTTACTGTTGCTCACCAGGCAGAGCATCGCTTTAAATGGATGTTTCCAGTAAACTTTGGTTGATTAAACTGACATTTTATTATTAGAACTTGAAACTGGAAAAAAAATGCATCTAACAAAATTAAAGTGTCTCAATCAACAAAGCTCAAAAAACAATATTTTGTACTCATTAAAATGATAAAGTTTTAAAAGTTGAATATGGAACATTTTTGTTAAAAGCTATAATATATATATATTTTTTAAAAATATATTCCCTCCACAAGTCTTTTGGACAGGTGCAGAATGAAAGAACAACATTTCCCCCCAAAATTATATTTAGCCTGAAAATAATATATAAAATACATTTTAACGGGTTTGACAATAGCATTATGTTTTCATCTACAAGCCAATACATGCCGCCATTGCGGGTTGCCAAACACTATCTCTGTTTGCCAAGTATTTTGGGCAAAGTTAGACTAGTACAGGGGGAAAGTGGAGTCAGCAAGTCCAGCTGTTATCCATCTCAGAAGAGCAGTGACCTGAAAAGAGCAAAAACTGGAGTAAATTTAGGTGAAGACTTCACCTAAATTTTCAAATGGACCCACAAAAATGTTTTCCATGGCATCAAAATGCGGAAATGGCGACTTTCCTCGTAGATCCGTAAGCTAACTTGTTTGCTAACGTGGCTAACGTTAGCTGTCAGTTATAAACTCCTCTGCATTACTTGTTGGACATGGTGCAGACTGTTGGTCCCTGACGTATCGGCAGCGAGCCTGGCAACCAAACGGCTTGAGTTGTTTTTCTGCCGTTGCAACAAAAACCTAGACACACGTGATGTTGCTGTTCTGTCCATGTTCCATATTCAACCTTTAATCAGTGAACTCATTAAAGCAACTAGAGGCAGGAATTGTGAAAGAATAAACATGCATGTCCAGTTTTTTAATGCTACTGGATGATGAAGCGTTAGAAACAAAAAGAACGAACCCACCCACGTCTCTCTCCGTTACCTTTAGAGGCTTTGTGCTGCATAATAAGCTGCAATTCAGTGGCCGAATTTCCTGCGCAGTCCTGCAGATGTGATGTCACTAGATGCTGCATACGCGTCCTCGACAGTTTTGATAAAGGAAGAAGACGGTCATGGTGAATTCAAGCACTGCAAGGGATAGTTATGGATTCTTCTGTCGTCAGCAAACGATCAAGATCAACTGAAAGACACTCAAAAGTGGCACTATTAAGAAAATGACTATCAGCGTAGTAAATTTGCTGATAAACGGTACAGCTTCAGTTTGTGCACGCTCCCGTGCCGGCTTGGCTGGCAGCTGTGGTTACCCGCAGCGCCAGACGCGTCACTCATAAGTCTCATTTCTTAATCCTGCCTCTAGTCCCTTTAAGTGGGACCAAAGTGAAAATCATAGTTTGAGGAAAAACTAACTTTAGCTTTAGAAAAAAAAGAGCAATCTTTTTACTATCATTTTTTGTGTACATTTTCTTCATTGACCTACAGTTTTGTCTAAACATGGTCACAGCACCCAAAGCAACCACTCCTCAGTTTGTTAATTTTCTTAAACTAAAGGTAGAGTCCGGAGTGTTCCCCTGTTTCTGTTTGTAAACACTATTCAAACTGAGAGCCCCTCCCCTCGGGCTAATGGTCACAGCCTCAAGCATCTACTTCAAAGCTAGAGAGTGAAAGCCAAACCAACATCAAGCCTGGTTTTTGAGCGTGCACTATCTAAAGCTCTTTTCACCGCAAAATACTTCCTTTTTTTCGCTGCATGTGCCATTTTATCAGGAATATGATTGGGTCTGGTGTCTGCGCCAGTCGAGGCTTAACAAAGAAAAAAAAGAGTTCGCTCCAATTGATGAGTTTATCCCAACAGAACGCTACGCCCTCAGCTCTGTCATTGGCTGGAGACAACACACAAATCTCCACCCAGAAATATCCTGAATAAATAAAGGGAAAAGGCAACATACAGTTAGGGGAGTGGGAGTTGCAAACAAAACCCGCCGCCACACGAAAGCGGAGGCCCAAAGGTGCGGATTACGCTGGATTTCACTCACACAAGTCTAACGTTTATTTTCAGTGGAAAAAACTCCTGACTCTACCTTTAAGTATTTACAGTAACATAAAACATAAAACAGCTTGTTCAACTGTTTTATGAATGAACAGCAAAACTTGAACTTCCTTCTGCTTTATTTCTGATGCGGGTGTGCCTCACAGGTCATCGTGGGGACAGTCTCATCGCCACCATATCAGCTGATACTATTGTAAGTATCAAACTGGGACGAGCACTTATCAACAGTTTGGATATTAGGTATTATCTGTGCCAAAGTTTCTGCTCTATAAGCCCACACATTTTTCTCCGGGTACAAGCTGGATGAGGTGATCTTTAGCTGCACATATCTCCTCTGCTAGGTGCCTGCTGAGGACAGTCACGGCGTTCACCCAGCTGCCATCATTGTGCCAGTGGTACTGGTGGTGCTGATTGGTGCTGTTGTAACGTGGCAGCTTTCACGTGAGTGCTCCCCCTACAGCTTTACATTGAAACCCAATAAGATGTTCTTCCTTCATTCGATACTTGTTTCTCTTCACAGGAATGAAACAAAAGAAGGCCAGTCTGACCATGTGAGTGTGGACATCGCCATGTTAATTCAGAGGATTTTAATATATGACACAAGAGTAGCTTCACTGAACAATTGTCCTCTCGTGTCTACAGGTGGCTGACCAATGGAGTGATACGTTACAGAGGTGCAGAGCCTCTACAAGAGCTGTGAAACTTTGAGTTACACTGCATTTAATCCAGTGGGGAGATGGGAAAACTGAGCGTAACAGCACTTCTTTATTTTATGACATCTGGAAGTGAAGAATAGAGATTTTTTTGTCTTCTTTGATGGGGGAAAGAAACCTAAGTTTCTAAAACATCAACTTCTCTTATTGTAATTTAGATGAACTGCACAGAGAAAGTAGCCTCTACTCACTTTAAAGCTGCTCACAAAATGTTTAGTTTGGAGTTTTATACGTTTTATATAATGTTTATGCACTATCAGAAATTCATCATGTAATGGGAAGGCACCACTGCTTTGCAATTATTTGAACTTTTTCTAATAAACATCTGTCGGATATCTGATGCACTTTACTGTGGAAACTTAAATGAATAGAAGTTCAACAATTATTGAGCCACTAAAGAGGATGTTTTAGGACACTGGCTTCATAAAAATGGTTGTTTCTTGTAGAGTGACCACATGACTGTGATGGCTCATTAGAGCTGTTACTCAATATCAGTTCAGACTCACATTAGTCAAGAAATCGGTTTCCAGACACAACGGTCAAAATGAGCTGTGTTACGAGACGCATTCAGATTCAACACTAAGGCAGTGGAAAATTTCATAGCTCTTCAATGATAGTTGTTAAGCACCTTTAAAAACCAGTGCTATGTATATGCAGCTGCAGTCAGGAGTTTGGATGCTTATAAAGGAGCAGGTGCAGGAGGAGTTCCTAAATAAGTAGGAAAAAAGAAACAAATCCCGTTTAAAGAAGGTTATACAAAATATAATAAACTCAAAATGTGCTAAAATGCTTCAGAAAAGTACTTACCACATCATTAAAGCCTGGTGTGTGTGTGGGCGCGCTTATGCTACATTATGGGGACCATTTTCCGTATTTTACCATCACCGTGAGGACGTTTTGCCTTCGTGGGGACATTTTCCTGGTGCCCACGGGTCCAAATCCCATTTTGAGG
Organism: Atherinomorus stipes; assembly: GCA_023101725.1. Classification (NCBI taxonomy): domain Eukaryota; kingdom Metazoa; phylum Chordata; class Actinopteri; order Atheriniformes; family Atherinidae; genus Atherinomorus; species Atherinomorus stipes. The sequence continues at coordinate 878,794 of JALJCO010012807.1, forward strand.
GTCAAGATTAGGTTTTGTAGATTAAGTTACAATTAGATTTTGGTTAGGATTAGGGCAAGGGTTAGGTTTAGGCAATCAGTTATGGGCGTAAGGTTTAGGGTAAGGGGCTAGGGAATGCATTATGTCAATGGATGTACCCCACGGGGATAGCAAACCAACGTGTGTGTGTGTGTGTGTGCGTGTGTGTGTGTGTGTGCGTGTTTGTGTGGGTGTGCGTGTATGGGTATGGGTGTGTGTGTGTGTGTGTGTGTGTGTGTGTGGGGGGGGGGGGGGGGGGGGGGGGTTGTAAGTACAGATGTGCTTGAAAGTTTACATACCCTCCTATTCTAGACAGAAAAGAATCAGCTGCCAGTTAAACAAGTTGAAACTGACAAAAGTGATAATAATAATAATATACAAGAACCTAGTCAAAGACATTATATTAAAATCAAATAAAAATTAAACATCCATAGTTATGAACAATGTAAATTTTTCACTCAAAACGTGAAATTTGAATTTACTCAAAACTTGTGGACTCCATGTCTTCTTTCAACCACCAGAGGGCACCAGAGTCCCAGCAGTCAGACGATATGAGCCTCTCCAACTCACTAAGAGCCCCCCTCCCGTCCTCTGGGGCACGCACTGCAGCCAGCTGGATTTCCATCCATCTGTCCTGTAAATCTCTTAATTGTCCTAATTAAGGAGAGGAGGAAGAGGAGGAGATCTGATACCTCTGTGGAGCTCAGAGACAGCTGCCTGTGAGGGAGTCTCCCACTAATAGGGGATCACAGGGGGTATAACTAAGCCACTTGTCGCAGTGGGAACCACAGAGCACAATGAATGGATGTTTAAAAACATACTTCCACTTCCTTTTCAGCTTGTTTATGTCTCTAAAAAAAATATCCCAAAACATAACCACTGATGGCGGCGCAGTTGTTTTTGTTGTTTCTGACAGCACAAGCTGAAGCGTTTCACTTCTGGAGAAACAGACGAATTGTCTTCAGTGGTGTAAATATTGCTTGATTGTTGTATTGCTGTGATACTTCATCACAAACTCAAAGCTACAAGCATGTAAGTCACAGTAAACTTTGTGACCATGGCCTGTAAACAGAAGTCAACCACATCCCTCCTATCTGGGCTTCCTCTGATCCATGGACCTTTTGCATTGCCGTCCTTCCGCTCCCCCACCCCCTCTTCCTCACTCAGGCTTTGCTTACAGCGCCTGTTCCTGTCCTGGTGCTTTCCTCCATCGCAACCTTCTTCATCGATCTTCCTCTCCACTCATGTCCTGCTGATTACACTGTGTGGCACTTGCATAAACAGAAGAAAAGAGGCTAGGAAGGCTGTGGGCAGCGCTGGTTTGATGACTTTGATGAGGTCTCTTTGATTGGCCGCACAGCCAAAAACCAATTAACCCCCCTGCCACCTCAACCCCCACCTTTACCAGCACTCCGCAGGCCATGCAACCAGTAGCCCACACAAAGCAACAAACCAGAAGTCAATTCACAAGGGATGGCGGGGGTTGGCACACAAATGAAAACAGCTGATCTTGCGACCCTGCAGTCAATTCACAACCTGTCTCATTGCCCCAACAGCTTTGTCACCTCATTCACAGCATGGTTACCGGTCCTCTTTAAGCATCTATAACCAAATATCCATTAAGGGAACAGTACAATACATTTTACATAAGCTGTGCAGAGCTGTGTCCGCTGAGTGTGAAACTGCAGGTGGGAGATTGAGGATGGAGGAGGGAGTGCATGGTAATAATAACAGCAGTACCAGCAGTGGGGACAGAGTACTGTAATAAATCATGCACTGTGGTTCTGGCCACATCAAGGCACTAACATTCAGGAAATGGAGACTCTGAATGGTACCGCATGCACCAAAGACTTAGCTCCACAGGAGGGGCTGATCTGCAGGCCTTGTTGCCCCGGAACGGATGCATGGTCCTGGGCTCAAGGAACAGCCAGATGTTGGCCTTTCTGAAGCGCCTTATGAAGTTGAGAGGAACAGAGCAGATGAGAGTATTGAACAGGACTGAAATAAAAGCAGCATGGAGTTGAGGTGGAGCACAAACGGGAGAGCTGAGGTATGGCCTATTTGCTGATGAAAGAGCCACTAATTGATTCAAGTCTTTATCCGAGCCCCCTGCAAACTACAGCAGCTCAAAGGGAACTTTTCATCTTGTTAGAGCTATAACATGCCTGTCAGAGTGGAAATGAAAACAAGGCAAAGTAGTAATCCTGGAATCAGAACCAAAAGTTTCATGTGAGCTGGACAAAATTCAAAGAAATTACAGTTAACTGATAACAGACCTGAGCTGAGGATGAAGATGAATTATTGATCCAAGATCACTTCATATGTGAGGCAATCTGATGTTGTGCATGTATGTGATCTGATTAGCCAACCTGAGCCAGATGGAAGGCAGAGCACTTGTCTGAAGGTCAGACATAACAGTTGCCATGGAGACATCACCAGGTAGACCAAGTTAACAACAACGTTGTACTGCCCTGTACCTTTTGGGACCTATCAACCCAACCATGTGTGTGTTTGTGTGTGTGAGTTTGAAATGTATTTGGATAAAGAGACTATATAGAGACTGAGATTTGTGTCATTTCTTAAAAAAGAAAGAAAAATAAAACACTGCAACTTTAAAATCTGTGGAAAATATGTAAAAAAAAAACATTTGAAAATGATTCAAAGAGATCAGCCCTGATTGGTTAGCTATGCAGGTTCCTGAGTATATATATCTGATGACTGTGGTGACAAATATTCAGTGAATGAACAGTGGACATTTACAGAGAATATTTTCACTTTTCTCCCAGTTGGTGAGAAAACCTCGCAGTTGCTACGTCGTGCTCCTGTTTCTATGTGTGGTATCACTCTCTCTTTACATAATCAATTGTGAATTTCTCTTTTACTGCTCGAGAAAATGGACATGTTGCTTGAGAATGTGAGAAAAGCATGACACTCAATCCAGCAAAACGGAGAATCCTCCAAAGATCAGGATGGAAAGTGAAAAAAAGAAAATCAAAGTAAAAAGAATTGCCAACAAACAGATGGATGTTGCACAGATGAAGATGCACCAAGTGTCTGCATGGTCTACCTGAATCTTTAACATGTTTTCACAAATTGCACCAAAGTTTAATAATCCTTCCATGCATGACTGAAAATTGTTTTATAGAATTTGGTTGCAGAATTCCTGCATTGTTATATTTTCTAACCAGTTACACATGTGAACTGAAAATAATGTGAATACTTATCATAAAATGTTGCTATTTAGCAGATCTTGAGCTAAGTGGCAGATTTCAACCTTCTCGGAAGTCTAAGTTTCCATAGAAACACACAAGACTTTAGGTTGATGTAGCGAGTTCATCAAAGGCTGAAAAAAAAAATTGCATTTGGCAGCCAGTCATTGAGGACAGAAATAGCTATACTGACATGCTTGTTGCTTCTCTTTGCACACCCATAATCCTTAATGCTTGCAGATATTTCCATAAACGTTTGAACATCCAAAACCATATCTTGTACGATTCATATCACACGTCACCTCTCATTCAGGCAGCATTAAGTGTCAGAGCTTTGAACAGAAGCATGGGTCTTAATCTGTTTAAAATTTGCTGCCTTCTCTCTGCTAACACCACTGACTTTTGCTTTTTTAGACACCTGCCCAGAGGCGAGTTCTAGTAAGGAGAGGCGTCAAATTGGAAGATCTCCATCGTCCTGGCAGCTGAACACAGTGGAACTCTTGGATCTGTTCAGGGGATTGGACCAGCTGAGCGCTGCCATGGAAGACAAGTGGCTGGCGCTGTTGAATAGAGGAAAGAGTGTGGAAGGATGGAGGGAGAGAGGGGAGAGTAGAGGGGGAGAGAGCGAGAGGTAATCACATCAGGGGATTAGTGGCTGTTATTAATGGGGAATAAGGCTCTTTGCTGTCACTCTCACACTCTCATGCACACAGACCCACACAAAATTCACTTTTATGATCCCCATCTATCTATCTATCTATCTATCTATCTATCTATCTATCTATCTATCTATCTATCTATCTATCTATCTATCTATCTATCTATCTATCTATCTATCTATCTATCTATCTATCTATCTATCTATCTATCTATCTATCTATCTATCTATCTATCTATCTATCTATCTATCTATCTCTTTGTTTGTCAGAAAGTAATTCAATTACATTGCTGCTTCTCGTCTCCTCGTCCAACCTCTGGCCGACGGCAATGCATTATGATTTTGGTTTGTAATATTCTCGCTACCTACTTCATGTGGGAGAAAAATGATCTGCTCCCGTGTGCATATCTGTGTGAGTGTGTGTGCAAGTGTCTGTGTGCGTTTGTGCTGGCATGCCACCCCCTTGAAAGATGGCCATTCAGTGGTGAACAAACAAGACATTTGTCTAAAGTCTTGCATCACCTCAGGGAAGACTCTGGAAATGTGCTTTGCCAGGTTATCGCTCGCTGTTATTTTCAGTCTCCCTGTGATTCACAGGATTCAAACTTCATGCCATGATTTGTGAAAAAACATTGACACTTGTCAGCTGTGACACATGCACTTGGGAATAATTTGATAACTGTCCAAGCGAATGTTTCTAACTCAGTTGAAATGATTAAGATGTAGCCTTTTTTCTATGAAAAAATAACATAGATACATCCTTCTCTGCAAGATTCAGACTTTAAACTCAGGAAATTAAATATTCATCCAGAGGGAAATATTTGAACATTTTCCTTAGGCTGAATCAACTGAAAATACACATTATGTACACTACTAGACAAACATTAGGACACCTTCCATTAAATCTAATGGTCAGGTGTGTCCAAACGTTTGACTCGTGCAGCAAATAATAGTCTGCAAATGTTGTCAGAAGGTGGTATATGACGCAGTGGTTGCAAACCAGAAAGAAAAGAAAGAATACATATTGTAAAACAAAGCCAGTTGCCTTGGCTACATGTGTGAATGCAGCAATATCTCTAAGAATAGGCCAATTTCTCCTTTAGAAAAAACAAACAAGAAAACTGCCCCAAAACAGATAATTTATATGATCAAACATAAAAGTAAAATGTATCCTCAAAAGTTTCAATCCCAATTGTGCATGTTAATTCTCTTCTAAAAATTTTTAATTATATACAAAAACAACAATTTCTTAGTAGATAATTATGGTTTGGTATAAGATACAAAGTTTTCTTCAAACTTCAAACATCTGTTCAGATTTGGGGAAACTTTAAACATCAGCAACTAAAGAATTTAACATCTGCAGTTGTTACCTCAGACTGTGGGCTCTACTGATGGTTGCTTCGGACAATTTCACTCACTTTCGTAATGCAGAGGATGATCTAGTATCAGCTTAACCAAATGCATCCCCCTAATTAAACTTCATAATAAAAAATGTTAATGTTAGCATTTGCGAAGGTGCTACAACAGTAGAGAGGAAAACTATCTAAAGTTAGAAATCTTGGCTTTATAAGTGAGATTTTGAAATATTTTGCATTTTATCCAGTAAACGGTACAGTGACGAACAAAGATGAGGTACTTTGTTCCAATCAATGTTCCAATCAGTGGTTGTATGCTACAACAACAAATCTCATGATTTGCTAACTAACATGCTACCTCAGAACAGCTCGTAATATCAAGTCATTGTTATCTCACTGCCTGCTTATGACCACAATCAGCTACAACAGGTCTTCTGTCAGTCTGATCAAAAAAAAAAAAAGACTTGTAAAATGCAGCCCACAGTCATCTGTTTTCACTAGTTTTATTTATTTATTTATTGTAGCATTTTATTATAGAACTGAAGCCACAAAATAAAGTTTCAAGATGTTCTATCATCTCATCAAGCATACAGTTATGTGACACTACATGGGAAAACATTATATCAATGCTAAAGGGTGACATTCAAAGATGCAAGCAGAAAATCCTGAAGAGAATATGGTGGCTTTGGAGAGGATACTGCAAGAAAATTCAGTCATTTCTTTAAAAGAAAGTCCTCTCCCAGTCCTCTCTTATCTTGAAGGAAACAGAGATTAAAGACACACAACGTAACTTTTAGACCTTAAAAATATGCGTTTCTGACTCGTTTTGATGGCACACCAACATTCATTATGCGCATTTTTGAGCCGTCACTGCCCAGGGCAGTGTGGGCTCAGAAACAGCAGTATGTGAGATTCCCATCCGGGACGCGACCGTGATGTTGAGCTGACTATTGGTTGCAGCACCGCGTCACTCACTAGCAACCGAATGTAAACCAGGTATCAACACGCGGGTGTTTTGAACGCGCATCATGTTGGATTCGGTAAAGAAACGCAAGGAAACATTACCGGAGGAAGACAGGAAAAGAAAGCAAGGAAGGGACAAAACAAGAGTCAAGATAATACTGTCTTTTACTGGCTGGAGTGAGCTCACAGTACAGGTACGATACAAGATGGATGCTAGTTTAGCTGCCGGTAGGGGGCGTGTCACTGAGAAAACTGCTAGAAGTTCCGTTGTGTGTCTTTAAAGGAGCTTGGACCCGACCAATTGGACTTAAAAATCCAGCAACAGGCATGTGATCAAGAGCAAAGTTGCATCCGAGGCTTCTCCCACTCATGCTATTAAAAACTGAGTTGGCTAGTTGGATGTGATATTAGCAATGGCTTTTTTTTTTCCTTCCCATGCTTGCTTTTTGAAGTGTTGGCACTGAACCGTTGGGCAACAACAGGAGTGAAAGACCTAAAATATCCGTCTTTTGCAGGGAGACAGGTTTAAGGTGTGTAGGGAAGAATTTCTTGAAGATACAATGAGCAGCCCCTTGAATATACCCGATGCTCAATGGAAACAAGCTGAAGACAGAGCTCATCCACAACAAAGAGGAGTTCAAAACCTGTATCAGTGGGGGGCTGTTCAATTGATGATGTGCTTTATTTAGAGAATATGAATTACGAATAATGATTAGAAGCTCCCTCATTTGACTGTTTTTGAACAAAGAAGCTGACTGAGCAGATCGGACCTGGAAAGGTAGGCTTTTCCAGAGTTTAGGGCCCACCACTGAAAAAGCTCAGTCTCCTCTGGACAAGAGCCTAGATTTAAGGCCCCTTCAGATAGAACGTGAAAAGCACGGGCGGCCAGCAGCAAACCCATTCATTGTGTATGTGTTACCGCGGCGGCAGCGCGTTCCACCATGCCCCAGAGCTCAGTGGTAAGCGAGGTGGGCGTATGCCGCCGCGGTACTGCTGATGCCGTTGATACTGCTGCGATGACATCCTAGCGCGTCCAATAGAAGAGGCCAGTTCAGGGAAAACAGTGGTCCTCGGTCAGCCTGAAGTAAACCTAGAAGCGGTTTGTATGAAAGAATGCAGCTCCCGGACGAGCCTGAACTCCCCCGAGTCCTGCATTGCCATTAGGATCAGGTGGACCCCCACCCTTTTATTTGCTGCTGATCTCCCCCTACTCAGAAGAAAAGCTCTAAGGAGGAAGTACGTCTTTCACAATGAAGCGTGCCGGGGAGAAAACACTTCCTGTTTTGTCGCTTAGCAACGCATGCCTGACGTGTTTGCTGCTGCCGTGCTCTGCCGCCGACTCTGCGCCCTACCCCGCGGTGAGCACAGCGAAAATCGCGTTCTGTCTGAAAGGGGCTTCAGGAACGGTCAAGTGAAGTTTGATATTTTGGTCGTCGCTCCAGAGTGAATCGCATGTTGAAGCAGTGCCACGACCAGACTGAGAACTCTTTCCTCTGAGAATTTCACATTTCACATGTGCGAAACAAAAACGGAAGTAAACTGGAGGCAGCATGTCATCTGAATAGAGTTCTCGTTGTAGAACTGACAGATCGCACTGCCCACGTCTGGTCAGCCAATTTCTCGTCCACACAAGAAGTTGTCGCCTTTACTTTTTGGTAAATTCTTCACAAAGAAGAGCGCAAATCGCCAAGGCAGCGTGTTTTTTTGGTGATAGCATGCTGTTGCTGTTTTTGTCTTCTTCTTCTTGTCTGTCTTCTTCTACTACTAGCCTACATCTTTTTATTGCATTGCATGTAGGGATTGTTCAAGATCCCAACCTGTCTTTGAGGACGCATAGTGAGAAGTCAGATCGCATCCGAGCATCGGTTTGTACCATGTGAGGACATATGTTGCAAGCTGTGAACTTTTGAACTCTGCGACTGATTCGTACAATTTGAGTTGGGGCTGCGAGCAACGATTGAAAAAAATCGCACAACCCAGGCACATCATGACTGTGTCCAAATGTCCTCCCTACTCCCAAACCCCTCATTCACTACATAGGGCTGCACTACATAGCACTCTATCTAGTGCACTCTTTCTGCCTGTGATTCAGACACGAAGCTGACTACTTTTCCCTCACCGCAAATCACATGATTACCAGCTGTGTCCGTGGCAACCACAACAGCACCCACGACGCACGAAAAGATGTCATTCCAGATCACATCCTTAATTTTAAATGACATTTTTTTTCTTTATTGTGTTTTCTTTCTGTTGTTCTTTTTTCCCTGCTTGATATGTCCAACACCTGCACATTTAAAAACAACTGAGAGTCAGTGCAGAGAAGAGAGAAAAGGAGTGGTGTTTTCTAGAGCCAGTCAGCATTCTGGCTGCAACATTTTGCACTCTTTGGAGTCGCTGGAGAGACTTCTGATCCAGCCCAACATACAGGGAGTTGCAATAATCCAACCGAGACGTGATAAAACAATGGATAGCTCTTTCAAGGTTGTTTTGTGGTAGATATGCTTTAATTTTACCCAGAAGTCACAACTGGAAGTAACTTGTCGTAACAACAGAACTAATCTGTTTCTCAAATGCAAAGCCCGAATCAAAGGTCACACTGAGATTTTTAACTTGTGAGCACAAATAAGAAGCCAGTGGCCCAATAGATCTATTGATCTTCAAGTTGGCCACAGAATTTGAGACGCCAACATAAGAATTTCCATTTTATTTTTGTTCAGGGACAAAGAATTAGAGGACATCCAGTTCTGCACTTCACTCATGCAGTTTGATAACTTTTTCTACGGGTGCCGTGCAGTTCCCAGCTGTAATTGGCAGGCTTTTATCCAAAGAAAAACAACTATTTTACGTAAAAATTTGAGGATTTAAAGGTTGAGTCCAAAGTCCCTCCAGCGTTTCTGTTTGCAAACAACAGTATTCAAACGTAGCGCTCCTCCCTCTCAAGCTAATGGCCGCCTCGTTGTAGCTAGCCAACTTCAAGCCTCTCCTTCAAGCTCAGAAGCTGGTACAAGCCAAACTATTATTAACCCTGGTTTCAAAGTGCATTATCTGAAGCTCTTACTTTTCTTCAGTGCATCCACGGTGCTTCCTTCCTTTCTTTTTTTTTTCCTTTGAGAGTTCGAGTGACTGGCGTCTGCTCCAATCATGAGCTTATTTCCACACAGCATCATGCTCTTAGCTCTGTCATTGGCTGCCGATATAAACAGAAATCTCCACCCAGAAACGTCCCGACCAGACCAAAACAATACAAAAGAGCGAATTACAGGCAGGGGGAGAGAGAGTTGCATTCAAGCGCACCTCGACACGGGAGTAAAGGCCCAAAGGCGGGTTTTGAGACGAATTTTACTTGCTCAAGTCTAACGTTTGTTTTTTACGGGGGGAACTTTGGACTATACCTTTAAGGAGTTAGAGAACTTTCCCGATATGAGAGTTTCCATGCACTAACATATATGTATGTATGTGCATGTGACTTGTAAAGTTGCTGTGCATGGCCTAAAACATGGCTCACCTAAAAGCCCCTGTGTAATTCCAGCCCTTGACAGCCCTTCTATGTGGCAGTGTGCAAGGGATCCTGGGATGTTTTCAGTTAGAAATGTTGGTTTCTGGAGATTTAAAAGTGCAACTTTTAACTCCACACCAGCAACATATCTTTTAATGGTACATGCATTTAAAGGAATGGCAACTCTGACATCAGTGTGTAGATTATAAACTCATTTGAGTGAATAGTCAAATATGCATCAACATAAACACAAGCACATGCAGATGACAGTCACAATAGGTTTTCGGTGAGAAGATGTAGGGGCCTCGGCTAAAGAGGCACATTTACAGGCTCTTTCATCAGTGAGATTTCGCCTCAGCCTTGCATAGAGCCACAAAGACACCAGTATCCCACCGTGAGCTGCAGACACAGCTGCACTGCAGTTTCATCATCTGAATGGAGTTTCACAGCAGTGGCAAGGAAACCAAAGTCCCCAAGCTCTATCATATCATCCAAGGACCCTGGAGGGGCAGCAGCATGTCGGAAAAGCTCAGCGGCGAGACAAATAAGTAAATAGACAAAATCCCCATGCAAAGCGAGAAGAACTTAACGGATGGATGGAGAGAGGCAGTCAGCCGTTCCTTGTGGCCAAGCAGAGAGCCAACAATGAAAATACACTCAGTGCTTTATGTTTTGTCTTTTCATCCCTTTGACAGCCTTACAATAAATGAAGCAGAGAAACTTAAGTTGGACATAAAACTTCCTCACAGGTGTTAAATTGAGATGTACTTTCTTAAATAAATTGGAGCTTTGTCGCTCTTGTCTCTAAATAAGTAAACAATACAAAAAGTACAACTGCCTGCTTGTTTTTACACGGCTGTGGCTTTTTAAGTTGGTATCTATGAACAGAAGGAGCTGAAGGCCCTGTGGGGATACACTTACATATCCACAGACACACACATGCCAATCTATCTGTCTGTCAGCTCTGTGCTCATAATCACATCCCATCCCATCGCGTTCCCAGACACACAACCCCCCTGCTTCGCTTCACTGTAGGGGGAGAAAAATGAGAGTCCCCCCCCCTCCCAAACGCTCTCTAAGATTAAGGATTTGTGTTTTACATGTGTTATCATTGCTTCCCTTCGTTATCCACCTGCTTTTGTCTCAGCCTCCTCCTCTAATTAGAATCTTGTCCCTTTCATTCCCCCATTCGCCTTTTTTTTTTTACCTGTGAGAGCAAAGAGAAGAAGAGCAGGGAGAAGGAAGAGGAGAAGAAGAAGAAGAAAAAGGAGGAAAGAACGGGTGAAGGAAAGATGAAAAGCCCGCCACACGGAGCGAGTGGTGGAGCGTTGTGGAATGCTGTGTCTGAGGGGAGGATGAAGGCGCTTGTCACGTCTCATCACGCAAACCTTTACGCACACACACACATATATGTGTGCACAACCTGGCTGTGGTGCGCCAGAGACACGCAGTCCCACTGAGCCGAGCTTTGAAAAGAAGAAAGTGCAAAGAGAATGAAGAAGAAGAAAGAAGAACAAGCATGAAGAAGCCACCGTGTTGGATGTTTCATTTTGACCCATATTTGTCCTGACGCATAAATCAAACAGGCTCTGAGGAGCCCAGCGCATCTGTCACAACAGGGTGTTGAAGAAAATATCTAAGCAGATCCACCCGAATGCACACACCACTGGTGGCACAAACTGCAATTAGGAACTGCAAATAATGAGAGGAATAGAAAGTATGTAATGTTAAGGCAGGCAAACCTTGATGCCACAGATTTCTTTTCACAAACGTGTGCTTCTCTAACAAGCATCAAATTATTGCCTTATGCTCTCTTCCCCTTCCCTGCACCACCCCCACCCTTCCCGTCTCCCTTCCCTTCCCTCCCTGCCTCCAGCCAACTCCAGTGCTGTCTGTCCCTTGGCCCACAGTGTGGCCTCCTTGGCTGTTTATGTGCAAGGTGAGGACAGGCTGGCGCTGGGCCTCAGAGTGTGGTCAGGCCGTGTTTACATCTGTCTGGCCCTGGAGCCTGGAACCTGGAGCTGTGTGCCGGTGCATCCTGGACATCACCCAAAGGACTGTAGCAGGACCTGAGGACAGACTGTCACTCAGGCTCAGACTATGCAGGACTGTCACGTGAATGGCCTACAGTGTCAAAAGGCCTTACATGTCATTTTGCATAACTAGCCCATTTTCCTGCTTTGCTCTTAATTCGTGTAGTGCTTTTGTTATTTTATTGCCCTCAACTTGCTTTGCTCCACATCCCCCCAGACTTCCTAGTATATGAGAGATGCTAGCATAAGGAGCTTGTGCCTGTTAAGACAGCCCGCTTTCTCTGATTGAATGTCTATCAGTTAGTACTTGGGATTGGAGTGTCTGAGATATGTTTAACATGCACTAATCTGCTAGAAGCAGCAAAGAACTGAATAGCACTGGTTGCGGTACATGACAAACAGTGTGATCTGTCTTTTGTTTTTGATAGCTGATGAATATGCATGTGGCCCTGGGAGTGACTGAGTCTGGGGTGGGGTAGGAGCTCAGAAGAGCATGTTAAACAATAGAATTACATCTCTGACATGCATCCACCGCAAGGCTGGGATTAAACACAACCTAGCAGAAAAAAAAAAAACAGAAAAGAGGGAATAAGGGGAAGGATAGAGATAGAGAGTGGAGCGATAAAGAAAAGATCCGCTGCTTATCTATTGAAGAAACGGAGGCCTCGGGGAGAAGAGGGGAGGAAGGAGATGAGGAGGGAGGTAGTGGTGGCAAAGAGAGACGGGAGACTGGGAAAGGAGGGGATGGGGGGAGCGGGTCGTCAATCCGATGTATTTAATTTCTTTTGCTGTTAGTGAATCATCAAGGGGATGATCCAACAGTGGATCAAAAGAACAAGCAAGGGAACTGGAAAAAAAGCAGATTAATGCAACAGAACAAAGAAGCACTCCCTCCAAGATGATCACAACTCCTCTTTCTCCATCTTTTACTTTCCCTTCATCTCTTCTCAGTTTTCTACATTTTTCTGCTCCTCTTTCAACTTTTATTAATAGTAAAGACTTACAGTAAATAAGGCATGAGAGCATCCACAATCAGAGATGGCTTGGCAAGGGATATTTCCGGCCCTCAGGACATCTCCAAAATGCTCTTGAAAGGTAAAATCTGGAAACATCTGATTCATCGTTATTGCCTTCTAAGCGTTCAGTCATGTAATGTCAGCGCTTCCCGTGAGGCTATGAGCAAACCACTTGTTTAGTCTGCGCTGCCCTTGTTGGCTGAGAGTTGAACAGTTTTATGAAAAGCCTACAGATCAGAGTGGTGGATGTCCAGGGAGCGTGTCCGTTTTTATTTTGAATTCTGAGGCCTGCTCAGACAGTGTTCATGTTTAAAGTAAAGCCTTAATCTGGGCTGTTATACACCAGTACAGCCATAGCATAGTTCCCCTTGAGTGGTGTTGGTTTGTGGTGGTGTCGAAAGTGTTTTTGTGTAATATTGTTATTGGCCCAGAGCTGATCCCTCTGTCTTTCTGCCAGTGAGAGGAGAGTGTTATGGGCCATATCTCAGAAGTGTCATCACTGTGGTGCAAGTATTGAACTCAGGAGGGGTTTGGATGATAGTACTGTTTGTGTGTGTGTCTGTGTTTGCAGCTAAGGTGGATGAGGGGCTTGCCAGGTCAGGGTTGAATGGCACTCCAAAAGACAAAATGGGCAGCAGAGATAGTCAAAGCGTGTTGAGTTAAAACAAATATAAGAGGCCCCAGTAAGACTATTTCCAGCCCATTTTGCATTTTATTGCACTCCCTTCCAATCCTCCCTCTTTTTCCTTCTCACTTTTCCTACCTCCCTCTGTCACTGTACCTGTCACTCTGCCCAAACTGCTGCAACTCCCACTCAGTTCACCATAGAGCCTTCTCATACCTGCCTGTCTTCTCCAGATGGCAAATTGAGACAAGTATGAGTGTGTGTGCGTGTCCCCAACTCCGGACTTCACCCCCTTCGTCCGTCTGATAAACTGGAATGACCTGAAGTCTGAAAAGTCAAGTGGTGTCCAGCCAAGCTCACGGATGGTTGACAGTCAATATTGACCCTGGGCTCAGTGTCTGTCTGTGGAAACGAGGAATGCCCACCCTCCCTCTCTTGTCACCTTGACTTACACACACACAGATAGGACCAAGTTGTCGGCAGAGTCTTGACCTGCTGGCTGACCCCCGTCTGGGTATTTTCTCATCCTCTTGCTGGATAAGAACAGGCTAGGGGAGGCTGTGAATCTGTTCCCACCTCTGCAAGCCAGCAATGAATGATGGATGGAAGTGAGATATTGTCACTGATGCTTAAATTCGAAGGTGCATTGTTAACTGCTCTTTGCCAAAAGACACAACAAAGGAAATCGTCAGGCTTATGCAGAGCGTTGAAGCGTCTCTTTTGAGAGTTTGTGTGTCTACAAGAAAGTTAAAAAAAAGGATTGCTTGTGCATACAATGATGTATCAGTGTCCCACTGTGCACTTGCTTTTGTATGTTTGTCAGCACAAACACCTAACATTGAGGGAGACAGGCTGCCTCCTGACAGTTATTTGCTAGTTTTGGGCTCTCTGTGTTCTGTCTAACTTTCTGTCTCTTTCTCTACTGAAATTACCCCTGGAGGACTGAGCGAGGGTAAACACCACCGCCGAGAAAAGGCTCACGACACTCGGCTTGTTATTGTGAGAAGCTCCCCTCTTTGTCTTTTTCTCTCCTCTGTTTATCTGTGACTCCTGTTTGTCAGCGATCTGGCTTCAACAGCGACTGTGCGTATGCTCTTTATGCTTTTGCACCTCAAAGCCAAGTGTGCACTATGAGGTACAGTAGTATTACGTTGCAGATATGTGAAAGGCCGAAACCCAGTGAAGAAATCGTTACAGCTGGCTCAGCTGCTCTGTCGGGTCATTACAGAGAAATTTATATGGGAGCAAAAATGAAAGCATTGGTCCTCAGTGGACTTGTAAGGCTGTGACTGTGAGAGCATGATCGTGGGAGTTTGATATTACATGAAATCATTTCAAGTTCCATCAATTATCCAGCTCATTGGCTGAGGTGAGGTGCCACCAGCTTGAACATCAAGGTTTTAGCCTGAGAGAAGCAACTTGATACTAAGTGATTTATTCATGAAACCCTATCAGCAGCCTTTCCTCTCCCCTCTGAATATGAGCTTCCTTTGGGAAAAGAGTGATTGCTTGATGATGAAGCATCTTAATGCTTTCAGACAAGTGAATCACAGATAAATACATGGGCTGTAGTTTAACTACCCACATCATACAGACAAGTATGCAGTATGTACCGCATGCTGCATCTACAGTATAATAATGTTTTTGATGAAACTGAAATAATTTATTTGGAAATAACCTCCACCCTTCAATGCTTTAAATGAAGAGGGGTTTTCATGACTTTCTAAAATACACCTGAGAGACAGGTAATACCTGCCAGACAGCTACAACTTGCACTCATTCCAGTACATTCCAGTCTTTTGTTAGGACTGTATGTACAGTACAGACCTTGCCGTTGGTGCCAACAGGAAACAGCGACATTATTCTGGCACATTTACCTCACAGGTCATTTTAGTTGAAAGTTGAAAATGGTGTATGCTTGAAGCCAGTGGCCATGGCTTTCTTCCAAGGTATTGAATGGTTTAAAGGGGAAGTTAGTTTTTTTTCAATCTGGACCTATTTTCTAGCATGAAATATATTCATTTCTCACCCAGACAGTTTTGGTGCAACTTGAATTCCTTCGGGAGATATTTAGATCCACTCGAGATTAGGGATGTAACGATATGAAAATTTAATATCCTGGTTATTGTGATCAAAATAATCACGGTTATCATTTTTATCGCGGTATTATACCCCAAAGCATCTTTAAAAACATCCAAAATGGGTCTAAATGTCTACTTTGTCCTTTTTGAAGGGAGAAAAATCTCAAGAGATATGTCATCCTTGGTGCCTTTGTTGCCTTCCGCCATTTTTTCATAAATGAAACAAACTCCAACTGCTAAAGCTTTTCCAGCCAATGAGCAGCATCACTGGGAGTTTTTCAAATTGCAGTAATCAGTCACGTTTTAACGATAATTAAAATCTGAAACGGTATTACTAATCGCTGGAGATTTATCATGGTTAACCATTTTACTGGTAATCGTTACATCCATACTCGAGATCAGCGTATGTCCAATATAATGGACTTGATGGGGCAACTGCGCGCAGCCTCTAAATAAGGTATTATCTGCCAAAAACTCCTTCATTTCATCAATGTTTTGTTACGAAATATTAGTCGGACCCCCCGTGAGCTTGAAGCGGCTTTTTTGTGGTAATTCATCCTTATTTACAGACATTTTTACTGCAGCGGCTTTGATGACGTCACTATTATGCGACACCAAAACAAGTAAATGGACTGAAATGTGAAATATGTTGCATCTAAACTGAGTCCAATAAAGTAAAAACCACAAGAATCTCTGATTTTCTTTTTAGATGCATTTTTCAGCTTTTTCTGATTTGCAGTTGTAGATAAATGGAGGTAGAAGACCTGAGGTTGCTGCAGCCACACTTATGTCACGCAGGCATGAACACATACACTATAATCACAGACATCTTTGGTTTTCATCAAAGCCCTTAATTTTCCCTGTTCACATCTTATAACCTCGCCCCCATCTCTCACACACACCTGCACTCAATATGAGTCCTCTGAACTCCCCACAGTATCACACACATACATACACGCATTACACTCGGTACCTGCTCATGTGTTCCTAACTGCCCCCCAGCCTCGTCACCACTCTGTGTCATGTGTCCATGGACAGGCGTTACACTTGAGTTCCCCCTCCTGCAGCCCACGCCGCTCTCTTTCATTCAACCTGGAGTTTCATTGCAACAGGATATCCTGAACATTTTACATTTCCTTCAGTTGTGCAGCAGATGTGCTCAAGTTGCTCAAAGCAAAAGAGAAAGAGAGGCTGAACTGGAACTGCTCTCAGTGAGCCAATGAAAAAACAGCAAGCTACCAGTTCGCATTCCAATGTTTCTTCTTTTCTCTTCATGTTAACTCCCGTCTGTTCACTTCCGCTCTGCTGCATCACCAAGGTGACGGCTGGCTTCTGCTACTGTGGAGCACGCCTAAAGGCTACAGGGCAAATGGGCCTGCTCTCCTTAGAGGTTTGTGACCAGGGGCCATCTGTCCCTATTGATTCGGACCAAACCTCAATGTCATGTTTCTTTGATGAGCTCTGTCTGAATTAGTTAGCATGAGTTACTCTCCATCTTGATCAAAGTTGTCCTCAGTGTCAGAGAACAGCAGGAGAATGGAGCTTATTATGGCAACTGGCAGACTTTTCCTCGACATTCCAAAGAATCTTAGAAATGCTAGAGAAATGTGCATTTTCATCTCTGTTTCATGAACTGAATATGTCTTAATCCAAAACCCACACAAACATAAATTCTTACACTAAACTTAAAATATCATTTGTTTACATCCCCCTCCAAAAAGTCCCAGTGTGCTGGAATGCGCAGGGAAAAGCACTCTGAGCCCAAGTGCGTTTGCAGCCCTATAAATAAAGGTGGTGTTGGGGAGTGTGGTTGACCATAATTACACGGTCCTTGTAAAAGTTGGGGCGCGCTCTCTGTCTGTCTGCCTCCTGGTCCCGTTAGCAGTTGTGGCTACTCCCATCGACATACAAACACAATATCATGTGCACACACATTTACATTTACACAAATACACAAACACTTTCAGAAGGGATGTGGGTCAAAAGTTTTGTTTTTCTACATCTGTCTGGACTTATAAAGCTTTATGATTTTCACAATCTATTACATAATTTGAGCACTTAAACTAAATTTTGTTTTTCTTCTTTCCTTTTTTATTTGCAGATGTTTTACAGCCAAAAAAAGCCACATTTATTTTTGTAATACATATATGATGGATGAGAGAAAATGATTGATTTAGCTTGTTTATGTTAGAGAACTTAAGATGTTATGCCTTTCGTGGACAGGTTGCTCCAGCTGCTCAATGACTGCACAGCTCCAAAAACCTTGTAATTGAATGACATTTTTGCCCCATTGCAAAAGCCATAGTCAGTCGGTCCTGATTAGAATGGCGAGACTGTTTTTAGTCCTTTTCGCTGTGTGTATTTTCATCTCTGTGGTGCGCATGTTCACATGCTAAATCTCCATCTGGCTGCTGTGAAATAAAGTTCACAGCATTGGAGTCGAGATGTAAACACACACTCGCACAGTGTTCTCTTTCTCGCTAAGCTGCAGAAACAGACATTTACCAAACTGTGCTGTATGTCACGTATTTGTACCAGCCAAAAGTGAATTAATGGTGTGTGTGCGACCATGCACCTGCATGTGTGTGAATTTATCTAAATGCACGACCATGCATGTACAGCAGCCAAGACTTTCTTTCAGCAGCCAAAATAAAAGTGCAAACTGTATACTCTCTGCCTCATGGTACAATTTGTTCCAAAGCACTTGCCTTGTTGTACAAATCACAGGCAGCCAAGTATAGCTAGCTCGCTCTATTAGCGTACACAGGCCAACTGCCAAGAAGAAACACATCCAACAGTTTTAATACCTTGTTTTCACACAAGCAGTTTTTCATTCCAGCTCATAAAAGCCAAATGACAATAACAATACTATGTACAAGGAAACCAGCCTCTTTTTGGTGTAAATTCTTCTTAAAACTGGTTTTGCAGCCAGCCAGTGGTCCCTGTTCCCCCTCTTCTTTGTCCTTTTGTGGTTTGGCATGGAAAGCATGCAGACTAGACTGGATGAAGCAGTAACAGTTTGATGTTTTAATGTTGTTTGCCTGTCCTGCACAACATAGATGAAATACTTGGTGCAGTATGCTGTTGTGAAAAATGACACACTTTTCAAACTCTACCACTCGCTTTCTTTAAGATTCTTTAACACTGAGTCTTTGAGACGAGATGGATGAATGGTAGCTGAGAAATGTGAGGTTAATGTGATTACTTCCCTTCATCTTTCTAGTCCATTTTTTTTTTTTTTTTTTTGTAGAGATACCGTGGAGCAGAAAAGGCAGTAATGTATTTTAATGCATCTTTACAAGATAAAAGTTGACCGGCTGCTGCTACATGTGCCACGCTTGAGTATTCTTCCCCCCATATCTCGAAGTCGTATGCACCGCTGTGCCTCGTAGCATTAAACATTAAGGAGAAACAAATGAAAGGCTCTCTTAAAAGCTCTAACCAATAGGCTTTTACAAGCCTACTGGCTGCATTTGAATAAAAACAAAGACTAAAGTGGTCTAGACAGCAGGAAATCCAACTTTGAAAGAATACAACAACTGAAGTTAAATGCTTTCCCCTTTGGTGGTGGTGAATGCATTGCAGTGTACCACATATATACTCATTTGCTTTATTGCTTGAAGAAATTGAATTGGTGCCACAGAGATGCAATATTCAGAAAGGGGGTTGAAGGAGAGGGACGCTGGACCATAAAGACAAATGTGTAAGGGATGGGGATCTTTTGGAGTTTTTGATGAACAGTGATTCATCATCACACACATTAACTGTCTCCAATACTCAGGATCAACTCCAGTTATCACAAACAAGGGCAATGACAAATTTCACAAGGGAAATGTGGACATCTATGAAATTCTTTGCCGGTTTGGTTTTAGAAATAACATTAGTGTGAAGGGGGAAATCAGCAGTAGACAGAGGTGTCTCTCCCTCTGTCTCTGTGCGTGTCTGTCCGTCTGTTTCTGCCCAGTGTCCTCTAGGTGTCACTAGAGATGTTCATGGGCCAGACCAGACCAGACTCTGTGTGTGTGCGTGTGTGTGTGTGTTAGTAGAGTGTGTCCACATATGAGTGTGTGCGTGGATAAAGAAATATTAAAAAAAAAAAATAGAAGAAGCTGCAGCCTCTCTTGTGCACTGACAGCCTCAATCCAGTTGCCGTGGTGATATCCTCTCCCAGGTGCATCAGTCACATTCACACACTCTTTCTCTCAAACGCATACACAAAGGGACACACACCTCCACTTCCTCACATGCCTCGACACCCACAGCTGGCTGTTTGTGCCCTTCCCTCCAGTAGCTTAGACAACCATCATTAACACACAGTGTCCCTGCGCTGCGCTGCGCTCCTCCGTGTCGCTCTCCCTCTCCGCGCCATACACCGCGTATCCCACTTTTCCGCAGGTGTCCAACCCATCCCGCCCCCCCACCCACCGCGTACTCGCTAATGAGAGTGAAAATGAGAACAATGGGGAGAGGAGCGCAGGGCCCGCCAGCTCATCTGGGCTCCGTTGATCTTGTTAATTGCGTCCGTGGACGCGCTCCGCTCCCTTTGAAGTGTGTCTGAAGAGCCCGCTTCAGAGACTGGCAATTACCGCACATCATGTAATTGCTGCAAGACAGGCAGCCATATGAGAGAATTCATGTTACTGTATGGGTGCGTCAGGGTGTATGAGTACATCTTGGCAATGTGTGTGTCTACTCTGCCTGCACGCGCGCGGGAGAGATGATGCCTTCCAAGGTGTTGTAACAGCATAGCCGACGTCCTGTCAAACCACAACACCTTCAGAACAAAATCCCAACAGCTTTGATGCTACAGACAGCTGCATTTTGCAAAATGACTACTAACTACTTTGTTAAAATCAATTTGCACCGATCAAAAGGAACTCTTACCCCTTGGAATTCAATTAATGTGTCTTTTCTTTTTCCTTCTTTTTTTAGTTTATTTCGTGTCATAGCTGTGATTTTAAGAGGACGGCCTCCACTTCTGCTTATGTATGTCTTGAGGTCAGAAGAGCTTTGTTACTTTGGAACATTTCCAAAGCAAATTCATTGCCTTTGTTGGTTAAAGCACACTGAAGTTTTCTTTTGTCATGTCAGCACCTATACGCAGGCAACGTTTAGACTTGTGCTGATGAAATCTTCAAGATTTTTTCCTGACAAAAAAAAAGAGTTCAAGGCATTGGATAATGGCTGTGATCAAGGTCTCTACCTTAAAAGAAGACTTCCTCGTGACATGAGCACTTAACTGCAAACATGCAGATTATGATACTGTGGTACTAGACAGTTTTGTGAATATCAGCACAGATGAAAAGTAGATGAATTGCTTTCTGTTCTTTCACATTCAGATCTAGGCCAAATGAAATGCCTCCCTATGTCATGACAGACTTTGTTTTTTCACACTCACGCTTATCTGGATTTCATAACACTGGTGTGTTTGCTGGATTGTCCCTTTATCCATATCTAATCAGATAAGTCAGCCACAGGCAGAGAGAGGGACAGAAAATCAAATACCTGAAGTCAAGGGGTGAGTTGAAAATCTATCTATCTATCTAGATAGATAGATAGATAGATAGATAGATAGATAGATAGATAGATAGATAGATAGATAGATAGCTGTTGTTACAGTCCTGAAAAAGTGCCAACTTTTATCAACAAATAAACGTTGATATATGCTGCCAGCCTGCTCTGCAAAGCCTCTCACATGTCCCTCTTTTGTCATAAATCAGATAATGTAACATCAGCATGCTTCTGTGCTTTGAGAAAGATACAGATACAGCGAGGCAACCCTGTGCTCCCACTCCCACGTGTGAATGCACTTAAAATGGTACAGATTAAATGCACCACTCGGGGCTAACTACAACTGCAAGATAAACACTGTGTCACATACTGCCATGGTAACAGACGCAGATTTGTCTCTTTTTAAATGTGTGATGGACCAAAACTGCACATTTTCAACCAACCACACAAATGGTGTGCAAGTGCGTGTGACCTAGCACTAGGTCGCACCCTGAGGAGTTATCCAAACACTGTTTTCTTCCTTTGTAACATTAAAAAAAATGTTCAGAATAGTGCTACAGGTCAGAGTCCCACCTGTTATCTTCAGTCGCATAAATGAGATGTTTACAGAGCCTTATGTCTGGACAGAGAATCAGATAAATGCAATTAGATAAATAAAAAAAAAAGATTACAATTTTACAGCCATTTCAGCAATACATTTTACTCAGAAATTCAAAATGTAAGCCTTGTGGCTGCACAGGGGAAAAAATAAATAAACAGAATAAGCCAGGGAAAGTGCGTATGCTTCATCGTCTGTGGACCATGAATCATGCGTGTACATAATTCCATTTTAAGCCCAATCAAGATGTTTCAGCTCAGACCAACTCAGTGATGCAGCCAGATCACTAGCATGCTGTAAAAGATTGTTCCCTTCAACTATTTTTCATTTTATCTGAGCAAAGCCCATTGAGGTTACCTTGGGAGTTATAACAGCTCTGAATTAGGAGAAAAGACAGAAGACAGTGGATCTGGCCAATGATTAATAACATGAACACCTGGGTGTCATGACTGGTTATGTCATGTCCAATACACGGTCCTTTAGCTCTAACACATACTGGAGAAGTTTGCTCTCTATATGACTGGTTCTCCACTTCTGTCAGCGTTTGTTTTTAGATGTTTCTGTTTTATATTTCTACAAATACACATTTGCAAACTTGTAACATGCTCAAAACGTGACATCATTTTACATGACTGTCAAAATGTTTTACCAGTGATGCTGACTAAATTGTGGACACTTGATGTTTTGACACGCATGAGCTTTGGTGACAGTGACTGAAAATGCACAAAGCTTCTCTTTTTTGTTTGCTGTCATTTATAACATGTTACTGCATGTTGGAGCTTGAAATGGTGGTGGAAACCCAAGGTGTATCTATATTTGGACAATGCTTGGTATGAGATCTAAAAAGCACAACCACGGAGTCTTTAAATACCTTGAAAGGCGCTCTCTGAACAAAACTTACTATACCGAAGGGGGTGCAAAGGCCTATCTATCAAGCGTTTATTATTATTATCGTTATTATTATTGCTGGAAATTAAGACCTTCTGCTACTTGTGCATGCATCTGCAGATGTGACTGCATGTATTTTCAACTACAACATGATTCGTCGTGACCCCTCCTGTCTCCTAATGTAGCTGCCATTCACTCAAAAGGCAGTGTTTGCTTTGGGCTTTAAATATTGCAGCTAATTGCAGCTAATGCCATATGGGCCTGTGCACAACTCAGAAATGCTGAGCAAAACTGCAGTCTCGGTGTCTTCAATCTGTCATGTAGTTTCTCTCCCACCCTCTCACCTCACAGCTTATTCCTTTTATTTTTAGACACTGCTCATTTTTTGTTTCTCTTCCATTGTCAGAAATTACAATATGTATAAAATCTATTTGCTGTCCAGAAGAATGTCAGAATCAGGGATTTCTCACCGTATTTGATAGATTTGTATGTGATCTTTACAGTTGACGAGTAAATGGTATTTCTGGGACGGCAAATAATACAAAATAGGGATGTGTGCAATACTGCAAAATTTAGAATAGATCCGATACCAAGTGAATAAAGGGCTATAGGTGACATAATTGTAACTTAACTAAAACCAAATCTTGACCCTTAAAAAGGGCGTCATTCTTTCAAAATGTGGCTGTGGGAAGAGTTATGCAAAAAGGAGAGGGTTTAATTACACTTTATAGTATCAATACTCGAAAAGCACCCGGAAAGCGCAGACTTCCACCAAGCAGCTCTCGCAATGACAAAAGAATCCTAAATCCTTCTGGATCCAGAAGGTGATCCGGATCGCCACCAAAACTTAATGGATTTGTCCTTGGGTTGAGACACAGGGCTAGTAAAAATTTCAGGTCAATCTGTCCAGTACCTTTTCCGTAAAGTTGCTGACAGACAGACAGACAGACAAACATACGCTACCAAAAACGTTACCTCTTCGGCGGAGGTAATAATTGCACTAGTATAGAATGATATTGATACCAATGTTGATATTATCAGTCCACCCACCACTTAAACTGAAGGGTCATGACTTAGGTAAATGATTTTGTAGGCAGCAGAATACAGTTTTGTAAAATTATCTCCATGAAATTGTGCAAAATTACCTCTGCCAAGGAGGTAATGTTTTTGGTAGCGTTGGTTAGTTTGCCTGTCTGCCTGTCTGCCAGCAACTTTACGGGAAAAAGTACTGGACGAATTGACCTGAAATATCACCAGTCGTGTACCTCAGCCGAAGGATGAACCCATTAAACTTTGGTGGTGATCCGGATCACCTTCTGGATCCAGGAATTTTTTGAACGATTCTTTATATTTGTGAGATCGGCCATGTTGGACATGCTGTTGATGAGGCGAGTGAGTGCCCACTTGTGGCAGAAGTGTGCAGCTGCGCAACTGAGCACATGATCGTCAGGACTCAGAAATATAACTTATGAGCAGCAGTGAGCACGAGGAGAGAAGACTGTTGGACAGACTTCTAGCCAGTTGAATATGGTGAACTGTGTGTGTCTGTGAAGAACTGTAAGTAACTAGTTGTATTTCTGCCTCAACAGGATGTTTATTTAGCCTTTAATGTTACAGTATTTAGCTGATTTGCTTTTTCAGAAGTGTTCCTCCATTCACCATGTGCCTTTTTATGCTATTAAGCTAGCTGACCTGTTACATGCCAGTTACTGTAACTGTTAGCCTTGAACACATATGCATGTTTAGTCCTAACTGTAAGGGATTTATTAATACCTTTAATGTGGTTATTTACCAAGCAAATGTTTCTCATGGCTTTGTATTTCTGTGTTTATAGACCACACTCACTCCCATCCAGGTATTCACCTTAACTAGCCCTGGAATTCCTCACCTGTAAGCCTGTCATTTGTTGTATTACTGGGCTGTTGTGTTTAAGAGTGACCAGTAAAGACAGTTTACTGTACAAGTGAGTCCTGTGTTTTCTAACTGACATTCCATGGTGAACATCAAACCTCCTTACCAACGCCTAAACAGTCTGACATCAACATCACCCTAATAGGCTAAATTTTGGAATTTTTCTCATATAACTCCATAAAAATGGCCCAAGTGTTTGGTAAAAAAAAAAGTTACAAGAAAGCATCTCAATGATTTCTAGAATGTTTCAAAAGTTGATCCGGATCCAGAGAAAATTCCGGATACTATGATCCAGAACACCCAAAAATAAGGGAATCCAGCTGCTTGGTGGAGGTCTTTTTTTATAGTTTGTTTAAAGGATGATAAACTACAGATGTTGAGGCTAGAAAAAGTATTTCAAATAAAATCAAGTCAAAATTGATTTGCTCTGATCCAGTAAATGTATCAACAAAACTTATTAATTCAATTTTATGAATTTGTTCTGGTTAAACTAGAGATGTTCAATGCTGACTTTTTTTTTTTTTTTACTGATATCTGATATTGTCCAACTCTTAATTTCCCATATCCAATATCAACTGATACCAATATGCAGACAACTGTGAGGCTGTATCTCTCAAATTTTTAGAGATACAACAAGTGTATGTTGTGCTCCGAGAGCAAAGATCCCAGAGTAGCCTTAAAGGGACTAGAGGCAGGAATTGTGAAAGAATAAACATGCATGTCCAATTTTTTAATGCTTTTTTAATGATGAAGTGTTAAAAAAACAAAAACGAGCACAACCACGTCTCTCTTCGTTGCTTTTAACAGGCTCTGTGCTGCATAATGCGCTGCAATTCGGTGGCTGAATTTCCTGTGCAGTCCTGCGGATGTGACATCAATTGATGCTGCATACGCGTCCCAGACAGTTTTGATACAGAAAGGAGACGGTCACAGTGAATTTTAACACTGCAAGGGATACTTAGATTCTTCTGCTGTCAGCAAACAATCTAGATCAACTGAAAGACACTAAAAAGTGTTACTACGAAGAAAAAAACTTTATCAGCGTTGTAAACAACGTCATAGCTCCAGTTTGTGCACGCTTCCGTGCCAGCTTGGCTGGTGGCTGCAGTTACCCGCAGCGCCAGTCGTGGCACTCGTGAGTCTCATTTCTTAATCTTGCCTCTAGTCCCTTTAACTCAGCCAGAGGAGTTCATTTTGGACATCTGGCTGCCATGTATCAGATACTAGCAGGTATTAGCCGACATGTTGCTAATTATAACGTTTCTGGCAGCTTGGTAACTTAACCAACAACTTAAAACAAGACATATTATAAGCAGCTTCAAACCAAATCAGTCTGTAGCAGCAGCAACAGCAGCAGCACCATAGTCAACTATTTATAAAATGGAAATGGTGAATCTGATGATAAATGGTGAGATGGACAGGGATTTATTAAAAGTGATGGCAATCTGAGAAAAAAAAAAAAAATCAAACAATAAACCGAAAAAAGAACCGGGAAAAGGAGAGAGAATAAAAAAAAAGGGGAATAAAAAAACATGAGAAAAAAAGGAAAGAAAAGAAAAAGAAGGAGAAAAAAAAAAAATCATTTTTAAATAAAAAAAAAGAAGGAAAAAAAAAAACCCCAGAGGGAGAGAGAAAAAAATAATGAAGAAGCCGAAAAAAAAAAAAAAATCGGGGATAAAGGAGAGGAATTAGAGGGGGATTCCCGGATGGGAAGAGAGGATAAAATTAATGAAGGAAAATATCTAGGAGAAAAATTACGGGAAAAACATTGAGTTTAAGTTTGAGTTTATTATTATTTAGAAAGGGACAGCACATATCAATGTACATAGAAAATGTAAATATGCAGGATTATAGCAAAGCTAATTTCCATTTTTAGTCACTTGACATGACTTAAAAGAAATGCTGGGATATCTTGCGAGATTTCATCATAGAAATATCTGTCTGAAAAAACGATAATATTTTCTGACATCACATCTTAATGCTGATATCGGCCAATAATATCAGACGTCTCTAATTAAAACTTTTGGTATGTTCCTCACCAAGTTTGCCGAGACACTTTCTAAAGGTGTGGCCAAAAAAAGTCACCAAACCTCTCGAGGTAGAACAACTCAGTCAAAAGACTGAGTTAAAGACTTAGATGATGATGTTCTATGTAGTTTCCATACATGCTTTACTCTAATCTGATGTCTTGTAACACATTAACTAAATTAAAACAAAACAAAATACACAGCACAATAAGGACAGTAAGCTCCATCAACATACAGTAATAACCCTTCAGAGTTCTTCTACAGAGATACACAAAACCCAGATAGAGAAACCAAACTTAATGCATTATTTACAACATATTGTAGATAAGTTAGAGATCCTGATTGTGTTGCAACATGCTGCACATGGACCAGCATAAAATGTAAGCACACACCCACACACATACACACCTTACTGGAAGGAGAAAAAAAGGCTTGCACTAAGGCAGCCTGCTGAAGGGCTGCCTGCCAAAGGAGTGGGAGAGAGAGACAGACACACAGACAGAGGGAGAGGGCAGGAAAGTCCTTACATAGCCCACAGGAAGAGCTGTGTCAGGACAGGAAACTCCTTGTTTGGGCATGGAGGTTTCCTGGCTGGCTAGAAGACTGACATTTCCTCTGCTGCTTGGCTTCTGGAGACGGGATCACATGAAGGCTTGAGGGAGGTTGCAGAGGTAGCGGTGGTGGGCCGCCAGCTGGGAAGGGCCAGGCTCGATCTCTGGTTTCAGCTCCAGTGCTCTTTCTCTCACTGTCTCTGCTTTGCTTTGTTCACAGCCGGCAGCTAGTGGCTTATTGCTGTAGCAGACACTTCACGGGTCAGCTTTCATTCTACGCACTCATCACAGTATACCACAGTGCAGTCAGGAATGTAACATTGCACTCTATTAGGCTAGTAATGCATCTGCTAAAAAACTCATACTGAGTAAGACAACATTCAGTCATATGGATAGCATCTGGATAAAATGTAAAATCATGACAGCTGATACAGTTAGTTTGTTCACAGCTAAACTTTCAACAAAGTTATTTTCTGTTGTAAACAATTTAGTTCTTTTTACTGTGGATATAGGATCAATAATATCAAGAGCAACTGATATGAACTTGTGAAATTTGATAGATATTTAAGGCTTAGATTCAATCCTTTTGATGATCCTTTGGTTTCATGTGGCACCATCTACTTTAGCTACACTGACTTATATTGTAGAGGCAGACAGCTGGAGCTTACTCGGGGTAATGTTACGGGTAAAAGATGTGGGGCATCCTGGAGAGGCTTCCAGTCCATCAAATTCATTAAAAGAAAGTCAACACACATGTTCTCTCCTCAGCTCATTTATTGCTTAAGATTACCTCCAGTGTACTGTATGCCTATAATCCAGGGGGAATTAAACTGACTGTCTCTTTCAAAGGTCCATAGCTACTTTCTATTAAAGGTCAGAGGTTAAACCCATTTATTGAGCTAACTTTTCACTGTATTTCATGTATAAACACACAAAACTGTGATGGTTATAACAAAATAAATATTACAAATAAACAAATAAATAGATATTTAATGTAAATTTAAATTCACCACATTCTGGAGACAATTCAGAATGGTAAATAAGAAAGAAAAACCAGTCAAGCATGAGCACCTGACTTCTATTTCTTTTAATTTAACTTCTTAACTTGAAGTGGCATATGAAGCCAAAACAGAACAGTCCAAATGCACTGTTTAATCCTTTCCTTACCTTAGCACTGGTTTCATTTAGTTTGCTAGCAGAGTTAATACAAATGCTCACCCCACTCTGTTTCTGATTGGCTCTGACGTCACAAACCCTGTGTACTGATGGGTTACTGATATCTGTCATTAATGGATAATTTTTGTAATTAATGCATTCATCACTTGCGCATAACTGGTCATAACTGGTCATGATGGTCACAGCAGTTTGGTTGTCCATTGAAATAGAACTAGTAAGTTTCTTTATCCAGTGAATTTAAACTATGCCGGACACTTGTTTGCATTTTTGACTGCTTTAATTGACAAGAGAGAACGCTCATAAACGTAAAGAAACACCAGCTATCAGCCTGGATTTGTGCAGTTAGTCTTGTAAACTGGAAGCTTTCGCCATGACAGCAGCTCTGCAGTGTGCATTTAGGGCACGGTCTCATGGGTTTCCTCAAACGAACAAGACTTGAACAATCTGGATCCTCGCAGCAGGGGTCCGACAACTCTGCGCGGTCTCATGGTTGTTTTCTGAGATGTTTTGAGGACGAAACCGTCGTCATCACGCCGTGACACAAGTAAAAAGAGACGGCAAAACTCCAGCCCAGCTGGTGGCGCCACCAACTGTTAAAGTGTGATGTCTGGCACTAATATACGATCTATGTACGTACATGCGTCAAGCATGCTGACCGAGAGAGAGAAACAGCACGAAGTTCCGAGAAACGTGTCCTGTGTGTCTCATTACTTGGTGTGCATGAGGGATGTCTACCTCAGGTGAAGTAAGAGCTCCGGCAAGAAACAAACAACCGCTGCCAGAGATCCAACACCACCCCTTTTTCCCTCTCTCCCCCCCGTCCCCCTTGTGTCAAACGTTCCAGACTTTACAATCGTGCAGATGGCCTCTTCCAACCGTTTCGCTCTGACAACTGATCCGGACTTTTGGGGCGTTCACATGGCACAAAAATATGGATCTAATTCCTTTTCTGGACTTGAGAACGTTTTAATCGTGACAAAAGTGTCCATGTGACCCTACCCTTAGCCTCCGGTTGGCTGTCTGATGACCACGAAGATGAAGACTATATTCTTTCTGTGGAAATAAGGGGAAAGTTGAGAGCTTGAGTAGGAGGCAGGATGCCTTTAAACATTAAATACAACATGAAGGCACCTAAGCTGCAACTCTACATTGGTGAAACTAGAAAAGTAACTTTAAAACTGCTATGAAGCCACTAGCCTCCATGTTAAAGGTGCCATAACATCAAATTTCACTTTTCTGGGGTTTTGGGGGTATAATATGATCTGTTGTGTCATGGGGTATAAGGTCATGTGAATGTCCAGAGTGAGTATCATAGTCCCTGTTTATGGTCTGTCAGCTTTGGTTCTTTGTTCAAAAATGGTTGAATCAGACAGCAGCTGATCATTCTACGTAACTCAATTGCTCCAATCAGAGCACACTATCAAGCAAACAGCCCCCCCCTTCTTTCTTCTATGTATACATATATGTAAACATGCACAAATAGACACAAGGATACACAAACACGGTGTAAACTAATTTTGGATAATCTTGGACTTGGATTTGGATACAAGTGCAAAAAACGTATTCGAAACCTCTCTAGTTATAATAGTGTTAACCATTGCACTGCCATGTCAGAACTGAAATAAAATTCATATGAAAGATTAGGGGTTAAAATTGCTAACATTTTGGCCAATGACTTTCACTGGCACCTGGAACAATGCAACTCAAAATCAACCTGATATTAGAGCAGAACCACCAGAAGAGAAATGCATTATGAGCATATTCATTAGATAAAACATTGCCTTTTTGAGTGTTTATAAATCTCCAATAGTAGCTGTGATTCTTTTCCAATGACCCTCTCCCTGAGCATGAGACCAGCCTCCTTTTTTGTAGGAAGTATAGTCTCACTCTTTCAGTATTTAACCCACAACTGCAATATATCCACCAACTGACTTGTGAATCAGCAGTTTTTCCTTTCAACAACTGTTGCTTCACCATGATGAACCAGTACAGCATCCTCATTCCTACAGATGCTGAACGAGCCTGGCTCACCTAGCTTCCACTCCTCTCTACTCCGACTTGTCAATCCACTTTTCTCCAATTGAGGAACATGATCTTGGACTGGGAAGTGCTGATTCTCTTCTTGGCTGCTTCACTCTTGCTTACAAACCACCCAAGAGAATGCCTGAAGCCTCTGCTTGATGAAGTCAACAGAACCACCTCATCTGCAAAATGTAAAGATGCAATCCCAAGCTGATAAAACTGGAAACCCTCAGGCTCTTGGCTGTGCCAAGAAATTCTGTCCATGCAGGTTTTGAACAGAATTGGAAACATGGGAGCAGCCCTAACTTAACATGCACAGGAAGGGGTACAGTGAGGGTGCATTCACACAGGTACTGTTTGGTCCAGTTTTACCAAACCCCGCTCCACTTTCACTGATTGTACGGTTGGTTTGGAGCAGTGTGAATGCTCATACCCTCCCTGGAGTTAATCAAAGAAGCCAATTCTGGTCTGCTTGAAAACCGTGGGTCTTGGTTCACCACATTCCGACTCAATGCAGTCAGCTTGCAGTGTGAAAGCAAATGAACCATCCAGTGAACCAAAGAGAAGAGGTGACATACTGCAGCAGACATAGTAACACAAAATATTGGACAACTCACTGCTTCTCCTGCTGCTCATACTGGACAGCTTCTTGTGAAAATTACATTCAATCTGTACACCAAAAAACAAACAAACAATAAAAAAAAACAGGAACTCCAAGACTGCATAAATTTATTGTTGCTCCATTGTTTACTGCCACCCGACTACACTATACGGATCTGTGTGCAAGCTGCAGATAGTTACTCTTGGTGGTATTTAACTAACTTCCGCATGAGACTTCCTGTATGGATTGGATGTATGGCAGCACCCATGTCGGTCATCGTAACTGCAGTTAGGTTCTCTTGGCCAAATTGTGCCAGATTTTCTTTTTCTTGCTTTTTTTCCCTTCTTGGTCAGTGATTGTTTCTAAGACTACTGCCTTTAGCGAGCAGTTGTTGTAACTGCCTGATATTGTACAGGTGGTTTGGTCCAACTGAGTGAAGTGCAGTGTGGATGCAAGCCAAAGCAAAAGAAGGTGAAGGGTTTTTCTGAATTCCCTGCCCAATCAAACTGAGTCCCCTGGACTATCCTGGTCTGAATGCACCCTGACTTAACCAAACCAAGCAATGCAAACCAAGCCATCACTTTTATTGTACATGGACTGACTAGTCCATTGCAAAGGGTACTCTACAAAAGAAACACCTCCCACCAAACATGACCAGGGACTCAAATGCAGTCCTTCTTTTAGTTCAGAGGTGAGCAAACTCTCACATCCATCAGTATCTTTGCAAGAGAAAAGAGAGCTTGTGTAGTCCTCAAACTTCTCGTTAAATCCTGGGTTTGACTATCTGCCAGATTCTTCTCTTCAACAACATGGCTTAGAGACTTAGAAGTAAGATACTCCTTCATACAAAGAATAAAGCCTCTAGTCCCTTTTTTTTTGCAGACCACCGTCCCGACCTGCCAGTGCTAAACGCACAGTAGTACATTATGTCCACAAGTCATAACAGTTTGTCAAATGAGTCACATACTCTCTCTCTCTCTCTCTCTCTCTCTCTCTTTCCTTATATGTACAGTATTGTATGTT
Organism: Atherinomorus stipes; assembly: GCA_023101725.1. NCBI lineage: Eukaryota > Metazoa > Chordata > Actinopteri > Atheriniformes > Atherinidae > Atherinomorus > Atherinomorus stipes. The sequence continues at coordinate 910,556 of JALJCO010012807.1, forward strand.
AAAGGATTTAAAAAATGTTTTAAAAAATTCTCATTATAATGCATGAGTTTGACAAACTGTTATGATTAAGGTATATAGGGAATTATAAAGTCACCTAATTTCAGTGGAAGAGATCCAATCAGCCATTTCTAAAGCTGATGGGAACATAACCCAAGCTTCAAGGACATCTATGTACATGGTTTTCTTTGGTTTAATAATCATACTTATATGATTGTAAGTATGACAAATGTGGAAATAAAAGAAAAGAAAACAGAAAAAGTTTTTTTTTCATTCCTGCCTTTATTGGTTCTTGCTACTGCATTAAACTCTGACATTCACGAGGGAATCACTATTTATCTTTTAGCTCAATCTGTGCAGAAAGACAGCTGTTTATTGTGTTTGAACTCTTCTCAGTTAGTTTGTCTATACTGAGATTGGTAACCTTACTCACTTAGCCTTTATTAAAAGCTGTGAATACGGGGGCTAAAACGCAAAACAAGAGACTTAACAGTCAGCGGCTGATGTTGGGGCTCATGCTTTACTGCTTACAGTATGGATTGACTGCACATTTATCTCAACATTTAGCTTAGATTACTATGAAACATACAGATGATAAACAATCAAGGTTTCCTGGTAGGTATCGAATGCTCCGATCAGGCATGGATCTGTAAAGTGACTGATTCCCCTTTCCTGACACAAACACACAAAGGAAAGGCAGCAGACAGGATGGACAGCAGACATGCAGGGTGTGAAAAATAATCTGGGACAAAAACATTCCAAAATATGCCAGATAATATACACATGCACACACAACTGAATTACTGTGTCTTATGAGTGTGTTCCTCATCACGTGCAGCACAGAAGCAGTGCAGCTCTTCTCCTTCATAGCAACACTGGTCAGGATGGGGTAGTGATGGTGGCTGCCAGGGAGAATGTGTGAGAGCCTGCATGTTCGACAGATTCAGGCCTTCTGAGCAAAGCTAGTCACAGCAAAACACTGTAAAATGTAGATGTTAAGAAAAATGTGTTTTATACATAAACAATAACTCTGATGCTCGTTAAAGGTGAAATTCAGACACTTGAATGTAAAAGGAAGAAGAATGAGGTATGTTTTGAGACAACACAAAAGGTATACAGCCATTCATTTAACAGCAATTTCCTCCCATTTTACTGCTTTAGAAAAATAGAGACACCCTAACTCGCATCCTCACCGCAGCTTTTAGCCTGCTGGTCTGGATAAAATAACACAAAAGCTCTGGGGTCATTACTCACGATGAAGGACTCTATTAAGCAGCAGTATACAGCGCTAAATTCACACGCGTATAAGCACATGCACTCACACCCTGAGGTGTAAAGAGAGCACAGCAAAGTGTTTGTGCGTGCATGCATGTGAACAGGGGAAATGTGTGGCCCTTTTGTGGGAATTACACTTAACTGCAGGGATATTTCTGAGTTTTAAAAAAAATATACACACACAAGCTATGCACACTTTCTGTAATCTAGCACCATTACTGCCAGCTTCGTGTACATTAGAGGATGAAAATGATGGAAGGCAGGAGGAGATAGGACTGCTGAGGGGGTAATTTCACCGAGGGGGCATCCGAGGTATTTATAGCCAAACGATTGAAGCGTTGAAAGCATATTGAGTTCATGATCTGATCATTGATGTATTCTAATGGACACACAATAGCCAAGGTACAGTAATGTACAGCTGAAACCAGGCTCAGTGTTCCAGTGTATTATATAGAAAATTTGCTTTTCTATCACCTTGTCAAAGCATTTCAGGGCTGAGCCAAAAATTCCCAAGTTAAAGTGAGGTTATAGCTGTGGTCAAGGCTCATGACTTCACTGTGGCAGTAATAACCTGTCAACTGTTTCATATTAGGAAAAGTAAAAGTCTACATACACCCTTGTCAAAGCTGACAGATGCTGACAAGCCACTGCATGCAGTCACAGGCCCTAAATGAGGACCTTACGGTGTGGATGTGACAGAGATGTGGCTGAATTCGGCTTTCCACAGCACACACTGCTTACTGTTAACTAGCTTTTAGGAAGGCAGAAGAAAGACAAACACATAGAGAAATAGGAATTTAGATAAATTGGATTAAAAGTAAAAGAGACAACTGAATGTAAACATAAAGAAGCTGTGTTGCTTTTTGAAAATGGGTTCAATTTGAGTAGAGATGAATAGAGCTGGTGTAGCTGTGTATTTACCACTAAGTTGCATCAGTTTTTCTTTTTACAGCTCTGTGAGAATTTGGAAGTTGAAGCTACCAGTTGCTGTGATTTTCATTGCAAAATGTTTTCCTATTCTTGTTTGATACAATATTTCAGTTACTCAACAGTCCGGACTACATGCCAGTTTAACACCCAGACACTTGCGATGTAGAGCCCTGCTGTTGTAATATGTGCAGAGCATGGTTTGGTATTGTCTTGCTGAAATAAGAAAGGCCTTTCCTAAAAATAACAATGTACAGATGGTAGTATGCTGCTTTAAATGCCAATGATTCAAATGTGTTTTCATGCTGTGAGGACTGAGGCACCCACTCACAAATGCTGGCTTTTCTACTGTGCAGTGTTAACAGTTTAAATCTCCCAACTTTTCTTCTGTGTGGAGGACCCAGAACATTTGATTTAGAAAAAAATGGCCGGGTTTCCCAGTGAAGATTTAAAAACAACCTTAAAGGATAACTTTAAGGATAACTTTCTTTTTTTCAACGTGGACTTTATTTCTAGGAGTTTATACATGCATTTCCTCACCGGTAAAATTTCTGCATCACTTTGACTCCTTTGGAAGATATTGAGTCACCCTTTGGTGTACATCTATGGGAGAGCCTCTCTATCCACCTTATTCCTAGCCCCCATGAGCCCTCGTGTGAAATATGCGATCGACTTCCGGGGAATAAACCGGAATGCTAGATGTTCACGCTACTCCACTTTTTTACAAACTTTTTAGGTGAACTATTACAACAACGTTACAATCCCCCTTCCTCAGGCAACAGAAGGGTGAGAGGAGGATATGAGAATCTGACCAAAAATAACAAACAGTTGCATTATTAGCTACTTAGCTCTGTCATGTCTGACTGTGAAGCAATGAACAATCTTAGAAGCTTTGAGGCTTATCACTACCTATATGAGGATGATAATAATAAGAAATAATATATAATATAAAATATAATAATAATTATATTATTATAATTTTTATTATTACACATTTTATTTAAAAAGCGCCTTATCGGAGCACCCAAGGACAATGAGCAGATAAAACATTAAAAACAGTAATGTAAAACACCAAACATAACAGGGACCACATAAAAACAACATTGTTTTGGTGTATATGGACCTGGGCTGAATAAGACTTCTGTACAGAAAAGTTTGAGTCTGGATTTAAAGAGAGGGAAATGTCTACTGTAGGGAGATCAGGAATTCCAGAGATGGGAGCAGAATAATACATAGTAAAAAGGTTAGTCATGTTTTGTTGAAAGAGATGGGATAGAGTCTTATTTACTGAACAGCAGATGTAGATTTTATTTTGGCAAAATAAGTCTGGAGGCCTGCGAGCCTCTCTTTGTCAGACCGAGGAGCATGTTCTACACATCGCTCTTGAAGCCACAAATTAAACTTTCTCTGGTTGTTAGTACAACCACGAACAGGGCAATACGTTCCCGAACTGTGAAAGGACATTTTCTGGAGCAAATCGTTTAGAAATCTTATGAACTCTCTTGTTGAAATGTTTGAATAACTTGCTACCAGAAACGACAATTTACATTGTGAGTCAATGGCTAAGCGCTGTTTCCGGTATCCTTACATGAAGTTGATCGCATAATCATTTACATTCGTTAGCTCAGGAATAAGGTGGATAAGGCATTATCTACAGCAAAACTCCTTCATTACCTCCAGGCTCGGCTTTTCTCAGCTCTGGACAGTTTATTCTATTGCTTTTTCCTGATTTGTCTTGGCTCAACATTGAAGGGTTTTGCAGCTTTCGTTCCAGAGTGTTCGTGTGCATACTCCAGGACAATTTCTTTAAATTTCACACTGAACTTTCTTCTCTGTTTATCGGTTCCGGTAGTCGCCATGTTGCTGCTGTGCTTTGGTTTCAATTCCTCGCACATGTACTGCAGGAAGAGGAAGTACCGAGTTCGTGTTTTCGTGCACACAAGCGCTCTGGGGCGGGCAAAGACAACAGCAGCCTCTCATTGGAAAGAAAAGGGGCCTGTATTAAAGGATTGGAAATGATTAACTTTTCCCAACGCTACCCCCTGAAATTAATGGAGGGACGGTTTGTAATAGAATAGAGGTCATTATTAGAGGATTTACGGTAATTAAATACATTTTTGTCACCATTTAACTAATACTAGCCCTAATTATTATACAGATCAATTTATATTTACAGTATCAATATATATTTACACTGTTTCACAACTGTGTGCCTACGCATACAGGGATTTCTTCACAATTTCTAAATCTAAAGCCTTTTTTCAGACATCATAAATAATGAAATCTTGTAAATCTGAACTTCACGTTGAAAAAGACACTGAAAAACTGTTTAGCAGTTGGCATCTCAGTATTTCCTCAGCTGTGTTAGTTTTAATAGGAGCAGGTATGAACCTAATGACCATCTAACTTCATTTAAAGCATTTGTAAAAGTGCATGTGTTCATCTGTGTGCTTGTGCTGGTGGACAGCAGAAGCTCCCAGCAGGTATCCCACCATCCTGCTCCTTGCTGCACAATGATGACATCAGCTGGTGTGAAAGTAGCCATTAGTTCCACCTCATCACTGAGGGACAAATATAGCAGCACAAGGCTTTCATCAGACAGGGAGGACAGCTGTGGTGAGGGGGAGGAAAAGGAAACCTGGCCAGATGATGATACACATTCAACATATCCCTCCTCTCTCCCCGTTCTGATGATTGTACCATCATCCTGTATGATTGCTGCAAATAAGCACATGTGACATAATGACACCGTTATCTTTATTTATAAGCTCACGCAAATGCAAACACAAAGGAATTTTCTTTTATTTCATATGTGATAATGCCTCTGCAATTAAAAACGGATTCGCGATAGCCAGCTTTTGTCATCCCTGGTGCTGGATTATGAAGGCACAGCAGTCATGACACACAACCACCATCAAAGCACCAGGACAAACAATGTCTCTTTCAACGGGTTAGCCCTGATTCATTTTATCTGGTCCTGAACTAATACCTTTTATTCCCCCACTTGTGTGACTTCATTTCTAAGGCGCATTACATTATTTATTATTGACTCATTCCACAGGTATTATCTAACAAATGGGTTAGGGATTATTTTTGGCTGTGCATAGTCCAAGTACACTGGGTATGATTAAGTTATAGTCAGTGCTGATGCTCTCTGGAAAAGCAGCATGTATGCTGGTGTGTGTGTGGAACAGGTGGCTGTGGTATTTGAGCAGGCACCTGGCCTCCGCCTTTTGAGTGACAGGTGGTGAAGTCACTGTAGGGCACATCTGGAGGGTGGAGGGAGAGGCACAGATTTTCTATTTGGTCTGTGTTTCTCTTGGCTTTTGATGTATCAGGATGAGATGTCGAATGCTCTGATCTGATCACAAAGCGGTGGTTAGTTGAATTTGTATCCACTTTATTGCTCTAATGTTATCCCACGGTGGTAGTTGTAAAGCGTCTTGTAAAAATATAGAAATGTCCTAAAGGTGAATCACAACCAGCCTATGTAGTTTGAGTTATATTAAGTCTTAATAGCCTAAGGATGCATTCACATACTCTCGCCAATGCAGCTCTCACCTTTAATCTGTGTTATTGTGACAATCCGGTGGTTGCTTTGAACTCTTGAACTGCAGTTCAAGCAACAGCAATGGCCCTGAAATGCATCCCTACTGCTTCATGGAAAATAGATGTCATAGAAATGGGAGGATTTAAGAGGAAAAACGCAGGAAAAGCAATCAGCGTAGATACTCTTGTGTAAGTCCTCACCCCAAACATGCACTATTCTGTTTTGCTGCATTGAATCAAGTGATTTAAATACATTTGAATATTTTGTGATGTTACATACTGGACCTGCACAGAGTAGTCAAATGGTTGGAGTCAAATTAACAGAAAATTTTTAATGATAATGCAAATACAAAGCAAAACTTAAAATAAATGCATGTATTTTGTATCGGCTCATCTTTGCAAAGTCAATATTTTGTAGGGAGCACTTGAGCAACAATTACAGCTGCAAATCTGTTTTGGTATGTATACCAAATGGTATACGAGTTTGACACTTCTAGCCACAGGGATTTTTGCTCATTCCTCAAGGCAAAACTGCTCCAAGTCCTTCAAGCTGAATAGATTCTGTTGGTGCACAGCAATCTTTAAGTCGTGGCACAGATTCTGAATTGAACCGAGGTCTGGGCTTTGAATACACCATCCCAACATATTCAAATTCACCCACTTAAACCACTAGAGAGTTGCTTTAGAAGTTTGATTAGAATAATTGTCTTTCTGAAGGTTGAATCTAACCCCTCCATCTCAAATCTCTGAAAGACAGAAACATTTTTTTTACTTGTGAATTTGTCTGTATTAAGCATCAATTATTTCCTTCAATTTTGAATTTTTTTGAATATTAAGTCAATATTCGAATCTGCCTCCATAACACTCACGTACAACTGTGTTTAATCTGTCATATTCAGACTACTGTACACCCATGAAGTCTTTTAGCAAAAGGGAATGCATTTTTGTTATAAAAAAGACAAAGAATGAAATTTATAATAAAGAAAGTTAAATCTGAGGTAATTTACTGTTAAAAGATGTATGAAACAATATGCATGCAACGCATATGTTACAGGTTTTTTATTATTTCAAAACCAATTTTGGCTCAATATTCTCTTGACTGTGTTCAAAATAAAGTTCTGAATTTGATTGTTGTTTCTTATAGCCTGATTGCTTTCTCCTGGCACACATGCAGTTTCTCTCCTGCAGGAGTTAAGATGATTCAACTTACTAAAGAAAACTGAAGGAAAAAAGGAAAAAAACACAGAAAGCAGAGTTTCATAAGTCTATCCAAAATCACAGCAAATATCATGAATAAACTCAGTTTACATATGATCACAGGCATACCTGGGATCACATCTAATTTCCAATTACGTCTTTTTACTCCACAATATACAGACTATACCCCCAGATGTTCAGTGTAAGACGGTGTTGCTGTTTTTAGATGGATGAAATTCTCCAATGAGAGGATAGTCAAACTTGTGCGTAAAAAAAAGTCATTGTGCATCACTGCAGTGACTGTGTCTTTTGATCAGAGTAGCTTCTTCCACAGCTTTTTTGGAGTAATAGATTTTGGTAAACTTTTTTTTTTTTTTAAAGCAACGGCACTTTCCAAAAGTTAAATACCTCCCGTTTCTTAGTAGATTTGTCATATTTTAAACAAACCTGCCAAATTACATACATTCACCCTATTTTTGGATTTAATGGGGATTTTTTTTTTCTTTAACAATCCAGCCTCAATAGTTAACTTCTTCGTAACTTTGTCCCGGACATGAGTGAAGAGCATGATGATGTTACTTGTAGTGCCATTTTCTTGGACTCAGAGGCCTTTCAACCAAGGAGCAACCCTCCGGGGGGAAAGAGATACACAAACCAAGAAATTTATTTTTTTATTATTTTTCCTTTCTCCCGGTAGGGGTTTGAACCAAGAAAAACCCAATAAATCATATATTTAAAAAAAAAAAAATCAAACAAAAAAAAAAAAAAAAATAAGTTTAAAGTATAAAAAAAAAATTTATTTTATTAGTTAAATTTCATTTTAACTTCAAGGGGGGGGGGAGGTTTTTAAATTTTTTCTTAATATATTATTTATTATTTAAATTATACATAAAAAAAAGTAATTAGGTTTTATATGAAGAGAGGGCGCCCCGCGGGCCGCGGGCTGCTGCTCGGGGCTTCTTTTTTTTTTTTATTTAAAATTTATAAATTTTATAAGTAGGAAGGGAGTTTGTAAGTGAAAAATATTCAACTTTAACTATCTTTAGTCATTGGTTTTATCTTTTTTTTTTCTTTTTTTTGTTTTATCTACTCTTACCCACACCACATTGCCACATCCCTCCCTGCCGGGGTTCCCTTTTGGATTTTACTTGAGAGGAGAGGAGGGAAAGGGAAGCGAAAAACCTCCCAATACCTCTAATATACATTTAAAAAAAAAACGAAGTCTATATTAACTTTCAACACAGGTGTATATATCCCCGTATCATATGACACACATACATACCAGTATGCTTAATTAAACTAATTGATGTAACTCGTAAGAGATGATGGGTTGCACCAGATCTTAACAGAAGGTTTCAAACAAAGGGGGTGAATATACAGCCATGGAGAAACCATCCTTGTCATAAAAAATAATGGCTGTGCAATCTAGTTAGTTCCATCTGTGGTGTGAATCGTGACTAAAAGAGACAGAAAAAAATAGAGAATGCCTAAAAGCTGTTTTTGGCTGTACAATATTGTTATAAGAACTTAATAACCAAGATCACTTATCAAGAAAAGCATTAAAGGAGATGCATCATGCTTTTTAAACGTTCCAAAAGTCAAATACAGGCATTTATAAGCTAAATATGTTCCCATCGCTACTATAGAAACAAATTTGGTGTTAAATATAAATTTTTTATGCGTCTAATTTCTAACATGGAAGTATGATGGCTGACTATCCTGAACCATGAAGCTCTTGACCAATTGCAACATGTTTTACGTCCATTTCATGACCTTGCCCCAGAAGAGAGAGACACAGATTCTGAAAGAATCACAGGTCACAGAATTGTTCTTCACACTGGCACCGGCAGCTCACATGCATGTAAACATTGATGGATAATCGGACTCCGATCGACGGGATAAAACGGACCAGGCTGTTATGGAGCTGTATGCTCCACCCAGAGTCTGATATGGTGTTTGAAGTACACACAGTACCACAGAAGTACCACAGAGACCCCTGACAAGTAAGTAAATTAGCAAACAAATCATAGGCTAATACTTAGCATTGAGCTAAGAGACGTTTTAACTCACTGGTGTTGTTGTCTGTCCATGTGCGTTTTTATTGTAGGAACTGCGTCAGGTTTCAGAAGCTGATGGCTGCTTGTCTCTGAGGAAATCTTCCTGAAGGCTGTTAGTATCTTCCTCAGAGATTGTGTAAAGGTTAGGATTCTCTAAGAGTTTCTGTTCAACAAAGAGGACGTCTTGCTACGATGCTGCGCATGCGTATTTGACGCTTCTTGATTGGTGCCACCTCGTTGCGTATACTGCTGTAAGTCAGTTGTGTTAGGGAAGCTAGAGCTTGGCCTGAATATTCATATAAATTACTCAAATATGCACAAATGAAGAAAAAAACGACTTAAATGAAGTTTTTTTTATGAGGAATTAACACAGTAACATGCTGAAAAGCTCTTAAAAGTCCATTTTTCATGATAGGGCTCCTTTAATGGCTAGATATCAGTTCTTAAATTTACTCTATTTTTGTTGTTATCATTATATTTGTCCAGACAAATGTACTTTTAGAAGTACCAGCATTAAAATGACCAGGAAATATGAGAAAACAAGGGTGGTCTCTTAATTTTTTCTGGGACTGTATATTACTTTTAGGCTATTTATTTACATTTTCATTTCACATCACCAAATTTAGTTTTGCTCAATTACTAAAAATTTGAAACAGGTTCCATCTCAACAAAATACACAGAATACCCTGTGGGGAGGGTCTAATACTTTTGAAAGGCACCACTAATTTATTACATCATGAGGGCAAGGCACCTCCGTGTACCACTGCTTTGCTCAAGCTGCTGCTCAGTGATTCACATTAGTTTCCCAGCTAAACACTTAAATCAATATTTTTGTTTGAATTATTGCAACTTAGGAACTGAGGTTCTGCGTGGTGCTGTCAGGGGCTTCTAATGTGCAGCTGCACGTTACAGATCTGCTGCACAAAGCACATTTCAGTGATAAAAACAGCCAAATCTGAGAAGCATGACTGCATTTATTTACTCTGCTTCATAAAATCTGCTCGGGAATTGCATATGATGCTCAGACGCACTGACAGAAAAGTAAACAACTCCAGCCCACTTACTAGCCTTGACACAAAAAGACTTATAAGGGTCTGTTTGCATTTCAGAGCCACCCAGGTGCCTTTTATAAAGCTGTAGTGTACTTGATGCTGAGTTGAAGAGGTGTCATATTTGGAGGTGCTTAAACATGCGCTGTTTTGTTGTCTGTTCAAAGCCATGTACTTCAAACAAGCAAGGCTTATTAAGTAGCGCTAAAGTTGCCAGGACACCTGTAGATTATCATGGAAGTGATATGTCAAAAATCTCTTTTGTGTGCCACAAATAATTTCAAAGATGTCTGTGAGTTGTGCTGCTCTTACATCTTGTGAGTCTTGAACAGATGCACTGCAAACAATCTTACATCTTAAATCAGATATGGGGAACAATTTTGTGACATCTTGAATAGGTATTATGCTCCTGTGTGTCTTTACACACAAAATAAGCTTCTGTTTTTTCTGGGGATGTTTGAATGGAGGACTGCTACATTTTGTCCTGGTTTGACTTTAAGTTACTTGCTCTAACCTTAGATATGCCGAGCACGCTCCCTGAACAACATGTCGGTGTAAATGTTGCAATCTACCTGAAATGTACCTGCAGGGAGGTGGGAAATCAAGCGGTTTAGATATAACCTACAAAAAGTACAACAGGTGTTGCAAGAGGCAGAACAGGAGAAAGCACCTGGCGACCGTCTCAGTGCTCCCTTTTGGCAAGATAAAAAAAAAGCCATCCCAGCGAGGCAGTGTGGCTCTGAACATGAGATCAATGGAGCATATTTAAAAGGCATTAGAGAGCAGTCCTACTGTCACATTCCTGTGATAAAGTACAGGAATCAAGCCTTCCAGCATACAGTACTATGTTTCTATGAAGGCGATCCTCCAGTGTCACTGTTCCTTCTGTGCTTAATCTCTATGTCTAGATGAAAGATGGAGGAAGGCCAGAAGTGTCTAAGCCGGGCTTTGGGCCGTCCTACCCGACACTGGCTTCTCCCCAGCGGCCTGGGAGATGTCAAGGGGTGAGGGCAGAGGAGAATGGATAGCTGCCGGCCCCGGAGTCCCTCATTCACTCTCAAACTTGCTCACATTAAAGAGAGCTCTAATCACTGCAGGGACTTGGCCAATGATGTGCTTATCAAACGGCATATTTCAAAAAGGCATCTTAAAAGGCCCGAGGGCGAAGAGGCAATAAGAGCACATTTGTATGTGGATGAAAGGAAAAGTGTAGACAGACCTTGCATCAGAATACAGCGGGGGGAGATCATTAGCATCTCCAGCAAAATATGCACAACCAGAGAGGGAGAGTGAGGTACAGTCATAGAGGGGGAGAGAGGCTGAGAGGTGGCAGAGGGAGAAAGAAGAGTTCTTTTTGCCATTCGTTCTTTTTTGTTTTACACAGTTCCCAAAAAGAATACGAGAACAAATACATTTTTGAACAAAGGCAGGGCTCTTGAAGTGGAAGTCTGTTGGGGGTGTGAGGTGGCTCCATTGTGGGTTACAAAAGAGTGAAGCCACAACGCATCTGCGCCCCCAAATCCTCTTACGCTGCTCTCCCACCTCCCCGAACACAACATAACCAGCACGTGAGCTTTGATATGCCAGGAAGAGCCTTGAATCAAACTATGTGATGGGCTACACAATTCCCTAATATGTTCAGTGATACTGGCCACAGGTCTTTCCAGCATTTTGCGTACAGACTCAGACAAAGATAGGCCGCAGCCTCTTCTGTGTGACCAACACTGCTTGAAATAGTTTCTCTTAACTCTGAGAAAAGGGCTGAGAGAAGCACAGTCTGTTGTTTCCACAATGAAACTTCCAAAAAAGAAAAGAAAAAAAAGTGGTAATAGAAGAAAGTTGTGATATAAAAGTTGCTGAATGGCTCTTTATTTGCTGGCAGACTCTGAAATAATGACATAAACAATGACAGGACATAACAGAATTCTGTATTTTAAGCCACACAAAAAGTCTTGAGATTCACGCGGAGAAGCCAGATATGCTTCTAAGGGAGAAACATTATAATTTAAACAGCAACATTATTTAACTAACCACAGAGCTGATTTGTGTTTCTATGATGCACTCCAGTATATCTTGTGAGTGCTTTTCAAACATTTATAAAAGAGCAGCACTGGTGTTTATAGCATGCAGCGACATGAATTGAAGCCACTTTGTGTCTTTACTTGTTTTTTTCATTATCTGGGAAGTGTTTCAGCTGACAAACACCTGCAAGTGCACGGTGTCAGCAGATGCGAGGATGGTGTCCAGGTTCGTCTGTTTCACAGGAACGCTGATGAAACAGAGGAACAAAGTCAGATAATCCTGCTCATTTCACACATTTACACTGTAGTGCACCAGCATCATGCAGATGCTGCTCCAACCAGTTTTTGTGTACAGACGGTCTTTGCAAATGGATGATGATCCATGCACACGCACGCTCATGCACTCTCTGATACAAATGCACACAACTCATCAGACCCAGTTTGGAAATTCGGGATCAGGAGACCAATTATCTTAATTATTCTCCCTTTCCCTCCATCACTTTCGTCTGCATGTTTCCCTGCTTTCTATTTTAGCTGTGTTTGCATTTGTGAGTATTTTGGTTTGTGCATTTCATAACCAAAGCTCATAGAAAGGATGGTTTATATCTACATTGGCTAAAAAAAAAAAAAAAAAAGAAGACAAAAAAAAAGGATCTCTTATTTCCATACTCAAACACAAGAATCTCTTGCTTTTGGAACAGTGGCAGATGAATGATGATGGTGTGATAAAGCTTTTATCATACTCTTCGTGAAAAACCCAAAAGGAACCGAATTTAAACCTTTGGGGGCCAGTCCGTCCTGCTGTTCCCACGCAACAGTTCACATTAACCTACATGGATATTAACCAATTGAGTGTTACAGCTTGTTCACTAAGAGGTGACAGCATCTCGCCAGCCATTTGTGAAGAAGAGAGCAATTACAGTGTGATGGATTTCACCTGCGCCCTGTGAAAATAACCAGTGCACGTCTAAGCATGGTCATATATCCCAGTCTGAATGTCATATCTCTGTCACACATACACATATTTCTGCTATTTTGCTTTAATAAAACCAAATTGCTAGAAGTGTGTTTACTCAATTGTCAGGGTAGCGAGTATATCGTAAAATCTAAAATGAAATAAAATTTTAGATAAGCGTAAAATCTTCAAGAGCAAGTTGGATCTAGATAAGAACTCCTCATCTTCAGTGTTTATAGGCATGGGAGTGTCACGTCAGTGTTATCATTAATGCAGGATTTCGTAGAGGAAAATAGAAATTGAAATAGAGAGTTTCATTAAGATTAAGCCATGCATATATTCCTCCAATTAAAGCATAGCTTTCTGTGATGTGAACTTGTGGGGTAAATCCACTGATAATCTGCTTACAATTTATATGTAAAATGATGGAACATGAGATGCTTATGGATGACAAAGTGAAGGGCGGGATGTAACGTGATGAAGACATCTCTCTGTGAAAGCGCCTGCAGTCCCCAAACACACATGACAGACAATAAAGTATGAAAACAGATCTCCATATATATATATTTATATTTTTATTTATATTTCATTTCTGGGAGGATATCTTGTACACCAAATATCCCATTGGCAGTTAAGCGCATTCAATGTGTTTAGAAGCCAGAAACAGTCACTTGTTTTAACAAACACAAATACAAAATAAAGATAACCACAAAATAATGAACTGCATGTATATAACATACAAAAAAATCCCATGCCTACTCAGTAGGTAACTTCAACATTCCAGCTCTTGAAGATGTGGATATTTACACTTAAGTTTTACAAAAATATACTTTATAGTTTTTATCCTTTTTTTGCTTACATTCTGATAAAATGAAGCGGTGCCCTCATAGCTCATCCCTTTTCCTCCCTCTGAGTACATCTTACATTCTGTAACAAAAATATTCCCTCAACCCTTAAGGCGAGATGCAGTGCATCCTCTCTCGCGCTCAGCCGAGTCACAACATCAGCAAGGCTTCACAAAAGGCACCAAATAACGGGAGCGTTTGTCTTGTCTTGTATTTTTTTTTGTTTTTCTTTTTCTTTTTTCAAAATGATTTTTTTTTTCATTTCTCTGTTTTTCCATATAACCAAGCGATATGTTACATGTGAGAAAGAGAGAATGAGATAGTACCAGTGGATGATATTTACAAACAGAAACTAACATCACTCTTACTCATGCTTGAATACTTAAGTGCTTTTTTTTTTCAAACAATGTCAAAACGTATCACAGCATCATCACTACATAATAGAGAAAGTATGTAGAAAATATGGCCCTGCTCACTTCAAATAATACAATGCAAATATGCAAATAATTGTTCACATCAGTGGTACCAAAGAATGATAAAAACGAAACATGGCACATGTACAATATACATATATGATAGCTTATGTATATCATTCAATGTCTTTTGTATGAGTGCCTGCAAGGACGAACGTGCCTCAGCACCACAACTGCTGGCAATCTGTTTGTCTCTTGGTTTTTTTGTGTACCTACGAGCACAGACCCGCCGGTGCCGTTTTCTGCTCTGTCTCAGGAGTCCCTTATGCATTTGAAGTGCTGCATTTGTTTTTACAGAGACAGAAAAAAACAATATCCCTTTTCATCTTGCATCGTCTTTGCCCAGTCCTTGACATATGTCTTTTTCTCTCTTTCAGGTAAATCTCAAGATTCACCTAACACTGCACAGGGAGCAGAAAAGTGCTTTTTGGAGGAGAAACACAAAAGTCCTTTTGATGCAGATTTTCTTCCTCTCAAAAAACCTTACAGAAGGAGAGGCGCAGAGAGACTGTAGAAAGTTTTTCTCTTTGCTTTTAACAGATCTCAATTGTCCTTGGGGAGAGGGTGGTCTGCATGTCTGAAAGCGGGGTGGGGACCGGGGAGCTGTAGATGTTGGATGCAACTGAAGATGGGAAGGAGGACGTGACTTGGGACTGAAAGGTGCTGGACATGGACACTGATGGATAGGTGGTGGCGACGGAAGGAGATGGATAGGAAGTGTGGACAGGAGAGGAGTAGCAGGAGGTGACTGGGGAGGGGTAAGAAGACACTGGAGAGGGGTAAGAAGTGATGGGAGAGGGGTAGCTGGAGGCAGGTGAGGCGGCTGATGCTGGAGTTGCCGTCACCACCACAGCTCCTCCCTTCTCTGCTTTCTTGTCCTTCTGCCTTAGATGGATCTTGGTGTGTCTTTTCCTCTCGTCGCTGCGAGCAAACTTGCGTCCGCAGATCTCACAGGCGAAGGGCTTCTCCCCAGTGTGAGTGCGGATGTGTGTTGTCAGGTGGTCGCTGCGGCTGAAGTTGCGCATGCAGATGCGGCACTGGAAGGGTTTCTGACCTGTGTGGATGCGGATGTGACGTGTCAGCTCATCAGAGCGTGAGAAGCGGCGGTCGCACGTCTCCACGGGGCAAGCATAGGGCCTTTCATGTGGAGGGGTCTTGCTCGGCCGGGTGGGGTACTTGCGCATGCGGCTGGGCTTAATCAGCTGGGACTGGTAGACACTTTTTAAGTCCTGGGAACCAGTCTGGGTGGCAAAGGCCTTGATGGTGGACAGAGGAGTGAGAGATGGCTGACTTGACTGACTCTGGAAGGGCTTTTGGTCGGGGGGCACCAGGCTGATCTCTCCCTGCTGCTGAGGGAAGAGGTAGTCAGGAATCATGGGCACGGGGAAGCTTGTGCTGCAGGTCTTGCCACTGGGATAGGCAGGGGGTGGGTACTGCACCGCTCCATTTGAGCTGGGGAAAGCCTGCCCCTGGTCTGGGAAGATGTCAGAGTTGGGGCTGGAGTAGGTCGGGGCAGCTGAGTAGATTGGGTTGGGTTCGCTGTGGTGAATTGAGGAGCTGAGGCTGGCGCTCTGAGATGAGGAGGAGGTAGAAGAGGAGGATGTGGAGGAGGAAGGGACAGATGAAGATGTGGACGAGGTGGTCTGTGAGACAGCTGAGGAAGAGCTGGAGCTGGGAGCTACGTTGCCCATCAGACCCGTGAACAAACCCAAGATGGGCTCCGCCCAGAGACTGTTGCTGCAGGTGGTGGCGGGTTCAAGGGTGAAACGGCCAGTGTAAGATATGGGGGGCAGCCTCTGGGTGGGGTAAGTCTGCTCCACAACTGGCTTCTCACAGTTGAAGGGGATATCAGGTAATGTATCTGCAGGGAGCACAGAGAAAGGAGAGACATTAATCAAACTGTCAATATCCAGAGAAAGGGGGGATCCTGCCAGAGCAGTGTCACCCCCGTCCCCACTCCTACAGATCAGTCAAGTGCCCACACAGAGAAACACCCTCCAACCAAACTCTATCTCCACAAATCTAAGCCGTCTCCTCTACATTTGAACAAGCTACTGTGCAAGCTTTTAGACACATTTTCTGTTGCTCACACTTTTTGAACCTTTCTTTTATTTTTCTAACCGTGCTGCACGAGCGCGAGCGCACGCACAGATTCTTAAAGCCCATCACAGCCAGAGGCAATTGATTACCAAAACTGCAGCTCAGCTGGTTTTAGGAATGCAATTTGAATTGAGCAGAAGTGTCAGGAGTGAGCATGTGTTGAGTGAGCAGTGTTTGACTCTTAGGAGTTGACAGGGAGCAGTAAGTCAATTCCAAGACCAAAGATTGTGATTATGTTTGTATTTAGTCTATTATTGGATTACTGGAGATACCATGCCCAATCAGCTAAGATTCTGATTTAATTTCAGCTTCCAAACCAAAGATTTGTTATAAAAACATTAGAATAACAGCTCTAGTTACATACTGTGAGTATAGAAAACAATAAATCAAAACCCATATAGCTGTTAATTTTTCTTTAACTCTTATCGGTTTGCTGTTGCTCATCATGCTGATCTAAACTTTAACTCATATTTAAAAGCAGCATCAAGAAAAAGAGGCAAAATAAACAGCTCTCTTACCTCCAGCAAGGTGTTCATACTGCTCTCCTGGTTCCCCAGAGCCAAAGCCTGCACCTTCGGGTGCGGAGGCAGTGAGGAAGGGGGTCCCCGCCGTGGTGAGCATCATCACCTCCTCCAGTTTAGGGTAGTTATCCATGGGGGAGTGAGGAAAGCTCAGAGGCTCTGAGATCTGCAGGGCTGGAAGGATCATCTCGGTCTTGGCTGCAGCCATCCTCTGCTGGTGCTGAAGCTGCAAGGCTGAGGCTGTGCTGGTGTGGAGCGCAGGGAGGCTGGGTGTGCGCTGGCAGAGCCGTGCCTCGCAGGTGGAGAGGATCACTTAGCACAGCTCAGGGAGCGCTGAACTCTTCTGCTGATGCTGTGGAAGACACAGTTTTCTGCCTTCCTCGGTGACTCTTGCTCTCCAGTGGTCCTGTTGTTTTCCTTTTCCTCTCAAAGACGAGAAAATCCACTTGTCTTTTCAGAAAAAGTCTAATTTTTCCTTTATACTCATTCCCTAAGATGAATCAAAATTAATCATCAGATCAATTTTGATTTTTGTATGAAATTACTTATCCAATCAGGTCTTGGATAGATGTTGCTTTTGAAATGACTTTTTTACTTTTGGTGTGATTTTTCGCAGATAGGGAGTTCTATGTGTTTTTGCCTATCTCTCTCTCTCTGCTCTAACAGTTGCTCTTGTGGGCTCTCAGGGCTCTCTCTGAGCTGCGAGGTTTCCCTGCTGCTTATATACACTCTTGCGTGACGTAGATGTCCATATTTGGAACGGAGGAAGCCCATATTTAGGCACTGCAGTGGAGGACACATGACGCTGGCCTGGAGGAAAACAGAGAGGAGAGACTTTATGTTAAGCGCTTGCAGTAAATCGCGAAGACACCGCCGCTCTTCCACTGCCCCGAATCGATGTATCTTCATAGGCGAACGGCTCGGTCAAACGGCAGCATAATTCTTGCTGTCTCCCGGCCGCCCTGTAGACTTGATTTGGATTTCCCATCTGTGCAGCAGGCTGCGCTGCTGCCGGAAAGCCCGGCTCCGCCGTGCCTTATAAGGTCGTGACTACATAAGGACCTATTCCGGTGGGTTTCCATTTCCCTGTCCTTATTTGGAGCTTCCTGGGGCAGCGCTGATCGCTGTTTGGCAGTGAATGAGAAGCAGGAGCGCAAATCATGTCCAGCGTTCACAATAACTAATGTCAGCAACAGAGTCCTTTTTGTCTCTTTGAAAACATATGCTGTGGACTTTATGTGAAAAACGGTGCAACAGGAAAACTGCTTTACACGGGGTTTATTTATGTTTAAGGTTTTAAATCTTATTATACAGTGCAACAAACTTTAAAACGCACGTAAAAAGGTTAATACAAATTCACGTTTATGATTCTTTTAAAATACAGTTTCAGTGTTTAATAAGCGTTTATTTAGTAGGCTATAACTCAGAAATATAGAGTGTGCAAACTCTGCTGGCTGTTGGCAAACTTCCTCTAAATTAACTTTCCGTCTCACCCGCCTGTGTCATTGATTAATGAGAGCAGATAGCCGCGGATGCTGACGAGGTGCGGGGCGATCTGTCTAATTGAGGGGTGTCCCCGGCTCAATATTCAAGGAATCTCTCTGCCACTCAGCGGCCTAATGGCCCGCATTAACAACGCAGCGCGCAGCTGCCAGGACGCCTGCGGGATACCGATGTTCCCCCGGCCGCCCCGGCTCGGGCTGGCACGCCAGCACTCCTCGCTGGATGCTGACGAGAAATCAATGTGTTTCCCTAGCTGCTGACTGGATCTATATGCGAGCAACCTCATTGGGAAACATCGTGGGTATGGGACTTTGAGGTGGCCCGAGAGAAAGAGATAGAGTCACAGAAAAGAGATGCTGCTGGTGTTGTGTAGCTGCAGACTCCATGAAATTTGATTTAGACACAAGGTCCACTGATGACAAGCCAAAACCCTTTTATTTTCCCTGAAATCAATCGACTGATTAATTTAGATGAATATGGCGACAAAGCAAAACATTACTCAGGTACACACATTAGACTTTTGGTCTTCACTGAATTACATCCTCTCTCAGGCGTTTCTGATTTAGCCTTTGGCAAATCTCTCTGTTTACCCCCATTAGACTGATGGCAAAATTCTGTCATATATTATGGATGATCTGGAGCAGAGTCTCCCGTCACAAAATCCAAATAAGCCTGGAGTAGAGGGCGCAGCTGGAGAATGTGTAATGTTGTTTATTCATACAGATACTTTACATATAAACGATCAAATCTGATCTATTTTGTTACTATGTGGCACAGCACAGCGGTGCTGCACTTCCAGAGAAAAATGTTGCTCCTACTGTTCACACATTTAAATATGGACTATTTTGTTTTCCAGAAAGATGTTACTTGAAGAACAAAAGGATGGTAGACGGTGAGTTTAAAAAAAGTACATGAGTGCATCTGTGTGGTGAGCTGATGAGCAAAATCTAAACTCCTGTCTGCATCCACTACTGCTGTCATGCATCAGTTACAAAGCTCGATAAATTTGTAGCAAAGCGAAGAAGAAAAAGTAGAGAGCACAGATGAGAGAACTCATCATCTGATGACAATGTAATAAAATCAGGTTAGGGAAAACTTGGGAAAGTAATAAAGTAATAAAGATGATAAACAGTTCACAGTGGCTGTTTGGGCCTACCTTCTCTCTGATGCATAGAGGGGGTGGAAACCAGATGCTGTAAGGGCAAGGAGAAGGAGATTTAGTCTGCGCATGGATGTAGATGTTTATAATATTTGTGCGCTGTTGCATGTTTGTTTATTTGTATGTATGTGTGTCTGGTTCAGCAGGTTCATTCTCCTCAGCGTGTTCCCCATCGCTGCCCACACAAACCAGCCAGAGGAGTCCTCGCCTGATGAAACTCCAGCCCAGCCGGCTTGGAAAAAAAAGGCTCTCCCATTACCTACGCAGCCACCACACCCCTGCTTAGACACACAAATTCAGCCGGCACGAGCAGTTGTTAATATTTAATCATGCCCCAATCTGCGGAGAAAAGATGAGGAAGTAGATCGAAAAGCCAAAGAAAGATAGAGGGTGGAAGAGAGAAGAGGAGTTGGAACACAACAGTAGAAGGACAGAGGGGGAGAGAAAGCAAAGACATGGAGTTGTGCAGATACTGAAGAATTGGAGGCAGGCTGAGAAAAAGAGATGAAGAAGGTGGGAAGGAAGGGTGAAAGTCAGAGAGAAATAGAAATAGAAAGACCGAAAGAGAATCCTAACACCTACATATTGTACGTGGGAGCAGATACCAAGCTTTGTATTGGCATTTGTCAGCAGCCAGCATGCCAAGCAGTCAGTCAGGGAGACAGGACAGACATGCGGGCAGGCACTCCTGCTCCCCCGTCACACCTCCACGCCTGCCCACACCGAGCAGTGGTGCAATCCCTCTCCATTAGCATACAGGTGTGTTCAGCCTGGTGTGCTCCCATGATGGGCGGAGCAAGACGTGAGAGTGGGTGATGACAGTTGCCAAAGCCTGGATGTTACATAATGTGGCAGATGAGATGGGAGGGAGGGATAATGTAATGACAGAGAGAGAGAGGCCTGGTTATTTTGGAGCACAGAATGCAGCTATCACAGTCTTCACCAAGCAGGGTGGGTTGAGAGTTGTGGACTTCATATGCTAAATATTAAATGTGGCCTGGATGTGTTAGGGCTTGTTTTACATGTTGTGAATTGATAATTAAATAGGAAAAGATCGGAGGCCTGATTGTCTCATGCAGAGTGACGTTGAATATTTGCCCATAGTCATGTACTGATAGGGAGCGAGGCAGAGAACATGATAGGAGGCTGTTTGCTAAATGTCATTTTCTCCCATTTTTTAAAGTGATGCCAGCAGGGGTGTGCGACCTGACCTTTAACACGCAGAGCGTGATGTGTCTGGAAAAAGATGAACAGGCAGAGGAGGGATAAAAATGTCTCAGAAACTTAAATGTAACAACTTGTCCTCACTCTCAAGTCTTCACATATGGACAGCCAGGATCCTTCAAGCTCGGGGTGTCTCTCTATTGTCATTTTTTGTGCAGTGCAGTCTCATAGATGTCCACAGGAACTCTTCAACATCTGGGATGGAAGCCATGAGACCTCAACCAAATTTTGCCTGGAGAAAATGTCACAATGCTGCATCCTTTTAGTATTGCAGAATATGGAGAATTGTTCCATGTAACATGACCAAGAGTTAAATGTGTAGGATTTTAGTGACAGTGAAGTTGAAAATTGCAATGAACTGACAATGCCTTACCTCATCCTCCCAAATTCAGAGCAGGAAGAGTTATGGTTGCAGCTAATATCATGACAAACATAAAAATATACAGAATCATCTAGACCGTCTCATCTAGCTTAACTCGAGTCTGTCATCTATTCATCTGTTGTCTGTACTCAAATGATCCTATTAAGGGTCATGGGGAGGCTGAAGCCAATCCCAGCTGCCATGCAGGCAAGAGCATCATAGATAGTTCACAAGTTCATCGCAGGACCAACTCAAACAATCCACGAGCTCAGGACTATCCACTTATCAGAGTCTGACTCGACCATGAAATGAAAGAAGTGAAACACAGAGGGCATTATGATTTAAGGTCATAGGCTGTATAATATTATGGACAGACCCTCCCGGCACCACCCGTAGGTTTCTGAAGAGCTGAATCGAAGCTTGGTAGGCGCTTCCCACCATTGCCATCTTGGCAGCATCACGTGTTTCATCACTCCTGGAAAATGCAAAGATGGGCAGACAGGTGGAGCTGAGAGGAGGTCTGTGAGTGTTGGAGTGAATGATTGACACCCATCAAACTTGAGAGAGTCCCACCTGCAGCTTGCAGGAGAAGGCAGTCGGATATTAGGCGGGGTTGGATGTCCCACTCCGCTTACATTACCGTTCTGTTTA
This sequence comes from Atherinomorus stipes, assembly GCA_023101725.1. Lineage (NCBI taxonomy): Eukaryota > Metazoa > Chordata > Actinopteri > Atheriniformes > Atherinidae > Atherinomorus > Atherinomorus stipes. The sequence goes on from JALJCO010012807.1 coordinate 932,420, forward strand.
TTCTAACCCTTCCCGCTAGCCCTAACCCTAACCAACCTATCTGGCCATGGCCATCAGATGTCCAACGCCGCCTAATATCCAACTACTGCAAGCCGCTGGCGGGGGTACTTGTCAAACACTGAGCTGCCTGTAGCAAAGAGCTAACTGGGCTAATATGGAGCCAATAGGGGATTATCACGCTTACCGGAACTTCCCGGTATTTGGACACTTCCTCTTCCGGGCCATGTTAACAACAGCCGTTCCTGCTCTGTTATGAAATGAAATGAAATGAAATTATACTGTTTAAATCGTACAAAACTCCAAACATACTTAAGTTTTCATTCCAGACTGAAGTGATACTGGATCAAAGCGATCGATTCGCCGCGGTGAAGGGCCGAACTTTATAATAAAACAACACACGTTTGTTTGTCGCCGGTGGGGCACAACACCGGCACTTCACAGCATGCTAGCATTAGCCAGCTAGCGTTTACTGACGTGCTTAACATCGTGCGTCTTAAAACACACAAACATCTGAAAATCGGGTCTGTACCTCCCTGTTTCCAGTGGAACAACTGGGGACTGCCAAAAAAAGGAGACGCTTTCAGATGCTTGTGTGTTTTCAGCCGCACAAAGTTAGGCACGTCATCGAGCTGGCTAATGCTAGCCTGCCAACACAACTGTGCAGACTGCCGGCTCACAAACAAACGTGTGTCGTTTTATTATAAAGTTCGGCCCTTCACCGCGGCGAATCGATCGCTTTGATCCAGCTTCTGATTCAGCTTTTGATCCAGTATCACTTCCGTCTGGAATGAAAACTTAAGTTTGTTTGGAGTTTATACGATTTAAACAGTATAACAGAGCAGAAACGGCTGATGTTAAAATGGCCCGGAAGAGGAAGTGCCCAAATACCGGGAAGTTCCGGTAAGCGTGATAATCCCCTTTGGGAGCTAACAGAGGTAGGCGTGCTAACGCTAAAGTAAGGTGCACTGTTAGCTGTATAAAAGTGCGGTTAGGCTTCTCTGCTACTGGCAGAGGCCTTCCTGAGAGCTAGCCACCAGAACCAGTGCTGACAGCCAATCAGTTCCCTTCAGTCAAAAGGACACACCTGTAATTATGTGTCAATTTAAGTTTAAATAACATCTAAATGGATGAGTTATGTATATATATATGTGTATATATATATATATATATATATATATATATATATATATATATATATATAATTTCCCTGCACATTGAAACATGATGTATTACATATGAAAAGCAGATGCAGGTCCTGTTTATATCTGTGGAAAACTGCATGATAAAATGTGTAATAAGTATGTTTATGCAGAACGGAGTCGTGTCACAATCCATTGTTGTAAACTGTCCCTTGGCTGCTGCTTTCTGTCAGGCAGCTTTCACGGGATGACAAAACTTGCAGCGCATGAATGCAAAAATGTGTGAAGCACAACCATGTGGTTTTAGAAACTGTCTAACCAAATGCTGCATAGCATGTAGAACCCACCATGTACAATTATTCTAAACCTAACCATGTACGGTACCCATTACTTTACTGTAACTGCACAATAGAAAAGTAGTAAACAGTGAGTGGTAGGGAAGCAGAAAACTACAATGGCTTCAACAAACATTGTCTTATCTCTTGCACAGATGATTAATATGAAAAGAGATGCGGCTGTATCCGAGTTTCATAAAGTTCTTGAGATTCACATTGTGTCTTCCTTATAAGCATGTTTACCTATGCACATGTTAGAAGAGGGGGATAGTGAACACCATGCCAGGGTGAGGGTTATTTTTTTGCCATCTTTTACCATATCAGCTTCTTTAATAATGTGGTGACAGTTCATACATAAAGAAATAATTCTCCTTGAGCTAAACAATTGAGGGCAAAGTCTGTCAATTTAAATGTGACAGCAGACAACCAATCATCTTTAGCTATGCAACTAGTTAGGGGGACAAGCTTTGTAGATATCAGGTGGGTGATAAGGTGGCAGAGTACCCAACTGGCTGATGTGAAGAAAAAGCAAGTAGATCCAGTGAGATTCTGGTAGATGATGTCATACAGCGCCGTCTGTTTAAATACATATTCTGTGCTTGGCTCTGTTACTTAAATCAATCACAGTCCATGACACTACAATGCAGAAGATTACAGCACACCACCTGTTTCTGCTCTGAAGTAGTCAAACATTTTTTTTCACTCCTTTTAAAGGCGTCCAAGAATGCCGCTGTGGAATGCCAGCCCCCGTGTCAGGGGCATACGATCATACGATCACAAGTTTTATTTTACTGTGGGGTCCGTTAAGCTTAAGGCCCCAGTGACGTTTGAAAAACAATCTGCTTGCACATCACAGGCTTTTTTGCAGACATGCCTCCCTGTCCTATTACCCCCCCCCCCCCCCCCCCAGGCTGTGAAGCAGAAACTGGTGTTAGTGTCACCTAGAGAGAGAGCAGCGGCATCGAATGGCTGCTCTATCTGCTTATGCGCCTGTTGTCGCTTCCTGATGGTGGTAGGTGACACAGAGAGAATTGCTGAGCACAAACCCACCCTAACCTGGCCCCATCTTGTCCCCGAGGATATGACTCACTGAGTCCCCAGCCTGTTTGTTTGATGGCTGAAACAAAAGATCTGACCCCTGACCTTTCAGCTCCCGATGAGTCACTGGTACTGTACTGGCATGCTGAGAGATGGGGCTTCCCCACACAGCGCAGCATTCACAGCACAGCAACAGCTAACATTTAAAGGTTGTCACAAAACACTTTTTGTGTTTGAACTGTGTATGTCACAATCCGTGGGTGATCCCATCGTGTTGGAAACTGATGTATACACAAACAAACCAGCTCTGAGTTCATCATCTTCAGTGTTCAAGCACCTTATAATGCAGCATTGGAACTTCAGAGAAAGTGCATTAGCTTTTCAGATCAAATGAAAGAGCAGTGACCCCCGAGGACACTACTCAGACTAAAATCACTTCTAAAACGCTTTTAAATGTTACCTGTCTGGATGCGTAAAAGCACCTGCAACAGCATGCCATTACTGGCTGATGAGAGATTAGATTTGACTCAACTAAATTTGTACAAACTGTACCCGGAACAGCGTTATAGATTCAGACTTCACCTGAATGTAACATCTACCACAAACATCTCCCAGTGTTCTCTCCTCTTTCTTCCTTCCTGTCAGTCGGAGGCTGAAAATAATAAAAAGTACAATTACTAAAGAGGACCAGTTCAGTTTTGAAGTACTTGTTGCCTAATTCTATATCAGTCTACTTGTACTGACTTTGTTCAAATTTCTATATTTGTGAACAAATGAGAAACAAATCAAAGAACAAATCAGTATTGTTGGTGTTGAATCACAAAGTTTGAATGGAAAGTCATTTCTAAGTGAGGTGTCCCCTGACGGTGGCTGAGTTGGCAACCACTGAGAAAAAAGTGTCTGATGTTGACCCTTTCCTTTCTTTGTCCTTTCTTTCCCTTTACCTCTCTACTGTTCCTCAGCTAATGCCCTTTTGCATCTCTTTGCCAAATCAACCATTGTGACATTCAAAATGGCCAGAGTGTTGATATCCTGTAGCTAGGATGAGACTCCCTGAATAAAGTGAAACTCAGCTGTAACGGGATTCTCCAGGCTGGAACACAAAGTTGTGATGTGCTGTTTCTCAGCCTTGGAACATTGCTGGACAAGAGTGGTTTCAGGAATGTGCATGCTATATATTAATGTCCCATCAAAACTAATTAGAAACACAGATTTTTAAGGTCAGAAACTTACATTGTGCTGCTTTAAGACTTATAGACACTAAACCGACATCAGCACTCATTGGCAACAAAAATGGCCCCTATTGTGTCATTGTGTTGGAATGGTACGGAAGAGGATAAGGGCCACTGAAGAAAAAAAATACAATTCTGAGAAAATAGTCAGAATTCTGATTTTTTTTTTTTCTGAGAATTCTGAGAGTCAAATATCTAACTTTTTCAGAAATTGAAAAAAAAGCCTGAAAATTTATCTATTTGTATTTTTTATATTTTGGAAAAAAGTCAAAATTCTGACTTTTTTGGAAATTGAAAAAAAAAATTCTGAAAAAAAAAATCAATGTTGTGGGAAAAAAAAATCAGAATTCTGACTTTTTTGTTGGAATTCTGAGATCAAAGTCCGAATTCTAACTTTTTCGGAAATTGGAAACAAAAAAAATCCTGAATATTTTTTAAGTGTTCTGTCTCTCAGAATTTTTTTTTTTTCTTCAGTGGCCCTAATCCTAGAACTGAGATACTGCAGTTATATAAATATGTAGATGATTCCTCTGTGGTTTTTAAAGTGTGAACAAATAAAGTTGGATCAGATTGGATTATGTTACATATAACATGCTATTAAAACATTTACACATTTCTGTATGTACATTTTAGTAAGTCTATTAATGGTGTGTCATTGCTGCTCTCCCCACAACTCCATTGCTTCCAACACAGCAAACATGAATTAGAATTAGTCCAAACAGATTGTTTACCTGTGTGGTTTGCCTGTGAAGCTCAATTAAATCCCCTCTGCTACAGAAATGTGAAGGTGCGTCACGCTATGACGCTGGGGCTGAAATATGGTTTTCGAAGCTGGACCCACAGTTTGAGCATAGAAACATTTTTGTTAGAATTGAGGGTTGGTCCAAACCTAAAACCACCTCTGAGGAAATGGCAAATAACATGACATCTAAAGAAAAAAAAAACATGTGACATCTACTGTATAAAGGAAAATCTTTTATGCTTTCAGTTTTGTTTTTCTGTTTTTCCAAGAAGTTATAGCTTTCACAAGTTTGAAGCGCAAAGCGAAAGATGAGGATGAACCCAAGTGTCATGGGCTGTTCTGGACAAGGCCTGCACAATATTAAGAAAATAAGAGATATGTGATATTACTGGATTATGACTTGTGATACATATAAAGATACTTCAAAATATGGTACTTATGTCAGATGTCATGAAAAGAGCTGCATTCCTCTTCTGCAAATGCACAAAAGCACAACTTCCAAAGTGGGATATGGTCTTCATTAACACACCTGCATATACATTCAAGTTCAAATATCTGCAGTATGGCTGCCTTAATGATATGGACAATATCCATGCTCATATTACAGCTACAGCTTCTTCTTTCAGTGTCTTTTAGTAACATGTTTCTAATTTGGACTTCTTTTAGTGGGTCTAGACTAAGCTTTTGCATAAAGCAGTTAATATTACATTAACATATACAGATCTGTCACTACACTGAACAGCCAGTCAGAGCAATTGCTCTCACTGACAGACAGAATTTGATTAAAAATGTTAAATTGGGTAGAAAAAAAATGTTAGTGGGGTCCAAAAGAACCAATGGTGCGGGACACTCTGAAACAACCATAGAGGTACTCACTGATGTTCATATTCCTGACAGCCATGATGTTAAGAGCAAGCTGTAGTTCCTAAGCTATGACCGAGTTGTCGTCAATAAAAACAGAAAAAGTTTGGGAACCACCGTCTGAGTGTCTGAGAGGGGCTGACCACTGCAAACTGATGCATTTTCATCCTGACTGATCTCCCTCTGTCATCATCAAAACATGGTCACTATAAGATTTAAGGAGTATGAAAAAATTCTGATTCACACAATAATGTGCTACAGAAAAGCGCTTTCACGCCTAATATATTCAATCTTTAATCAGCCTCAATGTGCTAGTCACTTCACAAGAGGAGAAATTAGACCATGTACAGTTAACTTCATAGCTGAGTGACTGCTGGACCTTGTTGCACCAAAAAAAAAAAAAAAGAGAGAGAAAAAAACACCTTATTTTAACTGGTTGACTCAGCTGACTGGGACTGCACCCCAAGCTGCTGATGTCTTCATATGGGCAGAGAGACAGACGGGAAGAGACAAGGAGCAATGCAGGCAGAAAAACGTGGCCTCAGTGTCCAGACTGAAAAGCAACGGGTTTGTTGCCTTTAGCTAGTGCATATGGGTGTGACTCACGTACATACGAACTTCTAGCAGACAGAAAACATCCAGACTCACAGACCTGTTTTTATTCTGCAGCAGTCCTCTGATTCGGTCTGGAATTTGAACTTTGCTTTTGGTCCACAGACACACAGAGCTCTGCCAGTGCACATCTGTTTATATGGAAGAGCAGCTTTAAGCAGCGTGGGTTTATTATTGCGTCAGTCATACCATCACCCTGCTCACTTCATGGCCTGTGACGTTAATTGAGAGAATGGCAAAACAGAAGAAGAGGGAGTAGTTTGGTTTTCATCTTTCTTTTCGGACCCAAGAGCTATAAACACAAAGCCTGAGCCTCTAAAAATTTTGTACATTTATACCCTAAAAGTACCCTTTCTCTCAAAGAATCACCTGTCCAAACATGCATTACACAACAGATAAAGCTTACACACACATGCCCCCCCCACCCCCACAACCAACCATCACAAATGATTGCCTAAGCTCAACCCCTCAAAAGGGGTCTTTCTTAATGATGACCAAAATGTCCTCACTTTCCAAAACTGACCACTCTTTGTTGGTTAAAAGTGTGAAACGATCCTCACAATGTAAGTACTGAAACACACACACACACACACACCCATACACGCAAACCTTTAAGCTCTTCTCCAGTTTATTGAAGTTCTGAGTCAGATCAGAAGTTGCCAAGACAAATAGTCTCCTTGTGTCCTTTGGTCAAAGCTGTTCCCAATAACTTTCTGTGAAGTAAAAATGACAATCAGAGAGACAGACACATCTACTCAGGTAAGAATTATTTGTTTTGTTGTCACACAGCAGAAGTAAAGTGAAGGAAACACGCATGTTGAGAGGCAGATTGATAAATAGGTAGAAAAAGATACAGAAGCAGAGGAAGTGATGGAGAAAAGAAGCCAGAAAGCAAGCAAAAGTAAGAAAGACTGTTAGTGGCTTGTTGACAGGTGGGCCCGAGGGCAGGTACGGTGGGTTGATTCAGATAAACTCCTCTCCCACCTCTTATTCATCACCCCCACACTCCAAAGCCTCTTCTCCCCCCCCCAGCTGGAGACTGCCGTTGTGGGATAGCCTACAGGGCTGAGGAGACAGGTCTCCATCAATCCTTTCATAATCATACGATAATCATTTAACTCGGAGTGCCGTTTGTCAACAGACATGACGGCTGATGAGGCATGCAGGCGAGATGAGTGACAGCAGGAGCTGCAACACCCATCGCATGCTCCCAATGAAAGAGAAAAAAAAAAAGCATGGAGTGGAAAAAGGGGAGAATGAATAAATGAATAACTGTCAGAAGCATTTGGCTTATGGGACGATGGGTTTTTCAGGAGCAGAAGCTTGAGGGTGAAACGTCACTCTGGGTCACTTGGACTGAAGATTCACAAACAGCTCCTGAGAAGTTAAACTCTGCTGCAGCCAGACAATGAAACATTTGAAATCATATGTAATTATAAGTAATCTAATTTGCACTAATGCTTTCAATTTAGATTATCTATTACAAATTAACAGGGTAAGAGCTGGCTCTCCTTCTCTCTTCACATGAGGCCATGGAAATGACTGGGTGTGCAGGTTAATGGTGCAACTGGATTAAAGAGACTAGATTCATACATAATGCAGGCATTTACCTTAATGGGAGAAACGTGACTGGTGAGCAGTGTTTACATTAAAGGAGGGTGAGAGTTCAGCTGAGCCGGGGGAATATTTTTCTGCCTACGCTGGCGGCAGACGGTGTAATGAATTTCTATAAAGCGCACTGCAAATAAAAATAAAGACACACAAAGGAGATTGCATGTTGATAGTTGTTGAGCGATGCTGACAAGGAAAAATAGGCAAAGACGCTGTTGAAACTTGCAGCCGTCCACAGTTTGGAAAAGATATCCAGCAGCCTTTGTCTGAACACCAAATTTAAAAAAAAAAAAAACTCACCTGCTAAAGTCTCAGTGATGAAACACTTATCTCAGTTAAACGAGAGCTTTTAACACACGCAGAAGGGGAGAGTGATCAAACAGGAAGCCAAAAGTTTTTATTACCTTTCTGCCCACCTTTCATCAAGAACATTAACACAGGTTGTGACAGACACACTGACTCATTCAATTATATTTATGTTTGTTTTGCTATCCAAACACCCCCATGTGCATGGCATATTGAACACAAACACACACAATCACATACTGTACGACAAAGACAGACACGAGTACGTGTATCCACGAGTGCTGACAGCACACACCCAGCATGCAGCCTGACAATACACCTCACAATTAAAATAAATCTTGTAGAAGGCCACAAGGTGCTGCTTTTACTAAGAGCCAAACAGGGGAACAACTCCATAGCAACACCAGAGAAATGTTTACCTATGGAGGTATTCGGATTTGCGCTGTGTGCAACATAAACTGGCTTAGTGTCATAATTTAGTTCTGATTTCTTCTTTGTATTGACTTAAAGAGTCAAAGAAAGAAAACAGGGTGAGTTGGAAAGTCGTGAACTTCCATATTTCTGGCAGTGGGATTGTGACAGTGTGTGTTCTCATTACGAGCACACCGACATCCTTCTGTGGGTCTCACTCTCTGAGTTTCAGTCTCTCTCCCCATCTATCTCTGCATTCCCAGACAGCTTTAGCAGTTCAAACCCTCGCACTGCGGCATTGTCACACACCACACTCGTTGCCATGGAGAAATAGTCCTCCTGGTCTCCAAGGTACCCGAGTCTATTGTCTTTGGCTTCTTTATTTAGATGAAAACATGATTTGTTGGAAGGGATCTACTTGTTTTTTCGCCGCTTCTCTTTGCTGCCTTTTCTTTCGTCTTCTTCCTCCTCACGAGCATCAATGCAACGTCGCATGATGTGTATTGTTTCATCCTTCTCCTTTCCAGGAGTTTGACTATGCGCATGTGTGCGTCAAGCTCGTCTGATGTTTTGTAGCAATTAATTTCAGTGTGTCTGCATGTCAGCGCCCCAGGAGGGGGGCTGTATAAAAGTTTTCCCCACTGCCACAGCTCTCGCCAGGGCTTATAATTGCCTTCTATTACCAGGGCTGGGTGTCACAGCGCCTGCCTGTCTGTCACCGGGAGACTCTCAACTAACGACAGATGATGAGGCAAAGGAGTTGAAGTTTTCTTACTGCTGCTCTTTTTGGCTGAAGAGATATAACAGGATATGAGAAATACGGTAAATAAGAATAGCTTAGTCCCTCAGCAATGTGGCCCTGCTTTTTACACAAAAACTTTACCCACGGTGATTTGTGAGCCTGCAGATCTATGTGCTTGCTTACAAAAACCGTAAAATGATCCAAACATCATGCAACAACAAAAGAAAAAAAAAGAAAGGAAAGGAAAAAGTGAAGTGAGTCTAATGTGGTTTGAAAAAGCAGCTGCGAGAGCTTAAAACACTCACAATCAGCCAACTCCAACCTTTGACCCTGTTTATTTGCATGTTTCCAGCACCATTCACAGCTGTCATCGAGCTGCTGCTTCTTTAGTTGCTGGCAGCTGAAAACCAAACAGGAAGTGACATCACATCCGTTGCTCCGTGATAACATTGGGCTTAGTCGGAGAAACGGCAGAATGAAAAGGAAGAGAAGAATCAGAGAGCAGTGCGGCTCATGGGTGGAAAAGAGGAAGTTGTCTGTGCTCTGTTCTCTTTCAGTGGCTGTGCCTCAGACGTCCCACACTCTGTGATCTTGTTTCAGGCTGGCCAGACAAATAAAAAGATTCGGTTTAAGTCACTTATCTTTTCAATCACACATTGTCATAATGGCTGATCTAAATAATCATATGGAAATGAGTGACTATCCCTAGCTAGGTGAATCTTTGATGTTTTCTTCTGTCTCTATGGCAGCTGATGAAAAACTACAAATGATTACATTTCTTTTTGTGAACATTATAAACTTTTGTTAGATAGTGAAGTGAGACAAGCAATACCTGGGAAATAACTGAATACATTTTTACCTTAACTGCTCAGCTAACAGGCCTATCAGTCTGAAAACTTTATATAAAGTCTATTCTTTAAAAAAAAAAAAAAAAATCTATTTTTTACACTCACTTTTCTCCTATAAATAAGGAGAATGTGGAGTATGAGCCTGTTAATTTCCTGTAAGACTTTTTTTTTAATTCGAATGCAGGATGATGAAAAAAATAGGAGCGTTTTTGGAAACTGTGACGCTGTGCTTTGTCATTGAACGGTGCAAAGGAAGGTGAATGACTGTTGTATGTTTTTGTGGCAGAAACGTGCAGCGGCTTGTTCTCACAAGGCGATGCGCTGAATGGAGTGGGTGCAGGTAAACATGCTAAGACAGGCGTCTTAGAAGCTGAACAGCCTTGTTGACATCTTTCAAGATGTCACACCCACTTTCCCCTCCATAATCTGTCATCATTCCATACCTCGACTCTTCTGTACTTTGAAATTGGCGGTTAGGGAGGTCATGTTTCTACTCAGAAAAACGAGGCAAATCTGGATCTTACTGTAAATGGGTATGTTTGATAAACAGAGTTTATCTTACAATACAAGTATATGACAGAAATGACAGGTAGCTTTCCACTCAGAACCTGAATCATAAAACTTACCATAAATATTCTTGACAGGATTTCTGAAAGTGTCTTTTCACTTTAACAATGCCCCACAGGACACGCTACACACTTTAAACCAAGCGTGTCATCATCCGTTGCCCAACATTTGTTGCTATGATGACGACAACAGCGTTGATGATGGTAGTCTGACTAGGCTTGGCCAGAGCCACAAATAGATGCAAACTGTTATTGAAAGCTGGCTTCATTTCTCATTTTCAGAATGGGGAACAAGAGAAAATGAGTCAGATGCTGAGGCAGCAGACGCTGAACTGGGATCAGTTGTACATAATGGATTAAGGGGGAAATGGTGCCTGCAGGAGTTAATGGAAAAACTGTCCAAAAGCTGTGTGTGTGAGGAAGGGTGGTGCTGAAAACACTAAACATGTCAAAAGGAGATGACCTGCTGTGATTAGGACAAATAAACCACTAGTTGCTCTGCATGGGCTATTGGGAATAGCCAACCACACGTACACACACATATCTCTCCAGAAGTGAAAGAAGCAGCGGGGAGAAGGGGAAGCGGGTGGGTGAGAGGGAGGGGAGGACTGTGGGATGGAATCAGGAGGGAAGGGAGGGAGGTCTGGAGCAAGTCCAGGGGAACTCCAGACTGCTGTTACCCAACATGCACTCCTTCAACAGGGGCTGTGAGACTGGCTGCTGGAACCAGGGAGCGGGGAGGGGGTTGCATACACACCGAGGCTCGCCATTCACATACACTCTCACCCCGACACACACACACACACACACACACTGCCGTGGACACGTCACCATAGTAACACACTGACCCTAGCCTTTAAGTTTCTCTCCTGAGCCTGATCTCCTGCCGCGCTCTGAGTTGTGGGGTGGAGTTAATCTGCCTATTTATAGCAGACCCTTTGGCTCATTTTTACTAGTGACAATAGGAGCTAATCTCCTTCCTCCAAAAGCCACCCAGCACATCTAACACCAATCTAACCTAGACTCAGATCAGCAAAGAAACACTGATAGTGCAGTTAGGGATGAACCCCTCTTCTTCTTTTTAACAAACTGATTCCACAGTTCGTACAGCTTGGCATTTGTACAGTGTGTAAATGTGTGTGAGACCAGACTTTGACCAATCTGACTCTGCAGTGCTCGGGTAATCGTCCTACTATTGGCTTCTGCTCCCAACCAGAAAGAGCGAGCAGAGGCGGTCACAGGGAGCAACGTGTAACTTTAGCCGGAGTAAAATCCACTCTTGCTGTGGCTGCGGTCCAAGTCCAGTGGCCTGTTTCTCAACCCCCTCATCTCAGCTGCAGTGATACTGAGAGTGTGCTGCCAGTTCACAGCAGTGGGTTCAGTCAAGGCCTCAAAGTACCAAGGACACAAAGACAGAGTGCTGCTCCACATGGCGGAGGTAACACTGAAACTGTTGCTCCATCCCTAATAATTATGATCTAAATGTGTTCAGTCATGTTACTCAGTGATGACTTCTCTGTGTCAAAGATCTGTGCTCTGACAGCTGAAATTGCGGCTAATGTCTATAAATATAGAATTTTGCATTTTCCATTCATTGCCTGTATTTAACTACAACCTATTTATAGCAAAAGTCTACTTTCTAGTTCCTGTTTTCTTTGGTGCGATGGTGTGATGTATTCTCAATAACTGACATTTTATTTGCACACTGACTCGTGACAACAGGTAACAGCAGTAAAGGACATTTCATTTCCTCAAATTTGGCTTCTCAAGAAGCCAGAGCTCAGACACCATATTTTCTGTGTTAAAAGCAGATGAAAGTTGTGTTTTCATCTGTCTTTGATGTGCTTTTAGCCAAAGTAAAAGGCTAAACCAATAAACTAATAAATGGCACAAATGTATGTATCAAATCTATGTCCTAGAGTAGAGTTCAGTAAAGTGATCATCACTACACCTAAGCGCCATCCAAACTTGACTTGCTCCTGTCTAACTCCAGGCTTGCTAATTGGCTTAGGTTGTTTCCTTTGTGGCGATCTGCGTCACACAGTAAACTTAAACCTCAGCCCAGACATAAGCATATTAACATGGTTATGTATAAATAGCTCAGTGTAGTTAAACTGAACCCTTATGAATGTGGAAGTGAGTATTTTTGGGCACCTGTGATCTTGTTATTGGTGTTAAATTTAGATCTGTGGTCCTCAGTTGAGGAGTGGAAACAGTGACAGGGACCTGTTTTGCGACACGACACTTCCTGTGCACTGAGTAGTGAGAAAACCACAACCCAGTGACGCAACGGTCGGAAAAAAAAAAAAAAAAAAAAAAAGCGAGGCAAGGAAAATCAGCTATGAGGAAGTTGTGGCTTCATTTAAAAAAGGAAAATTGTCGACTGAGGTGTCAGTGGATACTGTAAAAGAACTGCAAAGTTTCCTGTGTGGACTTTCCCCGCTATGATAATGCAGGCAGCGATAAGGTGAGCAAAAGACTGAATATAAGGCTGCAACTGATGCTTTGTCTCACTGTTGAATGCTGTCTGTGCTTTGATGCAAAAAAAAAAAAAAAAAAAGAATCTCCCACACTCACACATAGTACTCATTTTCTTTTATCCTTCTTTATATTTTTAAACATTTGTGCTGTTGCAGCTACTCTCACTTCCTGTAGGCTATTGTTCACAGTGACCTCTGCTACACACCGGGTGCACGGCAGAACATGTAGCCTTTTTGGAACAGAAAAAAAAGACCTTTATGCAGAACACAAAAAATGTGCTGCAGCATAAACACCAGCAAAGCACTGAATTAAGAGACAGATTTCTGGAAATAATTTGTTATATAAACTGCTTATTGACATGAATGAATTTATAAGACACCACTGAGTAAATGCTGCTCACGGTGATTATTATATTCACACCCATGACCATGAGCTGCAAGTCAGAGGAGAAGCAAAGTAAGTGAATGTGAAAGATATTTTTGGTTCATTTGTGTCAGTTACCCTAAAAGCACAAATCAATTTGTGCTCGTTTTTTGTTTGTGTGGGAGTTGGAACTCTAAGTGCAAAAACTCGCGTGTCTGTGTGTGTGTTTGTATATTTATGAATGTGACACAGAGTGTTGGAAAAAGGCAAATTTATAGTGTGAATTTTCTCTCTCCACAGCAACACTGAAACTCATGAATCATCTCTGATGCACAGACGTAACCACAGGAAGTACCCATGGAACACACACACATGCACACTCAGTATACAAAGCATAACCAAATGCACTGAGAATGATCTACTGGAACGAACAACAGGCCAAAAATAACACTTAAAAACGGAACATAAACTTAGAATATCTCAAGAGTATAAATTCATCAAGTTTATTTCCAGGGATTTCTTCAGATCGATCACATTTCTCAACAAGGCAGAACCAGATTTTTCTTTGGAGCAGGCATCAAATCATGTAGATCAATACACTTTGGTCAAGACCTCATCAAAAACTTCCCAGCCATTCGCTGTAGAAGACCAAGTTGCCATGGTGACCCTTATGCACTGGGGACATATGTAAGAAATTAGAAAGTGTGTGTGTAAGTGTGCGTATGGGAGATGAAGAAAAGAGCGAGCCAGCGCTCTGCCTTGACCTCCAGTGTCAGTCTTTCTTGTAAACCTTGTTTGCAACAGAGTAGTTGCTCATTATTCCTTTTGTATGAGCCTGGTCTGGGGGGGGGGGGGGGGGGGGGGGGGGGGGGGGGGGGGGCTGACAGCCACAGCAAAGTACTCTCACTGACTAAAAGCAATTCACACTAACTAACACAACCACACAGAAAAAGTTTGAAACAAATGAGGGAAAAACCTCAAGGTTAAGGAGAAATTCAGGTAACACACAGACATAGAAAGCTTCATTTGTCCGTGACCTTCTTTGACATCTTGTTATGAGTACAGCGGTAAATACTTACAGCAAAGCTTCTGCCTTTTTGGATTTCCCCTTTTCTTTCAATGTGTCATATAGCGGTTTTTTTTTTTTTTTTTTTTTGTACATGTGAAAAGTTTTCTGGGTTACAAAGCTCACACCAGAGGGAGTTATTCTCACCCATAAAAGACGGCTCCTAAACTCCCTGAAATGCTGCATCAGTAATCCAGACTTTTCTTCCCTCACTTGTTTACATAACCATGTAATACATTTACATAATGCCATCCTAGAAGCTTACTCAGCACACCTCAAACTCTGGACTAGAAACTAGATAGACATGGTCACAGGGAAATCATGGTTTGGATCATATCTGATAGCATTTAGTATGACATTTCAACCATTGCTGTCTCTGTCCTTTAACTCCAGACATTATGAGTGAGCACTGATTGAGAACACACTTCCAATTGTTAGAAACACTGAAAAAACACCCAGTAAATGTGTCCTTTTTTATTTTGATGATAGTTATGCCATTTTAAAACCTAAAACCCGTTTAAATGTTGTTTTTTAAAATGCTGGAGCACCTTCTGTTTTTTCTCATCTCATGCAGTAGTGGGTGTGTTATCAGTATTTTTGAAGGCTACAGCTAACCAGCCCAGTATGTCTACCTCCCAGTGGACAGGCATGTCACCATAACATGAATGGAAGCAATACATGTGTGTTTTTAAAAGCAAAATATTTCATCCTTTTTTTTCATCTGACCGCAGCATCCTCAGTGGAAAATAACGAGTACACCCAGGTGTTGTATTTCCATCATTGTTACAGTAAGTGAAGCTGGACCTGATTAAAACCCACGTCCACTGCGTAGTCATTTGACGTGGGCCTGAAAGCCATTTAAAAACACTTATTTCACGCTCATACAGTAAGCCAGATGTTTGTGGGTGTTATTGGTTTTTTTTTTTTTCATCAACTAAAAAAGAAAAGATTTACAATGCAGCCTTTACTCTCCTTTCCAGGCAGTTTCTTACAGTGACCACCTGCACCTTTAATCCTGAGAAGAAAACGGGACCTATTGACCCACAGAAGGGGTGAGTGGGTCAATGACACACATGACCTGATGACTCTCAAACTTCATGTTTGTCCCCCGTAACAGAATATAAGAATGCAATTTTAAACCAGTCAGTTGAAACTAAGAGTCAGCTGATGTGGAAGTGCCAAAAACTGCATTTCATCTCTTATCCACGGCCAGCTTCACAGCGGAAATAAACATGTTTACAGTCTGGTTCAAAAAACAATTTTAAGTCAAGTTTACCTTCATGTCAACTTTAAGAGGGAAGATTTTTTTTATAACTCATCCATTTAGATGTTATTTAATGTTTTCTTGATATCATACATAATAAGTGGTGTGTCCTTTTGATTGACAAGGCGGCAGATCGGCTGCTATGGTACACCTACAGTAACAGCGTACCTTAGCTTTAGCCAGCTGTTAGCTTCCATTGGTTCCGGGTTAGCTCAGCCAGCTCTTAGCTCAGAATTGTTGGCTGTCAATCATTCACCCCCACACTCACGGCCTCCCTCTCTTTTCCCATTTTTTTTATTTTCCGGGAGTGACAGCCCACACAAAGCAACCAAGATGCTGTCAGTGGAAACCACTCAACAAGCTTCAATTCAGCTCTTCAGAAACCAGCAGGTCACATGAACGGAAGATTCGTCCATTATTTTTACTCTCTCTGGCTGAAACTGAAGAAACGTTTGCAAGTTAAATGTCTTTAAGGGACTTAGATACAATTTCCAGTTACCTTTTATTCAAGCACTTAGCCTTACCATCACCAAAACCACTAATAATCTACTCAGACAAGAACTATACATTGAATGGTCAGGGAACATGGAAGACGTTTAAAAAATTAAACACAGTTTTATGGGCTTTCTGTTTTCAGTATTATCCTGTAGAGCTGGTCTCTCTTCAGTCAATATTGTCACTGAGTTCTTCAGTTTGTTTTTATTTTTCTCCATATGACATCAACGTGAAAAGTTAGTTCTGAAAAGATTAATGGTCTGTACATGAACAGTACTACTGTTTTAACTACTCACTGTATGTTATTTAAATGTTCTTTCCAGGATTAATAAAGTATTTTTTCATCCCATTTCATTTACTTCATTGTCATGATTTACTTAAAAAATTTCTATGATTATTGTCCTGTATAATCAAGTATGTTTGCACTTGCGTGGTTTACTTTAGTCATATAATGTAATATGTTGGACAGCACTTTTTTTTTTTATCATACACCTCATATAATCCTTATTAGTATATTACTCATGATACTATGGCACACCTTATAGCATATTTTATTATATACACTTTTGTTTTATTGCATTCCATTTCATGTACTTTGTTTAACTTCATTAGACATGATATACTATCACTACCACTGTTTATTTGATCATACACCATCATAGTTTGTTGTATTGTAGTGTACTGCACTGTATGATGTTACATACCCCTTATTGTATTACTGATATGTGATATATATATTACATGTTACATCATGGGTCTAGATTATAGCATACTTGTGTATTACTTTCACATTACTCTTACATTTAATTCTCTGTTTACATTTACACTTATGTACATTTTGCACAAATGCCTTAATTGCACAGCTGCTTGAGTTTTCTGATCTTTTTCATGTTGTTTTTTTGTCTTTGTTTTTTACATCCTCCATAGTGTCAAACCTGCCTCTCAGGGACAATTAAATTAAATCAAATTAAATTGAATTAAATTAAATTAAATGGGATGGAATATTCCATAAGTTCTTCCCAGTTCACACGAAAGCACCAACATATATCTACTCTCAATTTGCCAAAAGAATTGGAAAAATTAATGTATTTTGTCAAAAATAATCTGGGGATTGAAATGCTTTCAGTAAACAGGATTTCTTTTCTTAACGGTGGCTTTTCTAAACTTAGCACAAAAGTGAGGAAATCCCAACTTTCAGGGTTACATCTTTGGAAATTTCTGGTTAGTCAACTTCACAGGTTATAACTTGTGAATATCATGCTTTAGTGGAACGACGAATATAGCAAAACGAGTGGGTAGTTCCCGAACAAATATGGGCCAAAATTCCCTGCAACGTTGTCTTGTCGGTATTCCCTCTGTTTGAGCCGTTTGATGGATTGAATGATTGCATCTTGCACAACAAGGGAAAAAAAAATAACTGTGTTTACCATTCCTTCATGTTTAGTTGTGTTGCTCATTCCGCAAAAGCACACCCTAAAAAAACTGGGTTAAAAACAACCAAACGGGTTGTTTTTAACCCAAAGCCTTGGTAACTAGTGGACCAACCCAGCAGTTAATTTGTCCCAACAAAATGGTTGTACATTTTAACCCAATGACACATTTAATTCAGAAGTTGGGTCTACGGTAGTTAATAAAAATGACACTTTCTTTACATACATTTACCTTATTAATATTAAATGGTAAAATTGGTTCCCACATCTACCATTTAGATGACTAGAGAGCATATTTACTTAAATAAAGTATGCAATACAGTATGTAGAGTCAGAGACAAAACAAGAGCCTTAGTAGCCAGTGACTAATGTTGATTCTCTGACGCTGAAAAGTTTTATGTGGTGGTGATTTAATCTCCTTCTACTGTCCCTCACACTCATGCTGCCAACTTTAACAAGCTGAACAGAAATTTTCAACAATTTGGGCGAAATGTAAACACAAGGCAATCATAAAAGGTTAAACTCCATCTACATTTGCATTTCTCATGAGCCTTTGTGGTCCAGATACGTTGAGTTTTGAAAATAGCCCAACCTCCTCTAACAATGGTTTGAGTAATAAAAACAAACAAACAAAAAAAAACATCATAACTCAGCTGTGTTTAACTTATTGCTAATTTTCCAGATAACCCAAAACGAGTCATACATTTCATAACCTACAGTAGCAGTTACGTTGATGAAATAGCCCAGCATATTTAGTGTGTATTTACCTTACAAGTTGTAGCTCGTTGCAAAGGTGACTAATCAGGCTTTCCAAAGATGTACAGAATAATACAACCAAAGGCGTCGGTTTGATTGTGACATTGATAAAAGTGGTCCACAGATGTTCCTGTGAGACAAGTTTTTTGTTGCATTTATGGTAAAGGTTTATTTGCAGTATCGTCTGAACGGAGTGGATAGGACATGTATAAATTTATGATGCAAAATATTTCCTTTAGAAATCTGCAATAAGATTTTGTTGTTGTTTTTATTTTTTCTAAACTGAATCCAGGATTATTTTACAATATGATTTTGTGATTTTATGAGGTGAAGACTTCTGTTGGTATGAACGATAAAGGTGGAGCGCTCACTGGATCAAAGCTGTGAAATGTGGATGTGGCTAGTTAACAGCAAACTTGCAGGTCCTTATCAGATTCATAGGGCAAAGAACATTGTGAAGAGGAAAGAAGAGCTGAGGCACTCTGAACTTGCAAGAGCAAGTAGTTTATTGCACCTTCACATTTTGTTCGCACTAGCAAATTCAGAGTACCTCAACTTGGTATATTTTTTCCACATCAATAATTGTGCAGACAAGAAAGCAGTTTGGACTGCAATATACTTTTATTAGAAATGCACTTTAATCATGCAGTACTTAAAGGAAAGTAAGCTCATTGACGGAATGCAAACGTGGTGATAAACCATTATTATCAAGTACATCATCAGCCATAGTAATAATTTTGTAAAAGAAAATATACGTGATCATGCTGACTCAATGTAATTGCACAGAATATGTGATGTTAGAGGAAACATTCATTTTTAAATCATGTTAAAATTATTATGGCCCAATTTTTTTTGCAGAGATCTGTGACAGACAATCAAAAACACCTTTTATTTAATCTGTACCTTATGTGAGGGTCAGATTAACATTTCAACTTGCCATATTATGACCTTAATTCATTTTTAATTATTTCTGAGTACTAAAGCTCACCTGTTCCAGCCTCTCCCCCTGCCTCAGCTCCTCCTCCTCTCTCTGAACTACCCATCAGCTTTGATTCTGTCACCTGACAAAATAACACACTGTTGGAAACAAGTTGTTTCTATTTCTTTCTTCTTCTTTTAAAATAGTGACTATTATCACCATTATCTCTGGCTAAATAGCTATTGAAAAATAATTTCTTTGTGACTTTTACTCAAAATTCACTCTACAGTAACGTAACTCCTGATGTCTTTTGCTCATGAAGTTCTGAATGAAGACACCACCATTGTTAGCACTGCTAGCTACAGTAGCACTAGTTAGCATAGCCAGAAACACTAGCTCTTTGAACCTAGTGAGCGACAGTGTGGAGAGCCAATCACATTAGCAAGAAACAAAGACCAGAACCAAATAGAACAGGTTATGTGATTTACAATGCGGGACTTACACCAGCAAGGATTGCCCAGCTCATCTGTAATGGAAAATTATAGACCAATCCAGCCAAACGCCACAACTAGACCACCTGCCATTTCCACAGGGGTGTTTCTGTACATGTGTAATGAGAACAGATGAGAATCTGACTTTTTTCTTAACAACATGGAGGAAATCTGGAAGGACTGTCACATTCCTGGTTGTTGGAACATCAGAGGAAAACTTAAATTGTGGTAATAAGTGAATAACAAGATCACAGACGATCATGAAGTTTTCTGCTGTCTGTCACAAAAGTGTACGCTGCTTCTCAGTCCACAGATGTCAATGTATTTGTATTGGTAAATTATGGTGAACACTCATTAATCTGACACTTTATTTCACGTATATGCTCCCGAAAATGACGCACCACTTAAGTTATGCTAGCTAATGCCAACAGAGACAGCTGTGGTGTTGCTGGGAGTTAATGACTAATCTGGGAGATATTGTGAAATAGAACGTTATTTGCTCTGATCAGGGCAACGTTGGGACCAGAATATAAAAATAATTCAGTCGCAAACACAAATGGATCATGAAGACAGTGTCCTGCAGCCTTTCTGTAGTTTCATCTGCAGGGCACGTGAAGACTACCAGCTTTGCAGCTGCAGTCCTTAAACAATACCAAAAGTCAAATATATGACAATAATAAATAATAATACATTTTATTTGAAAGCGCCTTTCCAAAACACCCAAGGACACTGTGCAGACAGACAAAATAGAAAAGTAACGACCTTTAAAAGAGTCTGGTTTTTTAAAACTTTTAAAGTAATCACAAGATTTCCATGTTATTCCAGTGTGGCTTGTCATTAAAGCCAGCTTCCGGAGATGAATAATAATTTAAATTAATGCTCCAATGTAAATAAATAAACAAATGAATAACTAAATAAATGTCAGAATACTTTAGAGATCTCCGGAAAACATTCCTATAGGTTATCACGACTGTCCAATGTTGTAAATACAGATATTCACGCTGCTTTTCATGTTGGCAGATACAAGATAATTGGGACTCATCACTGTTACAATGGCGGCGCCGCAAGATGGTGAAACACACAAAACACTCGTCGGATTAGTCTATACGGACAATGGAGTTGATGCTACATATTGGTTGGGGAGTGTCTCTACTGTCCCAACCCAATCCTATGCCCATGAATACCACATTATTATTATGAAAGGTGAAAGGTAATCAATTAAACACAACTTTTCTTTTTGTGCTATGTCTCTTACCATAGAATTTTATTTAGCAACAGATCTGTTTGGTAGGAAACAAAGTTGTAAGTTAAATCCACTACGATGTGTTTCAAAATGTTGTAGGATGCCAATAGCCTCGAAAAGCAGGAAGAAATCATCCGGTGGTACAGGCCATGATCTTGACTCTTTCATGCTGTGAGGCAGGTAGAGAGACAAAATGTTCCCGTCTTTATACTTGTTGCCAGTTGATGCCATTACTCTGATCCCTCAGATGTGGCCAAAGGGCTGGCATGCTCGGTTGTCCAGGTGATGGCCACTGTGGAGACAGAGGGCCTGACCGGTCTTGGCCCACTCTGTTACACCAACTGTGCCAACTTACCGTCAACTGGACACTAAATGGCAGCGACACATCCACCGCCGTCCTCTGCTGTACACCGTGGGCGCATGTGTTCAAACCCAAGAAAAGATGAACTAAAACCTGCACAGCCATTTGAAATCAGGAGCTCTGAAATCAGATGTGCCACCCTCAGATCTAACCACATCTGTTGAGAGAATGTTGAAATATCTGACCCGGCATCAGCGGTGCGGGGAAGGGGGTGTGGGGGGGGCGCTTGTTGCTGGTGGGCTATAAGCAAAACAGAGAAGAGATTTGCAGAGACAGCCCATAACAGCTCCCTTGGAACCAATGACTCAGATATGCAGATGTGTTTACTTCCCTTCTGTTTCCCACCTCAACCAGCACACAAAAGGCAGGGGGAATGAAAGTGCCTCATAATGTCTTTAAGTGTTTCATTTATATATTTATATGCCACTATAAAGAACTCATTTTTTACTAAAACTTAGACAAGCACTTCAAATGGGCTCTTTGCCTCTTCCCTCTATTCCCTCTTTCCCTTCTGAGGGTATTCATCTTTTGTCTAATGTGCAGCACTGCTCTCTGTTAGTTTCTCTCTGACACCATGCCAGCAGAGTCATCTGCAAAGGGACTCATGTAGGGATTAAAAACCATCAACAGCTCCCCTTTAACAGGGAGATAGGGAAAAAAAAAATTTGAAAAATGAAATACAGAAAAAACTCCAGACAGTTTTGAGAAAACTTGCAGAAAGAGAATGCAGATTGTCACCTGACCCTGAGGCAAGGCAGCTCTAAATATAATAAAGAGAAGACAACAGAAGAAGGCGAGGCGACACGACACGGGTAATGTGTTTTCACTGCTGGTGTCGTCTGGCAGATCTGGGATGATTGAGTGCTGATGCCTGCCTGGGCCGCTTCAGAGAAGATCGTCTACCCCCCACCCCCCTCAGCTCATACACACATGTACACACATGCACAGCCTTTCATGATACACACAGGCACGCTTGTACACACACACACACTCTTCCCCTCAGATTCTGCTGTTGTCGAAGTGACAAAAAACATCTAGGTGTATTAACTGTCATCTTTTCAGCATCTCTTTATCTCTCTTTTTTGGGAGGGTCAAGGGAATATTTTAACTTTATGTATGTATTGTGTATGTGTGTACATGTATGCGTGTGTGGTTTTCTCCATGTTGGATGTGTGTCTTAATTAGAACAGGGTTTAGTGAATTAGGCCAAGATGTGTAATAGACTCAAATTTGCATAATCTCTGTTGAATAAACCTCAGTGACAAACATGCGAGCGGAAAATCATACCTACTTACTGTACTGCATGACTTCAATAAAAAAAAAGGCGTGTTGGTGACAGCCATCTATAGTGTTTACTTCCAGAATTTGTGGATTAATCCTTGTACATTTTTGCAATCCCTGTATTGTGAAATTGTCAAGAGCAGATACAGATAAACAGGTGCCGGTTACAGAGGAAGTTGATTGGCTTGATTCCATGATCCATTTTCCCAAGGCTTCCCCACCCCTGCAGCTGTCCTCCAGAATATGAGAACCATGTGTGTGTGCATGGGTGTACGTGTGTATTTGCAATGCATGCTTGCGGTTATGACAAATTCACTCCTCATTGCGTGCCAGTAAGTAAGACAATGATCCTTATTGACAAGGGAGGGAAAAAGAAATCAGCAAACTAAATTCTGAACCAGAACTAGGTCAAATTTCACCACATTTACCTGAATTTTTTAGCTTGTAAACTGATTTTGAGGACCATTTTTTTTTATTTATCAAAGTTTGAAGTCGCCTGACCTGCTTTTAAACGTAATCACCTAATGTTCAAAGAGAAGTCATATATAATGTTTTCGTGACTTTTGGCTGTTTTGCATGGCAGAATGTTTTGAACTGAGGAGTGTGACAGCCTCAGCCCAGCTGAGGAGTCTACTTCAACGAGCCTCATTTCTATTGGAAAACACTTCCACTCGCTTTCCCTCTCTGTCTCTCTCCCACACCGTCCTTTCTCTGAAGCTGCAGATCACTTGAAAAGGAAAGGGGAAGGAACATGAATAAAAACTGAAGGCACTTCTCTTAGATATGTCTCTTGATGCTCTTCAGATCTTTAAGGCTTCATCACAGGAAAATGCAGGGTTACTCTAAGAAACTGAAGCACTGCGACTTTCCTAATCTAGAGTACAAGACCTGAATTTGAGAACACACGTCTTCACTGCAGCTTATTTTCCCTCTTCCTTCTTGTGTAATTTTGGTGCTGTTTCTTCTTTTTTTCTTCAGTTTTTGATGGACAGGTAGAGGAGTTGCATCAATGCATGAGTGAGTTTTTTTATTTTCAATTTGGATGAACTAAAGAAAACTTTTGTACATTTTGTCAAAAGAAAGCCTTGGTCCTTCTGTCCTTGTTCATTTCATACTCCCTTGCCATAAAACAATGGGAAAAAAAGAGAGAATCTCACTGGGAGTGAACTTCTGTGCCAGAAGAATAAATGAAAGGGGAATTTTCTATTATTTTTCCTGCCCTACAATCCACAATTGATCCACTACTGTAAGTAATTTCTCCACAAAAGAAAAACAGAACTTTGCAATCAAATGAAGCTGTCCGGTAAATTGGTGAAACCATACACAAAAGCTTAAAACTTTTTTTATTGACTGAAAATGTTATTGGAAGTTTTTTTTTAATGTTTTTTTTTTTTTTTTTAAGGATCTGTGTTAACACTGCAGTTCACTGACGGCTGGTTGGTCGTGGTGCCAGGTTTTGAGGAGAGACTGAACCTGAGTGTACAGCAACATATCTCTTTCACAGAGGGTCAAACTTTGTAATGGATCCACATAACATGACAACTTTAACTGAATCTGATTGGATGTTAATCAGTCTAAGATGTTTCCACTCAGACTGTCTGAATTGAAACAGGTGTTTGGTGTTTAACATCACCTTATGATAATCTTTAAATCTTCTATGAAACGTGCCTCCAGCAAGAGCTTCACTTTACTGCAAGTAAAGCTGAGATGGCAACATTGCACAAAATGCTACAGAAATGCTCGAAGTAGAACGTTTGATTACAGATTCTCTGGTTTCCATATTAAAACATTCTCCTTTTAGGTACTGGACCCCGCATTGCCTTACATGTACTCATTGGTGTGTTAGTGCCATAGGCTGTATAATATCACAGACCATCTGCAGTGCCACCTGTAGGTTTCTGAAGAGCTTCATTGAAGCTCGGTGGGCGGTTCCCACCACCGCCATTGTGCTAGCGTTGTGCGTCGCATCACTCCTGTAAATTCTAAAATGGGCAGAGAGGTGGAGCTGAGAGCATGGGGGTGAATGATTGACCTGCCTGTAAGAACTAAGCAAGCTAACTCAGGGCTAATGGACAAAGAGGGCGGGGGGGGTTGAAACCGAGACCGGGGGGAAAGCATGCCGCCGAACAATAAAGGCGAAGAGCCAGGGAAGTAGCGGAGGCATAGTGGCAGGACCACACTGTCACATAGGGTAATGGTGGAGGCGGGCTAAAGCTAAGGCATGCTGTTTGCCAGCTGTTAGACCCCGCTGTGCTACTCTGCTAGCTGAAGCCTTCTTGAGAGCAAACAGGGAGCAAGACACCTGTGTTAATTTTGTTGACGAACAATTTTCATCATAGTCTTCGTCAACGACCTATTTTTCTCAATAAAAACTAAACAAAAATCAACGCACGGGGATCAAAACTTTCAAAACTATAACAAAAGTGAATGACGTTTTCGTCAACAAATAAAAACGAGACAAAATACATGACAGCAAAGACATCCAATCAGAACAGCTGTTTGGGTTAAAACGTCGGGATGTATTGCAAAGACATCCAATAAGAACACAAACTCATGCAGTGAAGCTAGCTTGCACACGTTTGGTTACAAGGGGAGATGCTAAAAAGTTCTCATGTGCTTCACATTTCCTGATTAAAGTGATCTTAAAAATGTTCAGTCCAGGGAGAAAAAGAAGAGTTGACAGACACGTGGACACGTTTCACATATGACGGAATGATGCGACGCAAAACAAGATGTGTAAACCGTGCGGAGCGTTTGTTACCAGCAGAAACACAACCAACCTGAAGCCACAACTGCTGACAAGTCATCCTGAAATCCATGCAAAGGTAACCATGTTTTCATACTACGTCGAAATTTTGGTGTGCTGTTGCAAAGTTACTTATTTTGGAAGGAAGAATTTTGTCATTACTTTGATATGATGATAAAATGACCTGAAACGTGTTTTGAAATAAAGTGTTGTGAAGAGTAAATAAAAAAAAAAAAAACTCTTTAAATGAACAAGGCGCCAGCCTGACTGTTGTTTTATTTCATTTATTCACAAATGTATGTGTGTGTATATACATATACATACATACATATATATATATATATATATATATATATACAGTATATATATATACTGTATATATATAAGCAAGGCAAATTGCAGAAAAATGTGCTTTTTCTTTTAAATAAGCAAAATCCATGTTTGTGCATGCATTATACATTCAAACTTACCCATTTTCATTTTACTCCATATTTTTGTTAACTCAGTCTACTGTATTTTAGTCGACTATAATATTATGTTTTTGTTGACTAAAACTAATTGAATTAATATGACAAAATTATGACTAAAATTAAACATTTTTGTCAGAAAACTATAACAAAAACTACATCAAAGTTTGCTGTCAAAATTAACACTGCTAGACACTAGTCAACAGTGCTCACGCTGACAGCCGTTCCATAGCCTGTAAATCAAAAGGACACACCCGTAATTATGCATATTTTCAAAGTTAAATGTCATGTAAATGGATGAGTTTTAACCCCCGCCACCCTACCAGCCTTTTCATTTGTTTATAATGTAGCTATATATTCAGTAAAGCTATAAGTCAACAGTGGATTTTTTTTCTTTCCATTTTTTCACACAGTCATTTTTATAAGAAAAAAAAATTAATTGTGTTCATTCACAGCAAACCAAATCTATAAAGTCAATCACAGCCCTACTTCCCTTTAGATTTCCAAGATGTGTGAGCAGAGGAAGGAAAGTTGAAGGCTGAACATGACTCATGTTGACCCTGGTTTGTTAGTGTCAGTGGGAATGCTTGGATAGATTTGGGAAGTGGCTTGACCCATACAGACTTCTGTTCCTTTTAAGTCCCACTTTTTTACCCCAATGTCCACACTCATCCTGACAAGAAGATAGAAAACAGCACCTCCTATTGGAGAGCAACATCACTGCTTTAGGGAGCAACTTAAAAAGCTTTATGACCCCAGTCCTTCTCTCTATCTCATGTCCTACTTTATAAATGACAGTTGATGCTTTGTGAGACTATAATTGTGTTCCTTAAGTGTGATATTACCCATGTGGGAATGGATACAAGTGAAGCACTTTTCACTAAGTGCCTTCCTTGCAATTGTCCTTTTCTTTTGATCAAAACAATAACATTACACAAAACCCCAGTGAAGGAGTGTGAGACTGGAGATTTCTGTTGTTCGCTCTGTCTCTTGTTTTGCTCCCACTTCACTCCCTGAACGTCACATAGCCAACAGATTAATTAGACAACTGATAACAGTGTTCTCTCTTAGTGCCAGCCCACTGAGTTTTTAATTTTTTTTATTTTTTACTTCTTGTAAGCCTCAAATTTCCCTCTTTACATTAATGGAGCTTACATGTTGTACTGACCCAGGGGGAAAAAGAAATTGAGGCGCTTTCTCTTCCAAGGGGGATGCAGCTTATTCCGCTGCAGTTCCAGTGAGAAAAAACGTTTCACCAGGCAATTTTGCTGGACAGAATAAAGAAGCTAAATGGTTCTTTGTATCACTAAATCTTATAGGTAATGCTACAATCTATAAATAAAAGCAGGGGGTGCTTTGTGTGAGCAGCCACTGTTTCATGTTCCTCCATTCAATGTCTGTCAGCCCTCTCAGGACAAGGGTCCTGGTTGGTTGCCTGGGAAACGAGCATATGACTATTCTGAGCGCCCCAGTGGTGATGGAGAGAGGAAGCGAGAGTAGTAAAGGTAAGTCATTCAAGGCCTCTCTGCTCAACCTGATAAAGTGTGATGAAAATCAAAGGCCATGACTGAGTGATGCCAGCGATTCAGGAGAGACAGGGAGGGAAAAAAGTTTCTTCTTTATCAAAAGCTTTGAAAGGAATTGAACACAATAGTGCAAATATTATGTGGCTTTCAGAGCATGTTTTTTTTTTAAAGTGAGGGAATCAAAAGATAAAATACAAAATGGATTTTCTTCTTCTCGCCATGTACAAACATACTGTACTCATCACAGTAGATTGCAATGATGCAACCCATTTGATTGCGTCTCAGTCACATCTTATTAATTTTTTTTTTTCACCACCACTGCAATATATGTGCATTAATCACACAGGTCTGCAGTGCACGCCGTACTCCTTGCACTAAACCATTATTTATGAGTCCAGTTCTGGGGCTCAACGCTTCTTATTCATGTGATTTGAATAGGCTGTCAGGCATAATTAAGACAACATGCTTCTAGCAAGGCTGTTTGGATAACTGCTGCACCCCCTGACTTCACTCTCCATCTGAGTTTGCTGCTGTAAATACACATCAGTGATATGAATGTATCACACAGCACATGGATGCAAAGATGTAAGACACTGCAAGAGTGTTTAGTTTGGGCAGAAGCAACAGATGGCGGGGGAAAACCTCATCTGAATGGCCCGCGTTGAAGGTGAATTTGAAAACTTGTTGCAGCTGTGGTTTAATGCAGAGTTTGAATAAAAGTCAAAATGAAAACATAATGCATTGCGGTAATTCAGAGTAAAGACAGATTCAGACATGCCCATTCCTGCTGCATCTCAAAAACTCCTACAAACACAGACATGCATGTATTTACCGTTAAACAAGCTTCCATGAGGTCAGTATTTGCTTTCTTTCTTTTGTCCCGCTCCTCATTCTTCCTTTGTGATCCAAGGTGACAGGACAGAGCTGGGTTGGATAGGGCAAGCGAGCATAAAGTGTAAGGGCAGAGATAGTAGCCTGGGCAGCGTGGTTGAGAGATAGGCCTGTTGGTGACAGCACAGCAGCTTCACAGTGGCCTGCGAGCCGCTCCACGGGGAATAATTCAATCACAACACAAGCATGATGAAAGCAGAGAGACAGAGTTGGGGGGATAAACTGAGAGAGTTAAAGGCAGAGGAGAAAGGAGTGGATAGAGGCATGAGTAGAAAGAATCAGATTACCATGCTCCTAAAGGGAAGTGGAGGATGACACTCATCCGACCTGATTTAAACGACAGAAGCGTAAGGAATGAAGTCCTCAGCCTGTCTGTCCCCTGACCCTGCCGGGGAGCAATGAGTGTGTGAGAGGGGAGCAGAGGAATCGGTCATGCTTGGAGTGAGATGGTGCCTAATCGTCCAGAGGCCGGGACTGAGTAACTGTGACTGGGTGCATCCGCCTCTGAGGGAGGGGCAGGGACAATCTGAAAAGCTAAAAATCTCATAATCAGGTTTTTTTAGGCATGCAGGCGTGTGCAGCCTGCATTTGGGCTGCTCCAGGGTATGTG
This sequence comes from Atherinomorus stipes, assembly GCA_023101725.1. Classification (NCBI taxonomy): domain Eukaryota; kingdom Metazoa; phylum Chordata; class Actinopteri; order Atheriniformes; family Atherinidae; genus Atherinomorus; species Atherinomorus stipes. The sequence continues at coordinate 961,253 of JALJCO010012807.1, forward strand.
TGATGAGGCCGTCAGACGCTAGTGCTCTGCAGACATGACACAAGTCATTTCACCTCAGCTCCACTTTTTCCCTTCATGCAAATTTACAGGATGGGCATTGTGCCCTGCACTCTCCGTCTAATGCTGTCCGAGTGAATGAAGCGCATCTGTGTAGCTGGATGGCTGGTTTCATATCTGAGCTGCTTTTCCCCCTGATCACCATAAACTCCAGTTGCCCTTTGATGCAAAGCTGTCAATTTTTTTCTCCCTCTTTAACAATCAGATGGTATCAAACATCTGAGAAACACTTTTCCCCCCACAGTGGGAGGATGTGATTATCGCTGAAGGGCCCAGAAATTTCCCTGTTCAGGTGTGTGTGCTTGTATGTTGAGGTTGCTCCTTTTTCTGAGTTTATCTGTGTGTTGTGTGTGTTCACATTTGCGCATGTTTGTCTTAGACTATCGATCCAGCCAGCCCACAGCAGACATTAAATGAGACGAGTAGAGGCTAAGGCCAACAGAGAGAGGGAGAGACGGAAAGAGTGATGGATGGCAATAAAAGAGGGAGAGCTGCAGGCAGGCAGAAAGTGTTACCTTTTTGCAGATAGCCTTCTTGGAAGCAAAAAGTGAAGAATGCATTTGAATATTTCAACAAGAATGCAGAAAACAAAGCTAAAATTTCCAGTTTTCCAAGATTCTTCATTTTAATTCCCAGAAACTGGAAGTGATGCACAGACATGAAAGCAGGAATTTGATCCAAAAAGATGAAAAAAAAATAAGAAAAAAGCTTAATGAAAGCATTAACTCAAAAACACTCCTTGATACACATAAACACACAACAACCCTCAACCAAACAACACACACACAGGCTATACACAGTACAGTATATCTGGTTTTATAAATCAATTTTGTTCTGCTATACAGAGACAACTGGACTGAAGGAAGTGGCTTGGTGGAAATATCAAAACAACCTTGGGGAGCTTGAGCTCAGTGTGAGCTCTGTGTACCTCCACTACGTGGGCTCTTTATATCTCCTATTCAATCAATCTGTTCCCTGCTCTTTCATCCATTAATATGGTCTTTCTTTCCTTGTGTTATTTGTGCCATGTACTGTTTGTCCTGTTCACTGGGTATCATAAAGCACTGGAAGAAGAGAGAAACTCATGTGTGATGCTCTCAGTGCAGCCAGCGGAAATGTCATAATGTAGCAGGCATGATGGCTTTTTAGCAGAGTCTGTTTAATGGAGAGGGGCGCTCAATGAACAGGTTCTCTTCATCTGTCGCCACATGAATCATAGCCTACTATGATTACATGATACTCATACTGTGCACACACAAAAACAAATGTATGTTTACACATCCACATACGGAAATACTGCATGTAAGCACAGTGGTCCTTTGGTGTCCTCTCCATCCATAGTAAAGGACATTCTTTAGTTACACACAAAGTACGGTGCGTTCACATGCAAACAGGGACATGTGTCACTTGTTTCAGCATTTACACACACCACACTCACAGGAGGTCAAGAGCACCATCTGTGCATGTTCAATTGTTAATTAGATTCACAGCTACTGAATAATGTATTCATGGGACCAAAATAGACTGGAGGTGGGGGAATACCTGAGGTCAGAGGGGCCATATTTGACACAGTTTTTAATTGACATATTGGAAATCTTCATGTTTTTCTTCGCCATTTCCCACACAGTGGGTCAGTGAATCTCATTAACTTCAGGAGTTCTGAGGAACTTTTGGGGAAAATCCATCCAAAAAGTGTTATCAGACACATATGCTTTTCACATGGACTGAAACAGCAAGAAGTTGGAATTTCTTATGGTTGTATGCAAAGACCCACAGCGCAACTTTTAGCAATTTTCTCAGTGACCCCCTCTATCGACGGCTAAACTAGCATCCATCTTGCATCTTGTACTGTGAGCTCACTCCAGCCAGTAAAAGACAGTCTTATTATGACTCTTGTTCCTTCCTCTCTTCCTTTTCCTCTCTTCCTTTGGTAATGTTTCCTTGCGTTTCTTTGCCAAATCCGGCACGATGCGCATTCAAAACACCCGCTGTGTTCATATCTGGTTGCTGGTAAGTGACGCGGTGCGCAACCAATAGTCGGTTGCAACGTAACAGCCCCGTCCTGGATGCAGAAGCTAGTGTCTGAGCCTTGGAACGCTGCTCAGCAGCAAAAATGCACACAATGAATGCTGGTGTGTCATCAAAATGAGTCAGAAACTCATCTTTTTAAGGTCTAAAATTACGTTGTGGGTCTTTAACGCTGACTGTATGAAAGAGGAGGTTTGATTTCCTCTATAATTGCAGTTACACCAAAATATGGCAGAATAGGCGAGTTTCTGAGCTTTAGGGTTGCAAAAATTATGACTGACAAGTTAGATTTCTTTTATTTAGGAAGGTTGATCTACACACTTCCATTTATTTTATTTTTACCCATCAACTTTGCAGATTTTCCCTGTGACACGGCCTTGTTGACTAATTTGACATCAATCTTGCATCCTACCTGTGCTGTGAGCTCTGCCCAGCCAGTGAAAGACTTACAGACTTATACTGTAAGACCATTCTTGTCTTATCTCTTGGTATGCCACTGTCTCTCCTATTACTCTGATAATGTCCTCTTGGTTTTTTTTGTTTGTTTTTCTGAATCAGTCACTGCACACATTCAAAATTTGAATGTGTACCGAGAAGGCAGATTTAAAAGAAGGTCTGCCTTCTCTCAATCAGCTTCTCCTACAGTATAAAGCCACCAAAGAATGGAAGAGTCTTCCGGACAAGTTAAAGACTGTTTCAGATTACACCAATTTTTCACATGCCGTCAAAAATTGGCTGCTCAGCAACCAGTCTTGCTTACATTAAAAGGTCCATATTGTTCTTAACTCCAGCTAGTAGCTGGTACCTGATAGCTACAAAATTTAGATCAGGGATAAGGTCTCTTACTAATATTTCTGATTTGTATTGCACAACCTATTGTATAGGCATTTTTATTCAGAGTAGTTGATATTTTATTGTCTTGTAGCCAACTGTAATGTTATGTTGTTTTGTACTCTGTGTTATGTGCTTTCATGTTTTATTTTGTACTGTATGTTTATCTGTGTTATACGGAGGGTTTCCCCTTGTTTACTTACACATGCTGACATGCTAGCGTTGCGTTCCCCCCAGTCAGCTGTGCTTTCTCATCAGAGAAACAATACGAAGAAAAGAGCGAATCGGGAACAGCCTTGCAGTTCTACGTCACATTACAAATAGCGTATCCTACGTGGGGTTTCTATCTGTCCATTGGAAGGCAGGTAACCCTCCACTACACACTAGAAGTAAAGACTGCAGGACTGTAGCTTCGGAGTTGAGAAGCTAATTAGCTAACTGTTTGTTAGCATGGCGGAACAAACTTGTTTGTCGGCTCTATTTCCTGTCTGTAACGAAATAAGAGGGGGGAGCTTCCTTCATACACTGATGGCAGGCAGCCAATCAGACGGAAATTCATGAGAAGGACCCGGAAAAGCCTGCCGTTGGACCACAAGCCTCTCTTCTAGTATACAAATACAGCTGGATACTAAGCAACCAGAAGGTTTTTTTAAACAGAAACGATGCAGAATGCATTCAATAATAATGGAGAACACAGAAATATTAATGAAATGACCATGGAAGTACAACTTTAACTCTAAATCTGGTGCTTATCATTTGTTATCTTGTTGATAACTAATGTAACTGCACACGGCCCTTTAAATAAACAGAAAGAATGAATGAAACTGGCCGGTGTGTTAATATCTGCTTGCGAGCGTGTGACACGGTGCATAAAGCTGCAATATCATGCAGCCTGGAAGTAAAAGTAGTGAAGCGTGGTTTCTCTTCCTTGAGATACTGCTGAGCAGCGACGACTCCAGATATGTACATATTAGGCGCTTTCAGACTGTAGGAACCTTTTGGAGTTCCTATAGTATAACATTTTCGGGAACCAGGCTGTTTTTTGCACATTGGCCACATAGGAACTAGGGACCTCGGCCCTCAGTTCCTATAACCTTTTTAGCTCCTACTGCGAGGCAGGGTCTTTTCAGGGTTCGATAGGAACTGAATTACGTAGGTGTTTGATGATTGTTAGAACTGGCAATCCACTCCCTTTGCGTGATCTCTGCTTCTTCTGGCCCCACCATACTGTATTTAAAAAGCCCCACAGCTTTTACAACTGTTTACCAAGATCACAATAAAAAGAACTATTACAATAAAAGTATACGGATTCATTATTAAATCGATCACAATGGCACACAATCGGTAACTATTTTGAAATGTTCAATGGAATTATTTTTATACTAATTTAATGACCTAAATACAACTGCAAAGTGTGGCAGTAGAATCTGGGGCTGCCGCCTGGACACTTTGGTAGACAGACCGTCCACTAAAATGTCCGGGGTATTCAACGAAGGGTAAACAAGACATTATGTGATACAAATGGCCGCGATGAGGGAAAGATGGTAAGATTGCTTTTATAATAGCTTGAATAAAAGAGATGGAAACCCCAATACAATTGCAAATTGTGTCAGTACAATCTGCGCCACTTTAGTGGATGAACCCGGTCTGTCCACTAAAGTGTCTGGCCGTACTTCAACAAAGAGTGAACAGAACGTTAATAGGGCAGCTTTCCAGTGGGGGGCTGTTTCGTTACGTGATGATGGAAAGCTGTTAAGTTAGCTTTTATAATAGCTTTGAATAAAAGAGATGAGAAACCTCAGTTTTGTATTAGAGCTGCTGGGGCATAAATCTGTCACTGTCGCCAACGATTGCGTCACACATGGACCCTAACAAGGTCCTCCCTCATGTGCGAATGCAAACTAATAGGGAGGGGTAGTTCTTATAACTAAACTCGAGACGGGTAGCCAATGCCAAACTATGATGAAGTGATGTGGCGAGAGCAGTGTGGACAGAGGGCATCATTATTTGGGACAGAGAGTCAGGATTTGGGGCCAGCGTCACTATCTGGCAACAAAAAAACTTCACTTTAAAAAGCATAAAGTCTGAGATAAATATTTGTGTTGCAGCAGTATGAACGTACACAGGAGTAAATATTTTCATATGAAGTAGCTCTTTCAAGCAGTTCATGAGCAAATAAGAGCGAAGGGGAGGGACTTTTATTAGAGCAAAGGAAAAGTATTTTCTTGATAAAAGTGAATCTGAGTGGAAACTGTTTTGAGCAGACGATTTAAAGTGTGAGTGTTGAGAAAGAACAGTATATAGTAGGTATTAGAATATACAGTTCCGCCCCTAAAACTGAAAAAAAAAGATATTCTTGCTGTAACGACCATGTGCATCTGGATTTCAAGTTCATATCACTGGATGTGTGTCATGCCATGGCTAATTCAAACTTCCCTCAATCTGATTAAATTGACTAAATTATGATGGTCCAGTGTCGCTGGACTGAGCCAGATAGAAGAGTCCCTTTGTCTGGCTCCGTCCAGAGATATTTTTGTGCAGTTGTCAACTTTCTGTATCTTTATATCTTAACACTGCAATCAGATTTCACGTTGAACATTGTCCCAATCTCATAAAGCAATGAAATAAACAAACATCCAAACTGTTGGAAGACTTGTGAACAAGACAGGAAATTTCAACTCGCTGCTGAGACCAAGCTTAAGCCTGTAGTCCTTGATGTTGCCTGAGGCCAGAGGGGAAGACTTAATGGGTGTGCAAGGAGGTGATCATCGCAAGAGGTGGTACACTGAAAACAGCCCCCAGCCAGTTAGCTCATCCAGTAGTTCTTCTCTCCAATGGCTGCATTTCAGCCATCAACTAGTGCATTATTAGGAAGTAAGGAGAAATTGAATTGTGACTGAGGGCAGGCTGGATACCACAGTTACTCATTAGTGCCCCTTTAGATGAAACGGGCTGGAGGACGGAAGTAAGCCAGCAGTTTCACGGAAATTTCTTAAATAGTCACATGTCAGAAAACAATGGCCTCATTCACCAACAGTCTTATGAACAAACTTGTTCTCAAGTTCAACTTACTGTACAAACTTTATATAAAGATTGTTGCACTCATGAAATTCTATCTTGGATTTGTTCTTACAGTATGTAAGAAGAAATTCTACAATATGAATACTCAGGAGTACGGATGTGTCTGAACAAGATCAGCATTTGTGTTCATTAAAATACAATAATAAAATGTTTCTGTACGATTTTTTTAGTAGCTTTTAGTAAATAACAAAGCATTTTGTTATCCTGAAATAAATTGTAAAATATCCCTGTTCATGCCCAAACATGATAATTTCCCTTAAGAGACAAATAAGGTATTTTTAATTCATTCAAGAACACGTTAGTCAAGAGGGGATTTGATCATAGTGCTGGTTTTCTGACTGCAGATGTGTACATTAAAGCAACATCATCAGATCTGTTTCCTTAACTGCAAGAGTGTCATTCCATAAATGTCCAAGCCATCTGCAGCTCCCAGAACCACTGACTAAATGGCGGTCTCCCAGAGCAGAGACACACCGGGCCGATTTTCGGCCGTCTGGTGTCATCGTGGAGTCTTCTGGATGCTCAGAATGGGGGATTGGACCGGGTCAAGTCAAGATTCGATCCAATCTGTTGGTTTCCTTTGCTAGGCTATTATGAATCTGACCTGAATTTTTCTGTCTGTTAAGCGCCCTGAGGTCACACTGTCATGAATGGACGCTAGACAAATAAAGTTGAATTGAATTGAATTCTGAAGTCGGGGTCGTGAGTCAGTTTGGTGTGTTCTGTGCCGTCGACGTTCTTTTCAGCAGACTGAACGTGTGTAATAAGCGTCGGTCAGTTGTTCAGTCAATGATGGGCTGACCAATCATGTTGGAGGAGGCTTGACCTTGCTGGCAAATCAGCAAATGAGAGGACCTGAAGTGGAGGTAATCAAACCAGATGAAGAGCAGACGGAATGCAAACTCTCACACATCGTTTGGCTTCATATTGGGACCTTAGCTATCAGTCCTTGCTCTCTGCTAACAACAACAGCAATTTTTGTCTTGAGAAATTGTCCGTCATTTCCGATTTTTGGGGCCACAATATATCAGTGCCGCCTGCTGTTGTGACGACATTATATTTTGCGCATGCACAGAAGGTATATCCAAGTCTGGAGTCGGTTTGATGTGTTCTTGGGCACTTTTCTCAACGTGTCGATGAGACTGAAGCCAACTGATCACCCCGACTCCATTTTCTGGTGACGACAGCAACAGTTGGCAGTCTGCCCGGTGTGTCTCTGCCCGTTACATATACATTTTAAAAACTAAAAAAAAATTGTTTTCTTTTTTTTTTTTTTTCTTTAGGAAACAGGGTTACAGTATGCCTTTATCTCCTGGTTAATAAGCTAACTACTTTCAGACCCACCAAGAAGTTTTATTTCATCAGATAAGTGCACCGGATCTTAAAAGGTTGCTGGGTGTGTTTGAACACTGCAGGTTTGCTTTACACACCATAGATCAGGACTACCTGCAGGTTTTCAATGTTTCCCTGCTCCAACACACTTGAATTAATGAGTCATTGTGCAGAACTTCATATGCTTTAGGACAACCATTCCCAAACTTCAGAATACGAAGGCCCACTTTAAAATGTGAAAAATCTCTGCGGCCCACGCAAACCTTAAATCCCAACTGTGAGCAACACATAAGACACGAGGATAAATCCCTAAACTTTTAATCAAAACTGTGATGTACATTCATTCAAACAGAATAAATTCTGAAAGTTTTTATTAGAAGTACATTCTAGACTGAATAAATCATCAAATTTTTCATTACATTCTGTTTTCCTTTTTACACCCATGAGCCACCGCTCTGTTTTTCCCGCTACGACACAAGATGAAGTGTCCCTTCAATTATGGTCCCCGATCATGATGACCAGAGAGCTAGGATTGTGTAGGGTTCCAACACTAATGTGAGGGGTCAATAACACTCATTGGGTTTGTGTTATTACTTCTAAATATTTTGTTTTAAATCGTGCAATAAATATTTTATAATTAAAGTCACATTTGCAAAGATGAATCTATATTTTTATGACCTCTCAAGGCCCACCTGCAGTACCATCACGGCCCACTAGGGGGTCGCGGCCCACACTTTGGGAATCACTGTTTTAGGATCTTTTTAATTTCAGTCGGGTGTGTTGGAGCAGAGATGCATGGAAAACCTGCAGGACTGTGGCCCCTCAGGACCGAGTAGCCCTGCCATTGAAAGTATGTGAAGAGAAACCTCTGCCTTTAGCCACTACACCAGAGGTGTCTAGTTCTGGTCCTCAAGGCCCACAGTCCTGCAGGTGGCCCCCTGGTCCAACACACCTGATTCAAATTAAATGGCTTCTGCAACAGCTTGTTGTTGAGTTCTGCCCAAGCATGTTGACCCATCAGTCTTATTCAGGTGTGCAGCAGAAAACATCCAAAACCCGAAGGACAGCAAGAGGATGGACTTTGGACACCCCTGCACTACACTATGAGGATCTTACACGATGACACTGCAGGCTTGCTGTCCACTTTTGTAAATACATTGTTTGAATCTCATTGTGTGATTACTTATAAATAATGAGGACAAAAGTTTCAGTTGCAGCTGCCATGTCTTTTCAACTTGCATAGCAACTAGCATTCATCAACCTGTGAGCAAAGATACGAATGATTTAGCAGTCCACAAATGTGCCAATGAACCACAGCAACAACTGTTTCAGAATTACTTTAAGTAGATTAATCAGAAATTTTGGCTAATGAGGCCCACTGTTTTCATGATGACAGAAAAAAAATATTTTTGTCTTTTTTTGTGCATTCCAGCATAACTTTCTAAGTCTCAAAGTTTCAACGCGTCTCTATAGGATGTGCAGCTGTGAGGGGAAACATGAGGACTGCAAAAACAACATTTTAAAGTAAAGTTAGTTAATGCCAACAGAGCAGGGCTTGGTTATTTGGCAGAGGACTGTGTAATAATGCCATCTCACCAATCTCATGTTGGGTTACTTTATTATCCCAAAATGAGTTTCAGTTTTTAATAGCATAAAAAGAAAGGAGCAAAAAGCCCGTCTGGTCATGAATCTGTACACTTAATTTTTATTTTTACATCTTGTTGTAAGACATGTAAAATTCAGAAAATAATCAGATTTATTTGTGTAACCAGCTGACCAAAATGCTGCTTCCAAAAATATGATTTTTGGAAATAAAAGATAAACAATAACATTTATAGAAACAAAAACATAAATAAGTTTTGCATAATGCAGGACATGTTAAATATATCACAATAAAACTTAAATGTTTACATTTATCTAAAGTTAAACTGCATTGTTTTAATTCTTGATCATTTTAAAAGGACTAGAGGCAGGAATTGTGAATGAATAAACATGCATGTCCAGTTTGTTAATGCTAATGGGTGATGAAGCGTGAAAAAGCAAAAAGAATGAGCCCACCCACGTCTCTCTCCTGTTGCCTTGAACAGGCTGTGTGCTGCATAATGTCACTGCGATTCAGTGGCCAAATTTCCCGCGCAGTCTTGTGGATGTGACGTCAAATGACGCTGCATCCGAGTACCCGACAGTTTGGATACAGGAAGGAGACGGTTGCAGTGAATTCGAACACTGCAAGGGATCGTTATGGATTCGTCTGCCATCAGTAAATGATCAAGATCAACTGAAAGACACTAAAAAGTGCCACAACGAAGAAAAAGACTTTATCAGCATAGTAAACAACATTATAGCTTCTGCTTGTGCGCGCTCCCGTGCCAGTTCGGCTCGTGGCTGCTGTTACCCGCAGTGCCAGTCGCGGCACTCGTGAGTTTCATTTCTTTATCCTGCCTCTAGTCTCTTTAAATTCTCATTTATCTGACAGAAGATGAGTAATGACTGATGGCACAATAATAACCCCCTTCTTTGCGTCATGAAGTTGATTCATTGTCACCAAAGTTACAGTGTGTCACACAGTGTAAGTGCAGGTTATGTAAAATCTATGTCGAGCTTGTACATCTGTTCTGATTGCACAGAAAAATGAAGCCAAGCTGTGCTGAAAACAGATATTGTATTGAAACACAAAAAGCGGAGCTTTGTACTGCTGATGCATCTCCTCGCTGTCAACACTGACATGCTCATAAAACACAAGGCTTCATTTTAAGTCAAACAGGAAATAGCCCGCACAATCCTGGGAACAAACAAGTGAGGACAGCGGTGCAGTTTGATTGGGCCGTGAACAGTCGCTGTCGTTACAAAGCACCACTGTAAGCTCCATCGATTATCAAAGGGCTCCAAGCTCAGACGGGGAGTCTACTGATCTTTCCCAAGCTCAGACATGAAAAGCTCCCAGTGACAGCTCATAGCCGGGGCTAGATCACACCACTGTGATGGGGAGGCGGTGCGTTGGGGGGCTCTATGGTGCCTGATTTCTAACCACCTGCTCCACAGGCCGGGTTTTGTTTTCTTGTTTTCTCCCGCTTTACGCTGCGCTCTGTCAGTGGCGACAAGGATGTGCTTTCATGTGAACTCAGGGCCAGCAACAGCATCGGTGTGTGAGACACTTGGTAAAACAATGCCAGACAAGCTTTTATTATGGCTACGCCTCATTACTTTTTAACCAGTGTAATCGTATGTGCTGCTCCTTATGAATTATTCACAGGTGAGCTCTCGTCACAAAATGACAGAGGGAGATAGCTGAGCGCTCTAAACGGAAAAACAAGCCCCAAAAAAAGAAGAAATATGTCAGAAACATGGTAGGTTATATTTCTTCATGGCCTTCGCTTACTTAGAAAGATGGAGACACACCGAGATGACTGACAGCTGTCATGAAGGTCGTCAGAAAACAGGGTCCTGCTGATCAGTCGGGCTCCGTGTCCAGGACACTGTTAGAAAAGTGCACAAGAATGCACCGAACCGACTCCAGCCTCGGACCTGATTTCTGCAAGCGTGTAAAATATAATGTCACAAAACAGCAGGCAGTGCTAATCTGTATTGTGGTTCATCATCATCATCATAATACATTTTATTTAAAAGCACATTGTCAAAGCGCACAAAGACACTGTAGAAAAACAGATAAAACATTAAAAACAGTAAGCTAAAACACTAAAAATGCGAAACATAATTTGCTCTCTCTAACCCAAGAACATTCAGATACAAGCATGTCTGTGCAGCACCGATGTTTATTTAGTGTTACAGGGACTAGAGGCAAGATTAAGAAATGAGACTCGCGACTGGTGCTGCGAGTAACTGCAGCCACCAGCCAAGCCGTCACGGGAGCGTGCACAAATTGAAGCTATAACGTTGTTTACTACGCTGAGAAAGTCTTTTTCTTCGTAGTTCCACGTTTTAGTGTCTTTCAGTTGATCTGGATCGTTTACTGACGGCAGACGAATCCATAACTGCCACTTGCAGTGTTTGAATTTACTGCAACCGTCTCCTACCTGTATCAAAACTGTCAGGGACGCGGATGCAGCGTCATTTGACGTCACATCCGCAGGACCGTGCAGGAAATTTTGCCACTGAAACACAGTGCATTATGCAGCACACAGCCTGTTCAAGGCAACGGAGAAAGACGGAGGTGGGCTCGTTCTTCTTGGTTTTTAACGCTTCATCACCCATTAGTATTAAAAAACTGGACATGCTTGTTTATTCTGTCACAATTCCTGCCTCTAGTCTCTTTGACTGTCAGTAATCTGATTGGTGCTGTGTGTTCTACACAAAGATATGACAGCACGGGTTCGCATGGCATTCTCCGTGAGTGACGTGACTGCTTTTACACTGAAGTCAACACATCTCGCAACTCTTTTTCTATACATGTAGCTCTGGTCAACGCATTTTGCAACTCTGAGTATTGACGGTTCTGGAGGTCGGACCTGTCTCTGCTGCTGTTCCTGATGTTCCTGTCCAGAACATTTTCTTGTGCGTTCAGCCAAAACTACGTGCTGCAACATTTCTGCTCTCATGACATGGAGACCAGCCAGTAAATGTCCGCTACATCTCAGGTAAAGGACAGGAACGCATGTATGATTCCAAACATTATAAAGGACAAAGTCCTTTATAAATTTAAGTAGTAAGATTTCAAGACTATGGATACTTCCTCTTTATTGGTATTATAACAACACAAATTTGTCTGATTGCAGATAATAAATATTGGAGCTCTGTTTGGGCATAGATGACTACAGTAAGATCTTTTTATCGCCAAATGATTAGTACATTGTTGCAATTGTCAGCTTATAGATTGACCTTGTGAGAATTTAAAAAAACAGCATCTTTTAGCTTCAGAGTTGTATTAACAATTCTGGTATCCATATTATATGGTCATCGGCTTTAAAGGTTTTTCTTTTTTTGCAAGATTAGATTTTCCAAGTTTGTGAGTTTATGTAATATCAAATTTAAATACAAAACCATGATTCCAATCTTAAACCATCCAGTTATCAGTCAGTCACAGCTCTCGTGGAACCATAGCAAACCTCACAACCCCAGAAAACCAAAACTAGTATTTATATTATATATGTTCGGTCAATTTATACTCAGTAATAAGTTATTACAAAAAGTAAGCAACCTATTGATACAAGCCATAGTTAGATATAATACTGTAGGTGATCTTTAAAGAAAAAAAGCTATAAAAATATGACAATACAAAAGAGCACTTATAATAGTCATATAAATGATATACTGCATTGCAAAGGACAGTTTTTGAAAGATTTTGTGTCAAGACATATTAAAGCTTGCATTAAGAAAGGAGGTGAAGTGAACAGAACCTGAAATCTAAGATGAGTTTTTATGTGGTGCATCATTCAGCTGCATGGATCATTGGTGTTCATAGACAGCTGACTCTGTAGCTTCCTTGAACAGCTCCTGGTGCCACACACCTGAACACACCTGAAGATCGCAGCTTGACAAAACATCCATGATCAATTAGACACCAATTACAGAATGTGTTAATGAGCAACTGAATGACTCAACAGCCATATTTCCTCCGTACGCTTTCTCAATAATAGCTCTGTCTTCCTGATAGACAAGACTGGGTGGCAGAAGTCAGGTAGATTTGCCCTCTGACCCAAATTTTCCATCAGCATGAGTTTAATTTAAAATCAAAGGCCAAATGACTTTGGATTTCAAATTAAATCAAATAATTTTGGTGTTTTTGAGATGCATAAACTGAGCCTTGGCTCAAGCTGAGCTGTTCTTTCTTTTATTTTTTTTTTCTTAGATTAGATCAGTCTGTTGATTATATATAATTAAAGTCAACAGCACATGCTAAATTCCAAATAAAGCTAGTGTTACTATGGTAACTGTTTGATTCGTTTCATTGTCTGTTACTTTTTAAAGCAGAATGGCACATAAAAGAACCTGTGAAACATATTGAAGCCAGTTTGCAGCACCAAAGGAATAAAATATTGGCATCTGTTACATAATCTGGTCTACTTTACTAAATTTGCTCCAGCATGACTTGTGATATACTGTTGCTCCACTGACCGGCCGTGCCCACGCAGGTTAAAACAGCCCATACGCGTTTCTGTGACTCACAGCTCAAATGCATGAGAAAGTAAGATAAAATTAAAGGTGAGTTTTTAAAACTCTAGCCCAACCCTGCTCTTCTCTCGCTCCACTCCTCCACTTTCTGAGTCAACCGCCTGCTTCTCAAGGCTTTTATCAACAGAATGCCGAGTGAATCACGACGTTTGTATCATTAGATTTTTTTTTTTGCCAAACTTTGTTTGAAAAGTTGAAAATGCTAATGCTACACGAGGAGTGGGAAAAGAAAAAGGAGCTCAGATGGAGATGACCCACTTAGTGTAATTATCGCTAACAAAGGGACGGGAGAGTTGTGAGCCGGGGAAAACACACAGGCCTAAATGCGTTAAATTAATCCAGATAATTCAATAGGCGATGATGAAACGCCACAATCAAGCCCCCTCTGGCTGTGGTGTTTGACTAATAGTGCGCTGGGCTGTTTTATGCAAATACATTTCTGTAATCTTCCTCTTGTTCTCTGTGTCAGGAGGTGGTTGTGGTCACCGCTGCTGGCTTGTGTCTGTGGAAAGCACCACATTTCTACGCAATCATTTAAATGTAAGCATTGACACACATACACACATGGATAAACACACCACTGTAGATTGTCACCCATGGACATTTTCCGAGCCTCATGTGAGATTCATACAAAGCGTTCAACCATGGCTTCCCCTCCGGGGGTATGCAAGTGCAGCTTCTGAGGTTTAGTAACAAGATCATTAAAATAATCAAATTATGATAAGAGAAAGTCAGTCGTGCTGAAACTAGTTGTTTTGAGTCCATCAGTGGCGTGTATGGAGCGGCAATAGAGGAGAAGGCATCATCAACATTAGCTGACAGCATGGGAAAAAGCCTGCGGTGGATCTGAGCAATAATAACATTACCAACGTAATCGCACAATAACAACATTGTAGGAATAAAAGAAAAGTTCCCCTTTATTTGGAAGTTGAGTGTCCTACTTTTTAGCCGCAGAGTAAAGCAATCCCCACTATTGGGCGGTGTCTGTAATATCTTGTCGGAGGAGATGTCAGACCGGCTCACCTCCCGTCAGCAGGCTGCTGGTGTGTTTCTGCAGGCAATGCAAAGCAGCACCCCCTTTAATTCACCATCACAGAAAGAGAGAGACCTGCAAGTCGCTTCTGAATAAATGTGCACACATTTGTCTCCAGCAAATATTTCTTTAATGAGAAGAATGTGATTCCACCTTTAATTACAAATGCGTCTTTCCCTTCTGCTTACAAACATGTCCTTTGAGACATCTTCTTATTTCAATCGCTGTTTAATCTAAGAAGGAATTAAAGCGGCAGTAATTAGTTTATAGAGGTGTCTAATTGTCTTATTGTGTTTTTAAAACATTGCTTCATCTCCTCAGGAACTTTGAAAGTGCGGTAGTGTCTCCCCCTTGCAACCCTCACCCCCCCCCCTCCGCACACAACTTCTTTCTTCCGCTGCAGCTTTACAACAAAACTATTCATTTAAAGCAATAATCTCCAAGTCATTGCCACTTATCAAAAGCACAGCAAATTAATTATGTTAACTGCAAGAATTTTCATTAGATCTTTAAATGCATGCACTTCATCAGTTCTGAGAACTCAGCAATTTGATTACAGTTGATTTCTTTCTATTTAATGAAGCAAGCATTTCTTTTTTTTTCCCCCCTGTCCTTTTTGTCCATCTTTCTGTTTCTTTCATTAATTGGATTATGATCAATGCAAGCTTTAATGTTATGGAAAACTTAACCAAAGCGTCTATCTACTATGACACAGTTTTGCGCCGCAAGATTAGAGCGTGCCATATCTTCATTCGTCAAATATCAAACTGTCTTTCCTTAACGATGTAAGAATGAAACGTTGCTAATCACTGCTGACGAACGCACGCTGCTGTTCTACAAAGATAATGAGTCTGCCGGAGTCAAGGGGAGAAACAAACAGCCGAGGAAAGAGGAGCGAGATGGGGAGAGGAGGAGGGCGAAACGTGACAGATCAACAAAACACAGATACCACAAGTGCAACTACAGACTGACAAGTCGTGTGGAGAAAACTAGAAAAGCCTAAAAGAGAGAAGACAGGGGCAGCACAGGAAATGAGGCAGCGGGAGAAATGTAAAAGGGTGTGAGAGGGGAGACCATCACATTGTTTTAGGTTCCAGGGTTGACCTAAATGGAGATGTGAGACAGAGCGGGAGAGACAGAGTCGGAGACATCGCTGAGACACATGTCAACCACCATGGGATGTAAGGTGTGAAAGAGAGAAGCAGAGTGGAGAAGGGTGAGAAAAGGGGGAAACTGAGTGAAGAAGAGGCGTTAAGGATGAAGACAAACTCAGTGCTTTGACGGGAGGAAAGACAGAGATCCTCCACGGTGTCCTCTTCTTAAAACTGTTTTACGCTGAGGTTAAAACTGAGTGCGTCCCACCTGAAACACTCCTTTTCCTTACACCTGCTTACCGCTGCTTTTGGTTGAAGGAAACTGTGGAGCCACAAGTCAAGAAGTTTAGAAAACCTGATTTATATCCTCCACATCCCCTCAACACACACACTCTAAGTCGATTTATAGACATATGAAATGCACCTGTGTGCTTCAGCTTCCTCCTCTTTGGACCTGAAATGTCACACAGAGGCTTACACGCACACACACACACACACACACAGGTGCTGCTGGGTGGACCATGGGGAAGAACTGAGCGCGCTCTCGCTCCACTGAGTGGAAAACCTGATCTTCTTACCTCAGCAACTTCAGATGGAGCAACTCAGTGGAGAGACATCTGTGTGTGCGAGTGTGTATGTGGCGAGAAGAAGAGCACTGGTGGAGGGATAAACATGGCGATTGAGGAGGAAGTGAGAAATAGGCAGTCAGAGCTGGAGACACAGGGCCTTTGGCTGTCGTCATGGCAACATATTAGCACACCATAGGGTAAACAGGTGTCTCCTTTTAACTTAATCAATCCGGCTAAATGAGCTAATCAGCACTTGTGATATGATCCGTGGGCCTGAGGAGAGGACAAACTGTGTTAGCCACCCCCGACCTCACCGTCTCACCAGCAGGTCCGGCGGCCAGCCCGTCCGGGGTCAAATGCATTTCATCAGCGGAGGGCCCTTCAATTGACTCCCAGCAGAATCAGAAGAAGCATCCCACCAGCCACTGCTGCTTCTGTGTACGGCCACCCACTATCATCATTAGCATCTGAGAGACAGAGTGCACCGGTTGTGTGGATTATCACAGCCACGCATGCTATTATCATAACAGTAACGATAGCTACGCTTTGTTGAATGGATAATCAGCAAGGTATTATGTGCTGTGATAATAGCACTGTGTGAAAACTGGAGATGCACTCTCCGCTAACATGCGTGCAAAACCGTACCAATTATTACAAGCAGGGTTCATGCTGCATTTTGTCAAAGCTGTGTATCTCTGTAGATCTGATTATGATAACAACAGCGTATTTGATGATGATGATTATTAGGACCATCGCAGAAATGATAAGGGTGTTATTTCCAGGGATGAATTTACCTTTGTGTGTTAAACAGCTGCGCGTGTACGTGTGCATGCATCAGTATGAGTCTGAATCAAGGCAAGTGAGCGAATAGTTGTAACAGAATGAGGACTTATCCACTGAAAATCATTTAAAGTGTGAAAGAGACATCATCTGTTACATTTCACACAGTCTTTGCCACAATACAGCTTGTCCTGATGGCGAATTATTTTATTAAAAAGAAAAAAAAAAAACTAGCAAGATTATCTCACTTTGCAATCTGCCCATCTCCGTTTCTGCATGACACACCTGCGGCTGTGGGATTTGTAACTAATGTTAGCGGCTGTCATTAGGAGGGACGGCGCACTAATTATCTCATCAATGTCAGTCTCATTGGATTTGCATTCTTCTAAAACAGAAAGCAAAAATAATACATGTTCATATCAGTTTTTATCAGCTCCACTGTGTCAGAAAGGTACAGAGATGCTTAATGAAGGCTAAATCATGACACGGCACAGAAGTGGCTGGCAGGAGGAATCAGACTTGCTCTTTTACAATTAAATCTGCTGAAACATGAGGTTTGCTCTGCTCCATCGTTCCCCCATCTCATTTTAAGAGGGCAGCATTTTTTGTTGCCTTATATCCCCCCGACGCTGTGGGCATGTACACATTATTAAGCTGCTCAGACCTCGCAACCAGCATCAGGCCTCCACCCCTCTTCCCCCTCATCACTCTCCCACCCAGCTCCCCAGAGATAATCAGGGTATTACAAATGAAAAGTCAGAGCCATAAATCAGAAACCCCACCAACCTCACTGCACCCCCACAGGTTCCTTTATGCCATACCCCCCTCCCCCCAGCTCCTCCTACTTACTTTACTCTCACCTGATAAACGATGGGCAGCGCAAAAGAGATGAAGACACAAAGAAAGACGGATAAATAGACGGGGGGAAAGGACAGATCAGGGAATGTGAGGGCTGAGTAATCCGGGATTTCCACCGTGTGACTTCAGCAGTTGGCTGGTGTCATCCATCAAACTCACATCTGTGTCGCAAACATTCCCATGAGCGTGTGTGTTGCAATGACTACATGACTCAGACACAGCTGGTCCGCTCTGAGCTGCTGAGGTGGACGTGGAGGGACAACCAAGAGTGGAAACATGCAAAAAATAAACAAGTTTAGGAAATCACACATCAAGATGCTATATTTTGGGATTTTGACGAAAATAAAAGGGAAAGAAATTTTAAATATTGCCAGATGTTAAAATGGTCTTGCAAAGCCACTTTGAGGGCCTTTAAAAAAAAGACAAATGAAAGCGTCATTCCTTTAATGAGGGGCACATCAACCAATGCAAACTGAATGAACCCTGCCAGACGTCCCTAGCAACCGATAAAACGATGCTGCAGTTGTGTGAAACAGATGAGGACAGATTAACAGACAAACGGCCTGATCCAGGTGTCAGGCTGTACAGTACAGCAGCTGATAGCAAGAGGGAAGAAGAGAGCAAGAAAGGAAGGGTGGGAGTGAGTATGGGTGGGTGAGAAAGAAAGAGAGAGAGAAAGAGAGAGAGAAATGCCTCCCCTCAGCCTGTCAGTCAGTCACAGAGGGGGAGAACGACAGGCCACAATGGGGCCCTTCAACGCCTGGCTGAAAGTTGTAATTTAGCATGAAGAGCTATCGAGGGGCGAGCCTAAATATAGCTCCACATATACATTGTCTCTTGTAGAGAGAATAGCAATTAACAGCCAATTAAATGAATGACTGGGGTCAGCAACAGCAGCAAACTAATGGTGGGTGTGTTGCTGCACTACTGGATAATCCAAAGAGACAAAGAGAGACATTTGGGAGCAAGCAGGGGCAATTTTTTCTCTCTTTTCTTTTGAACAAGGCAACATAATAAGATTTAAAGTGTTCTCATAAAGCCTCACCTATGCTGCATATGTACTACAAGACATTAACTGTACTGTGTGCATGCACACAGACAGAACCTGTCATCCTTATGGGGAATGTGTGAGTTTCAAAAGTGTTTGTGTACTTTGAACGTGTGTGCGTACGTGTGTGGTGCAGTCCTGACGTCATGTCCCTGTGTGTTAGCGTTCACCAGTCACTCCAGTCCAGCACTGATTGGCCGTTAGGTGACAGCTTTACTAAGTCACCGCTGTAACCCAAGCACAACAGAACAAGTCCCCCTCTAATTGCCTTGCCTTTGAAAACGCAGCTCCTTGCCTCAAAAAACAAGGCGAGTCATTAACGCCGTTCTGGCTGCCATCCCCACTTCTCTCCTGCTCTCCCTCCCTCTCTGCTGCAGCTGATAACACCTTGTTCAGAGCCGGTGATCAAGGCAGAATCATCTCCTTCTCACCCCCATCTTTTCTACAACTCCACCTGCGTAATTGCAGCACCTAACCTTTTCAGCGCTGCCTCCGCTGGGAGTCAGCCAGCCAGCCCAATTGGGCTGCAGGTATTAATAGAATCTCATTTCATGCCTCCATCGGATAAAACAAAGGTTGGGTTTCACTGAGCAAGTTTGATCTTATTACTGCGACTGTTGAGAAGGTAACGGCACTCTGTGAATTCAGAAAAGTGTGTGTTTGCATGTGTGTGAGCTAGCAGCCCCAGATCATGAGTGGGTACGCCAACAAGGTGTATAATCATGATAACAACCCATCAAAACCTGTTCCTGATTAAATGACAAAATGGATGATTGTCTATGCCCTACGGAATGACAGTCATGTTCTGATATTTCTCGGTGCCTTCTTGTCATCCTGGAAAGTAAATCTGCACAAATTAATTTATTTAGAGGCAAAAGCTGAAAATTTTGTCCTGGCAAGCAGCACAGACAACATCCTCTGTCCTGAGACTCAGATGAGAATAGATTCTGTTTCAGTCAGAAAAATGTGGATGAACCTTAAGAGAAGCAACTGATGGAGGATCCCTCATATACATCCACTGTTTCTGTGCTGGGGGGGGGCTGCCCCCGCTGGGGAAACGGTGTGGTACACGTTCAACAGGTCTCCTTTCAGTCACAGCTGGAACAACACAAACAAGACAACGACCGTGCACACTCACACCTGTAAACTTAAACACTGATTGAGATGTGAGTGACACTTCTGGGGATTTCCTGAAATTGTGCATGCAAACATTTTCCAGATATTTTGCGGTCGTGACATATTGCTAAAATAAAAGTGACTCACAAAGTTGTGGTTTGGTCCAGACTGTGGTGCGAGGAAGAGCGCGAGGACTGAAACTCTGTCAGCCTGATTAGGGTGACATCACGCTGTCGGTGTAAATCCTTCCTGTGTCGTGTTTTCAGATGGTCTCATTTGGTCTTTTGCCCTTTATGGTTTGGTTATCTATCCTGGATTACCGCACAATGGTTGAAAATGAACCTGCACAGGTATTTTATGGCACACAGAACCACGTTGAGGTCTCTGACCTTTTATTGCTGCAGTTAAATGAAACTCATTAGCAGCTAAGTGCTAATGACGCATTCTCTCAGTTAGCATATTCTTCAGTTTTTTGTCAGTGGAGCCTCTTCATGTTGACTCCCTTTAATTAAGCCCCCCGCTGCCAGATTGTCCAGTTTATAACTCTGCCACAGACCGCAGTTCCTGCTCATAAATCATAAATGATTTTTCAAAGATCATGACATTAAAAATTAAGTTTAAAGGTGAATTGTTGCCCAAAGGAGATTTCCAGGCCGCACAGCTTATAATTTTATCTATCTATTAATTCATTGCTACTTTCTTGTGAGTGAAACTATCAGCTGCTGTGGATGTGGACCGCGCAGAGCAGAATGCCATTTGAGAGCTCTCAAGAGCTGAATATGAAGCTGCTTAAATGTCCTTTATTGAATGTGGAGCCTTTTGACAAGCTGCATTTTAATAGTATTGTGCTGCCATTTAGAAATCGGCTCAAGCTTTACCACACACACTCATACACACACACATACTGATGTGTGCTGCCTGCGAATGAGTTGCATCTTGGGAAATCTCTTTAATAAACAAACACAATAAAAAGAGAGCGGCAGAGCAAGATTTCCGCTTAACAGACACATTACTAACATCCTGAAGAATGCATGGCCACATCAGCATTTAAAATGTTAGCCTTTTATTATTAGTCTCTCTCTGTCTTTCTCTCTGCTCCGTCTTCTTGTTCCTCGCTGCTTCGTATCTTTTAGCTCTGTAACCAAAGCTGTGGCAGACACTTTGCAGGCTGTTTTTCCAGCCTTAATAATGCATAGATGTTGTGGGTGATGTAAAGGCATCTTTGTACAGGGAATCCCTAGTGTGACACAAATTGATGGAGATCTATGAGAATTCGGCTTGTTATGAGAGCGCTAGGGCCATTTATGAGGTGGGTGTGGGTGGGCAGGGGTGTAAGGGGGCAGATATAAGACGGGGGAGAGGGAGGGGCACAGCAGGTCGCCGAAGACCAGCCACCGACTCTCATTTAAAAAAACGATTGAGAATGACAAAGGTTCGCTTTCATCTACCGTTGGGGAAAGGAACAGAGAAGGAATCATTATACAACATACACACATGCATACACCATGCACACACACACATTCACACAGTTCAGTGAGTCTGCTACCCTCAGCTTAGACCTCAGTAAATTAAAAGTCTGACCAGAAAAAGCATTTATGTGCAATATGTGCAATAAGGAGGTGTGTGGGTGGGTGTGCTGCTGTCTTAATTGGGAATTAATGAAGGGGACAGGGTTGAGGTAGGAAGTGGGGGCTGGGACGAGGATGTAGGGAGAGAGACGGAGGGGATTACCTTGCAGCAGTATGATGAGTAGGAGGGATTCTCCTGTCAGTCCTGCTCTCTGGTGGACTGATGGGACAGGGATCTCCCTGGAAACAGCTGCCACACCCTTCCTGCATGCTCACATAGAAAGCTATAATCTGATCACTTCTGAGCGATAAAACAGTAACAGATTGACCCCAAAATCTCAGACAGTAAATTTATTGAATGAGATTCATCATTTTGTTGGCTGAACATGTGGCCGTATTATCTTTAGTATCACTGCAATAAAACATTTGGCTTTTTTTTTTCCTCATCTGAGATGTGGGGATTTATATGTGACTCTTCAGGAAGTCTGTAGGGACTGCTCCACTTTCACCCATAATCTCTCATTTTCATTCAGAATACATTAATGAGAAATGAGACCCAGCAATACACTTCCATGGTTTGGGCCTTTCCAAGACTAAAGATGGTATTTTTCTTCTGTCTGTCTCTTTATCCTTTCTTCTTTGTCTTTCTTCAACTCTGTTTCCACACTATCTCCACTGATTCCTTTGTCTCATCTATATTTATGTACTCCATATTGAAAAGTTCTTTTGCGTTCAGAGCAAAGCTGTGCGTGGCTCCTCACTGCAATTACTGATTAATTACAGGGAATTAAAGCAATTAGAACTGCTGAGATATACAATTAACGAACACACTCTTCATGACGCCACACACAGGCTGTGCAATCACTAAATTGCAATGCAAATACCTCTGTCTTTTAATCACTCGCAGTGTTTTTCTTTTCATTTTCTCATTTTGCTCTCCAGCTCTTCCTCAACACGTACGCCACAAATACACAAACAGCAGTGGGGGCAGGTTTTCCAGTTCATTAGTTAGTATTTAATTTGAAAATACCTCTGTGTTGAGGGAGATGTGAGATCTCCCGAGGGATGAAAACTAAAGCAGGAGCGGGCAATGAGAAAGGGATTCCTCCATCTGTACCCCTCAGTCCCACAAGGCAGACTCCAGCAGCATCCAGGGAGAACAGGGGTGAAATGATCTTTGTGATGGTATTTGAGCTGACATTCTAAATACACTGAAGTGACAGCATCATTTTAACAGTAAAACTGCTCCCTGAAGAGTCGCACAAAGACGGCTTCACCTTTTACATATTGATTAACAGATGCAGAATAAGCTCAGACACTTTTATGATAAAAGAAAATGGTTTCATTTGTATTCGTATTCAGATTAGAAACGTAGTGACTGGGAGACAATTCATTTACATAACACTGGAATATACACTGTAGAAAAAAAATTATATTTTGGATCAACTTTTTAAAAAAATACTGTAATTTGTTACAACTAAATTTATTCGTTTTTTCAAATAATAATAATAATAATAATAATAATACATTTTATTTAAAGCGCCTTTCAAGAAACCCAAGGACACTGTACACACCAAATTAAATTCATGATGTGGTTGAAACCATAAATTTTGATTTACTGGAAATATATTTTTACCTTAATATTAAAAATAAAGAAGTTGCATTTATACAAAAGTATTAACATAATTCATAATAAAGACCATAAACCATTTTAATCATTTGTCATATCTTAATTTTTCACTTTGGAATAAACTACTTGAATTGCTTTTTTTTTTGTTACATGCATTTTTTTTCTATTTTTCCTTAAGTTAAATTTCTTAACTAGTACAAAAATAAACTTTCATTATATCTTAATCAATACATTACATTTAGTCCCAAACCAAAGTGATATTATGGTATAAGTCTGTGGTAGAACAGCAACATAAAAAGTAAGTCATGTTGGTTCCATTTCAGACATCACGTAACCACATTTGGTGGTGAGTTTATCTCCTTAATGTCCTTCACACTCATGGTGCCAACTTTAACCTCCAAACTGAACAGAACTTTTTACAACGACTCTCTCTAAATGTGAACATAACAAAGGCAGTAAACATGTAACTCAAATTTATAGGATAACAATCATAAAAGGTTAATTTCCTGCACGCTTCGTGTGCGTGTGTGTGGGGTGTGGTGGCAGTAGTAGGTGCCCCGGTGCCTGATGTGTGGGGCAGGGGCATTGGGGCAGGTGCCGGCCCATGCCGGGTGGCCCAGTCCTCCTGTGTGTTGCCTGGGCCTTCTGTCTAGGTCAGGGGGAGGGGCAGCTCCTGGTGCCCTGGGCTCCACGCTGTGCCGGTCCTGGGTGGCCAGCGCTTGGCAGGGTCCCTTCGGTGGCTGCGGCCTGTACCCCGAGACTATGGAGGGCTTTGGCTGGGGCCACCCTTCGCTGCCCTCTGGGTGGATGCATGTCCGTCTGTTTGGGGTGGCAGCTGGGGTTTGGACCCTCAGGTGGCTGATAGTGACCCATGTCTTGGGCTTTCCCCAGCCCTTGCAGAGACAACATTGCATCTGCATCACTGCACTCACCATAGAGCATCTTTTATTCTGCATGTTGATACTGTGATTGTGCTTCCCACCAGTATTTACTCATAAATAACTACTTCTGCCTAGGTTTTGCCTCTTTCTGCATATTTCTGTGCGTGCATGTGTGATCTTTTGATACTCTATTAGCTGTCTTTATTTAAAGGCATATGCCACCTCTGGGTGGAATTGGGCCTACCCCCGCAGTCCCCTGAGTTGGACAAGTGGGCAGAAGCTTTTAGCTGACCCAGTCATTCTCTGAATCTGGCAGCACTGACTTTAGCTTAGCTTAGCATCATTGCTGTAATTTGGCATATCCAACTAGCACCACTTGGCGAAAGCGAACTAATTAACTCGAGATTTTTCCCCAATTCTTTTCCTCCCCCACTCGATCAAGTACAAATGACAAGCCGATTTCCCATCAAAGGACTGACTAGGCGGCATTCAATAAGGGAACTATGCCACAGAAGTACAGGCCAATCACAGGCGAAGCATTTCGGATAGTAGCAAAGGCAGCACGCATGTGCAGCATCCGGTAGCAACCCTGTTTACGGAAGCTGGGCATGCTGTGCATGCGCGCTGCCTTTGCTATTATCCACGGTGCTTCACCTGTGATTCGCCTGTACTTCCACGGCATATAGTTTCCCTATTGAATGCCGCCTAGTCAGTCTTTTGATGTGAAATCGGTTTGTCATTTTGCTTCTAGTCAGTAATGTCCTGTATCTTTGTTCGATACACTATATATTTAACATACAGAAATAATAGAAAAGAATGTCTCAATAAACCATAATAGATATTGATGAGCCCTGCGACAGACTGGCGGCCTGTCCAGGGTGTACCCTGCCTCTCCCTGATAATAGCTGGGATAGGCTCCAGCAACCCCCGTGACCGTGAATTGGATAGTGTACAGAAAATGACTAACTGACTGACATATTGATGATGTGACAAGATGGGAAAATATTGGTGCAAGCATCATCAGTGTGATGGATGAAAACATCCCAGGATAGTCGTCCTTTGTTAAAGTGCTGTCTTTTACCACCGTTTTAATCTAAACCAGGGTATTCATCGAACCACAACCACGAAGATCCTGACTGACTTTGCTTTGGAGTGATTTCCCTCCTGTATGTGATGCATTTTTAAGTTGCAGCAGTTTCATGAAAGATCCTGAGGATGACACATAACAGAGCACTCTTTGGTATGTTTTGATTTTAAAAATAAGAATAATCATGTTACCTGCAAGTGTTTCAGCTGCTTCAGATTGCTTTATTCTCAGCCTGTGAGGAGTTTATGAGGAGTTTACAAGGGTTTCCTCATGGTGCTCTCTTTCCCTCCCACACTCAAGGAAACATCATTCTTTAAGAGTCTGAATATGACTGTGAGAGAGCATTTGTCTGTCTGTGAAGGCCCTGTGACTGACTAGTGATCTTTTCAGAGGCCCTGGTGACTGAGAAGATTGAGTGAGAAGGTTTATAAGTTGTTTTGGCTTTTTTTTTTTTTAAGTTTTCCACACATTCTGACAATAATGAAAGTGTTTTTGAGTTGTTTTTGGTGCAGATCAACAAGATTTAAAGCTGGAATTCTCGTCGTTAGCTGCTCCTTTATTGTACAGTAAATGAAAACTGACAGCGATAACTTCAGCAGCCTGGAGACAAAAGAAAAGATTTGCATCTTATGGGAGTTGTGTCCTTTCTCTGGAGTTTCCGCTGCAATAACATCCTTTCACACAGAAAAGCAGAGTTTGAAAAGCAAAAAGGTTGAAGAAGAAAAATTTGTGTAAACAGAAGAATCAAAAACCAGTAAAACAAATAAAACCAGGAGAGGAAAGATTGATAGGTGACGGATGTTCCCCTGTCTCTGTCTTTCTCTTTGGCAGTCTAAGTGTGATGCCCTGAGGCAATGCCCACGGATACACTCTCCTTTTTCTTCCCCAACCTCTTTGCCTTTATTGAAAAGCACACATCTCCATGACTCTTATGAACTTTGAGCTTTCTCTTAAAAACTTTTCTCACCTGCACAAATACATTCTCTGCATTTACACCTATTAAATTTGTGCATTGAGTTGAACCCGTTCAATTGCCTTGTGATTTCTACAACAAACCCTCAGTCTCTCAGAGCTTATATAAATACTGAAATATTTATATACATACATAGTTTTTCCCTTCAGCTTTTGCACAGTTTCAAAAAGGAACACTTTTCTGCACTTAAAGTTTTGCTATATTTATGAGGAGCACACAAAGTGTCCCCACGGCAGCACAGTGACTCATCTCAGTCCTGCAGCAGTATGGAAGCAAACAAACCACACATTTACGCCCTCTATTATAGTCTATATGTTCTTGGAAAGAGGAGACACAAAGGAGGTAGAATGTTTTAATCATATGAAATTAAAACTGATTAGCCTGGTCTCTATTTGTGACAGGGAGGGGGAGTTGCCATTAAACCTCTGCAACTTCTTCCTGGTGGACATAAAATTAGAGAAATGAAAGCAATCAGCTAATGGAAATGAGTTCAGATTGGTACACGGTACGACAAATAAATAAATTAAACCCCAACTCATCTGTGACAGATGCATTTAGGAACGAGACCAGAAGTCTGCAGATGCTACATTCAAGTTTTGTGAAGCTGCACAAAACAATGTTGCAATGCCTTTAATGGCCAATGAATGAGCTTAACTCACATGTCCAATCAAAAAGAGGAGAAATCAGCTACTGTCCTGTCCTTATACAGTATGTCACAAAAGTCAACCTGAGGACTGAAGCAAGTCCTCGATACAGTTGTTACAGAGTTAAGAATGATAAGAGGATGTAGGCTACTGT
Source organism: Atherinomorus stipes (assembly GCA_023101725.1). Classification (NCBI taxonomy): domain Eukaryota; kingdom Metazoa; phylum Chordata; class Actinopteri; order Atheriniformes; family Atherinidae; genus Atherinomorus; species Atherinomorus stipes. The sequence goes on from JALJCO010012807.1 coordinate 988,146, forward strand.
ATCTGACGCAACTTAAAGGTGCATTGTGCAAGTTTATATAAACACTATTCTGTTCTTTCCTCCACATGCTCTTACAATTGACTGATGTGTAGAATGAGCTGATCTTTCTTCCTTGCAGTGGTCTCTAATACTGTTTCTGAATACTTAATATGAGAGTTTTGGGTACGGAGCCTCAAGGGGGCGCTCATGGGGGAGACCAGCTATGCGTTCTCCTTCGTCTGGCTGCACTGGTGTCAGTCATTCCGCCTACGCAGGTCCGCGCATGTCTAGACAACAATGACTACTGCTAAAAGATGGAGAACAGGTGCTTCTCAAACCCCATCTCAGACTCCAGTAAGACAAAGAAGAAAAGTTTTGACTTGTGAGATGAAGAGAACCAAACTGGAGTGTGACCGGTGCCAGAATAAGAAGGGAGTAAACAACCAAGCAGCTTTTTTTCCTTTCTCTTTTTACGTGGAGGGAGCTCCGGTCCACTCTGGGAATAAAACGGGACCCACAGTTGACTTTCATCTTACTAACAGGGTAAATGTGATGAATGATGGAAATATGGATGTATAATACTGCAATGCTAATGTGGCAAGATACGCAACGGAGGGCCCAGGCAGGATTTGATCCCCTGACTCCCAGGTGAGAGTCACGCATGCTAACTAGTTAGCCAAAGGGACATCCCTGTGGCCAAGTAGCCAGGGCGCATGATCACTCGGAGGCATTAGTGACAGGACCCCACACTGTCACACTAAGTTTTTAGAATGTAAATGTGACAATATGACAGCCATACGACAGTTCCCGGGGAAGAGATACACTCTGGCCACTAGTTGTTACATTTAGTTGATGCAGTAATTTCATAAGGTAACCGTGGTCTCAGCCTCTGAATTTGGATATTTGATCTACAAGCCAGCGTTAGCCGGTTGTTACCGTTAGCATACAGTCTGTCAGTTTACTCAACGATCAAACCGTAAACAGCTTGCAGATTTATGACTTTATTACTACAGTAGACATCGTGACTCTAGCTCTGAGCTCAGATTGAGTGTATTGTGGGTTAAACAAATAAAGACCAACGCAGTCTAAGCAGCCCATGCACGACGTTAGTGTCATTTCCACTTGTCACCAAATGGAGCGACCTTCTGAAAAAAAGCTGGAACTTGCACTGTACTTCTTTAAGTAACTTTTATCATTTTTATGTAAAAGCTTCCTCTGAAATTTATGTGAGTGGGAGTCTGCTTGTATTAGGGATCATTGAAGGCAGAGCATAGTGGCTATCAGTAATGATGCACTTTCAGATATTTCTGGAGGGGTTTTCTCTTTTGAAAGCGAGTGACTATATCCAACTTTTATATGTAGACTGCATTGAACAGTCACATTTGTGCAGACGTAAGACTAAATATTTGTCACAGCTTTTCACGTGCATAACAGAAATGCACCCATGAGAGAATAGTTCTCTCAGAGTTGTTAAATGTCACAGAACTTACCTGTTGAGAGAATTTGATCTCAGGAGTTTAAAAACTATTCGTAAAATTCTCAGTGGAACAGTATGTAAGACTAGTTGCTTATTTAAAATGAGAAATATCTTAATAATGTATTACCAAGCTTGCAATTGGCTTCTGTACATTAGTAAATGAGGTATTTGAATATGAGAGTCTGCAACTATCGTGAAGGTGTATACTTGGCATCCAATTTGTGTTCTAATTTAAAAACTTAAATGTGGAGATTTATGATGTATTACACCTTTCCATAAATCTGACAGTGACTGAAAGTGTCATCTTGGTGTCTGAATGAGTGCTTGGGTGTTTTTATGCAACAAAATCCTGCTGGTAGTCCGAATAGATTAAGAAATAATACCACTACACAGAACTGAGTTCAGCTCTGTCACATTACCAGGTAGATTTAACAGAGTAGGACATCAGAGAAATCATACACATTGTATTATTAAGAAATGAACACACACATTTTTGCACTATGCTTTTAAGTCTGAATCCCCTGCTAACTTGTTTGATAGAGGTCAGGGTGTTCCAGACACATCTACACTGCAGTTGAGTTAATATTTACAGAGATAGTTTCACGTTATATCATCTTTCAGATAGCAAGCAGCACTGAGCAATGAACTGAGTGACAACAGCATCACAGGTTGGAGTGGTATGCTCTGCCATGACAGGTGTCCTTTAAACACATGTCAGTTCAGCTCTGTGATAACTTGTGCAGCCTCAGAGCAGCATGAGTCTGGACTCCTTATTCCACTTTCACACTGAAATTGCTCCATTGAGTTGCTTTAAAAAAAAAAAATTACATTCAGAAGGTGTAAATGAAAAATCAAATGAAAAGAGTGATATCCTAAAAACAAAATCAAAACCTCTCTGTGAGTGCTTAATGTGTATTAGGGGAAATCAAGCCTGAGAAGATGAAAGTAGTTCATCAATTCTTTTTAGCCAGAAAAAACTAATTCATATTCATTCTTAAGTTTAAACTCCAAGATAAAACATGATGTAGATATCTCCAGAGATGGAAGTGAGCTGTCTCCATTTTCCTCTGGTGAATGTATTCCGCAGGTTTGTCCCAGTTGTTGTCAATGTCGTTGGTGACCAAGCTGGTTATTGAATCAGTTAAGTGACAACAGCAACAGTGATAAGAATGACGAGTTCTGCGAAGGCAGCTTGTTCTCATATGATAGTCCATTTTGCCTCCATTACAACTTTCCTTAGCTCAGAGGCAGATCAGTGGTGACTTTGACCAATCCCCATGCTGCCTCTGCACTCTCACTCAGCCACTGACCCCAGCAAACATCAGTCCCGGCTTAAAAAGCATTTGTGGAAGGCATGAGAGACTTGTCTTGCTTTCTTGATCATTCTATTTCCCCCTCTTCTAACCTTTATTTCATCACCATGAGCCATAGGCACTTCCACATGGTTACACTGATATACTGATGCAAGGTGGGCTTTATTTCAGACCCCCCACCTGGGATGGGACTGCTGTCTCTTCCAGTAAGTGTGAATAAATGAACGGCACTGCCGGATGCTCATTCTTCTCTGGCCTCCTCTGCTTGCTTCTTCTTTGCCACAAAACCCCATTTACTGCATGCTCACGATGCTAGGTGCATGACAACATGCAAATAACCCTTGTTCCTCACAAGAAGGGTGTTTGGAGAACATCGTACCTGGCATCTTTGCTACTGTAGCCTTGAAAAAATTGACATGTTCAAGGTACCATCCCAGATATTCCATTTAGTGGTGATAGTGTGTCATTGTCAAAGTTTGATATTAGCTGTTGTTGCCTTTAATGTTGGGGTCTGCTGCAGAGTTGTAATTTTACATTTCTTTATTCCCACTGGACACTAAAGATGGAGAACAATATTTAGTGAGCAGTTTTCTGAAACACAGGCCCTGGAGGTTTATGTCCAATAATGAATAATCAATATGCACTTATTTTGTGCTGTATTTCTACATTTTCTTCTACAATCTTAACTGAGTTGAGTCAACATTTCAGTCTTCTTAAAGAAAGCATTTTAGCTAATGCTATTATATTTCTCAGGAGCATATCTGGATCAAAATTCCTTCAGTTAAGTATCAAATTTCTTTAAAACAAATAAAAATGAATTTGCATTCAATTTGTGATTCACAGTGATTAATGACAAAGAGCCATGCAATTAATCGCAGCAAAACTTTTTAATTGCTCACCAGCCATAGTTTCCATGCTGTTCATCTGAGGTTTGTTGTAGAACACTTTAAATCGCCATTGTGTAAATAAATTGCTAATGGCCTTGCCTTGATGTTATGTTAATTCAAACATTGTGCTTCTGGCATGCATCAAATACAGTAACACAGGAGTATAGTGACAGGTGGGTTGAAAGGCCAGAAGATTACCTTCAAATATGGAAGAAACTCCAGGGGAAAAATGAGTGTTGGCAGGAAGGGATTATTCATGCTGTACTTGGAGCATATACTAATTTTGTGTTCACTAGTGCAAGAGCTTATTTTCTCCCAGTACCCGTAACCAGTTACCAACTGGACTACATGTCTTATGAGCTAACTAGTGATTACAGCAGTTGATAATAAAATTTGTTATCATGAGTCATGGTGGCAAGAAGTCGTCAAAAACATAGATCAACTTCTGCCTCAGTCTCCATGTTGAAGTAGGAGCGAGTTTCTTTGGCTAAAAAAAACACCAGATGATCTGATGTGGATTGTTTTTGTGTGGTCAGCCTTTTAAGATAACCAAACATGGCAGAAACATGGCAACTCCACAACTTTAAAGGTGTCATCACCCAGAAATCTCACTTTTTCTTTTTAAAATGTGTGCTGGGATAAGACGTCAGTTAAAACGTGCCAGAAAGTGGCTTCATTATTGAGTGTGGGCTCTTTGTTCATACCAGAATCAGCCACAAGGGTGCGCACGCGACAGTAAGTGATTTTGCTTCTCCTCCAGGGATGGCGTCCTCCTTGGAAGCTAGCTGCTAATGTGGCAGTTGACAGTCCTGTCACTATGCCTCCGAGTGTTCATGTTCCTGACCACCTGAAACACTAAGCTTATTAGCTTCGCCTCTTTTCCACCACCTGAAATAAGCTGATTAGCTGCAGCGGAGTGGCGATTAGGACAAACCCCACCCAAAAAAAGAAAAAAAATGAGTGGAAGCCTTTTAACCAGCAAAGGACCAGTGAAAATAATTCGGTCACTTATTTCAACAAAACATTTATTTTAGCAGTGGGAAAATCACACTTGGTGGAAGTGCAGGACAAACAGGAGGAAAAAGTCTGTGTATCGGCAGCTGTCTGTGCGAAGGCCAAAAAAGGTAGTTCCACCTGTATTACAAGTCTTCTTCTCTGTCTATCTGCTGTGCAGTTGTATATTACATCCTTCATCTTCTGTTAGCTGGCCTTGCTAACTCTTGTAGTTCTCTCCTGAACCCTGCTTTGCTTTGTACAACTTTTTTTCTTTTCTTTGGTGTCATTTTCTACTGTAAGAGTGTTGCTGTGTATGATTAGGCCTATAGCAATTTATTGTAATGTTCTTACTGCAGTTGCAATAACCTACCTGGCTAAAAAAAAACGAAAAAAAGGAAAAGAAAAAAGTTACCCCCTGGATTTAACTAAGTACATCGATACAACCCTCCAATTAGATAATTACTGCACGTGATTATCTTTCAGCTGGCAACAAGCTATTTGACCCGAACTGATGCGTAGCATCTCATTTCTTGAACAACTATGTTGAAAGATGCATCCCGTGGTTGTGGAAAAGATGTTAGTCTGTTTAAGAAGGGTCAAATAATTGGCATCAGGCAGAGAAAACATCTAAGGAGATTGCAGAGACTACTAAAACTGAGTTAACCCTTTCAACCCTGTGCCTTTTTTAAACACCTGTATAAAAATTGTTTACCCAATAATAAAAAGAGTATATACAGTGGGTACAGAAAGTGTTCAGACCCCTTAAACTTTTCACTCTTTGTTTCATTGCAGCCATTTGCGAAAATAAAAAAAGTTAAGTTTATTTCTAATTATTGTACACTCAGCACCCCATCTTGACAGAAAAAAACAGAATTGTAGATTTTTTTGCAAATTTATTAGAAAAGGAAAACTGAAATATTACATGGTCGTAAGTATTCAGACCCTTTGCTCAGTTGCTCAGGTTACTTACCTCACGTCAACGCATGCAACTTACGTGCCGTAGGTACATTGGAAAAGCGCGGATTCGTTGCCAGCAACAAGTATATCCCACCCTAACTGGAGAAAAAGGCGCCGCTTTGCTGAGGAGCATAAAGATTGGACTCTGGAGCAATGGGAGAAGGTCATGTCTGATGAGTCCAAAGTATATGTAGCTATTAAAGTTTTCAAAAGTCTTTCTTGCACAGCAATCATTGATCTGTTTCTTCCAACTGTACACCTGTGAGGTACATGATCCACATGTGGCAAGGTACGCAACAGAGGGCCCAGGTGGGATTTGACCCCCAGACTCCCAGGTGAGAATCATGCACGCTAACCATTCTGCCAAAGGGACATCGCCTTGACCAAGTAGCCAGCCACTCAGAGGTATAGTGACAGGACCGTCAACTGCCACACACTTTTCAATGCCACAAGACAGAAGTGTATTTATTTCACATTCTTCAGGTAAAACAGCCATGTTCTTTCAAACTTCCTTGACAGAATGCAGGCCACTCATAAATTCATTTATGTTAACATATGCATGCACAGCATGAGACTTAAAGGTAGAGTCCGAAGTCCCTCCAGCGTTTCTGTTTGCAAACAACAGCATTCAAACTTAGCGCTCCTCCCTCTCAGGCTAATGGCCGCCTCGTTCTAGCTAGCCTATTCAACTTCAAGCTTCTCCTTCAGATCGCAGAAGCGGCTACAAGCCAAACTATTATTAACCTGGTTTTCCAAACTGCATTATCTGAAGCTCTTACCTTTTCTTCGGTGCATCCACGGTGTTTCCTTTCTTTCTTTCTTTTTTCCTTCGAGAGTTCGAGTGACTGGCATCTGCTCCAGTCATGAACTTATTTCCACACAGCGTCATGCTCTGTCATTGGCTGCCGATATAACCAGAAATCTCCACCCAGAAACGTCCCGACCAGACCAAAACAATACAAAAGAGCGAATTACAGGCAGGGGGAAAGAGAGTTGCGTTCAAGCGCACCACGGCACGGGAGTAGAGGCCCAAAGGCGGGTTTTGAGACGGATTTCACTTCTTCAAGTCTAACGTTTATTTTTTACGGGGGGAACTCCGGACTATACCTTTAACAAAATATTTGTTTGGACCAAAATTGTGACTGATGAAACAACGCTGGCATCTCTAGAATTAGACTGAAAATGCAGAAGTATCATCAAAATGCAAACAATGCATGTGGAGGCTGCCTTCTAAATTCTTTCTTTGCCCATATGAACTGCCGTAAACAGATTTACAGATTGTACCGCCACAGACAAACCAGACCAACTGTTAAACACACCACACTTGTAAAGTGGTGAATATGCATGCAAAAAAAAAAAAAAAGAAATAACAGGAGATGATTTTCCTGTCCCCCTATTAATCCTTGTTCCCACTCTGCACACAAGCACCACAACACCCAAACAGTGTTGTAAATGGAAAATACAGCAGCTTCCCCTCAGCTTCTCCCTCCCTTTGCCACTCTCATCTCCTCCTGTTTCTCACAGAACAGTTTAACACGTAATGACCGCACAGCCGTACACTCACACAAATGACATCTAATGCATTCAACTCTGATAATGTGCACCATGGCATGTTGCATTTCCATACTTCTGCCTAGTACATCACCGTCACATGAAGCCATTATGGTAATGCAGCACCTGAGGGAACAGAGACGGAAAGAGGGAAGAAGTTGTCAGGAAGGAGTTGTCAGGAGGGGGAAAGATGGAAGAGAGGAAGAGACAGACTGTGTGAGCACAGATTAGTGAAGGGTTAATGGATCCTTACTGGTAAAATAAATGTGCAAGAAGAAATCCATGTGATGTTGTGATTTGATTTGGAGGACCATAAAGTAAGTTTGCTTCCAGTGAAAGAATAAATCTGATATTAAAATTTTGAATTTTACCATGTTGTATCTTTCCCATAGACTTATGGGATATTAACCAAATTAGAAACATAATTTATCATTATTTCAACAGGTTTGTTTTTAGAGACCAATCTCAGATTGAGTAGATACTTCTATTTTTGGTCTCAATTGGGACTCATGAAGCCTGACTACTACTCCTCAATGAGTTTGATTATTGCTTTTTAGTAGCATGGACACAATAGTTCTTAGACACAAATTCTTCACTTTAAACCTTGTCTACATGTGGCATTTTTTCTTTTATTGAGAGGGACCCAACTGCAGTCACGAGACATCACCATCACCAGAAGTCCTAATCGGACGTTTGTTCTTCATGTAACTTACTAAAATTTAACCCTACCACTGACCCTTCTCCTAACCCTAACCACCCGACTACACCGAACACATCAGTTTGCAAGCCGCAGATAAATACTCTTAGTGGTGTTTAACTAACTTCCGCTGGAGACTTCCTGTATGGATTTGATATATGGTGGCGTCCTTATCGGCTATTGTAACTGCAGGTGGTACTCTTGCTTTTATTTACAAGATCATGTAATTTCCACTCTCTCTAACTCTTTGTTTAACTAAATGCACTTAAATTCAAAGATCTTGTAGACCTTAAAACAGCGCAACTCATGTACAATGTTATACATCAGAAAGTTCCTGACAGTATCCAGAGGTTGTTTCAGGTAAGGGAAAGTATTTACGGCCTGCGGGGATTATGTATGTTTAAAACAACAACCAGTGAGAACAAACACAAAGCTTCACAGCCCTACAGTTTGTGGAGTTCATTTATGGAACAATTTGAGCAATTCAATGAAATCATGTTTAACAGTTAAGCAGTTTAAGAAACTGTTTAGAAATGCTAAACTTACGGAAGAGGATTAGGGCCACTGGAAAAAAAATTATGTTAAGAAAGTAAGAATTCTGACTTTAATCTCAGAATTCTGACTTTTTTCCAGAGCATTTCTTTTTTTCAGGATTTTATTTTTCCAATTTCCAAAAAAGTCAGAATTCTGACTTTTTTTTCTCAGAATTCTGAGATTAAAATTAGAATTCTGACTTTTTCAGAATTTTTTTTTTTCTGAAATTCTTTTTTTAAACAATGTTCTGGGAAAAAGTCAGAATTCTGAGATTAAAGTCAGAGTTCTGACTTTTTTCTCAGAGTTTTAATTTTTTTTTTTTTTTTTTTTTTTTTTCCAGTGGCTCTAATCCTCTTCCGTATAAACTTCACAGGTATAGGATGGAAATATAATGTTTCATCCAGTCTCTGTTTCTGTTTTGGTTTTATCCGTTTAATTTTTTTCTTTTCTCTGTGTGGAACATAAATGTCTTCCCGTGCTTGTTACTGATAGGCACAAGACTGCATTTTTGTTTTTTCTTACTCTTACATATTGTCCTGTAGTACAGTGAATACTGTATATCTTTCAGTTGTATATTTTTCAATTGAGAAAGATTTATTAGTTATAGGGAGCAAGCCTCGAAACATTTTTACTTCTGCTTGCTCCATTTTTGGACTAAATGGTCAATGGTAAATAGGCGAGAAATAAGAGGGCAATGGAAGAAGAGAGGAAAAGAAGACAAATCTTCATGTCTTGTTATGTTGTTGATGCTATGAACCTGTTGGTGTTTTTTTATTTTTTTTCAATGTTTTGTCTGTTTATTTGTTGATCTTTTACTTTCTTTCTTTTTTGATTCACTTTATCTTTTAACCCAATTTTTCTTAAAATTTTTATAATAATGTGCGAAAAAAAAATTATATATATATATACAGTATATATATACACTGCCCTTCACAGTGGGTATGGAAAGTTTTCAGACCCCTTTAAACTGTTCACACTTCGTTTCATTGCAGCCATTTGCCAAAATCAAAAAAGTTCATTTTATTTCTCATTAATGTACACTCATCACCCAGAAAAAAATAGAAATGTAGAATTTTTTGCAAATTTAAGAAAAACTGTAATATCACATGCTCATCAGACCCTTTGCTCAGTAGAAGCACCCTTTTGAGCTAGTTCAGCCATGAGTCTTCTTGGAAATGATGCAACAAGTGTTTCACACCTGGATTTGGGATCTTCTGCCATTCTTCCTTACAGATCTTCTCCCGTTCTGTCAGGTTGGATGGTGAATGGTGGTGTTCAGCCATTTTCAGGTCTCTCCAGAGATGCTCAATTGGGTTTATGTCAGGGTTCTGGCTGGGCCAGTCAATAATGGTCCCAAAATTGTTCTGAAGCCTCTCCTTTGTTATTTTAACTGTGTGCTGATTGTCTTGTTGGAAGGTGAACCTTTGGCCCAGTCTGAGGTCCTGAGCACTCTGGAAGAGGTTTTCTACCAGGATCTCTCTGTACTTGGTCGCATTCATCCTTCCTTCAATGGCAACCAGTCGTCTTGTCCCTGCCGCTGAAAAACACCCCCATAGCATAATGCTGCCACCACTATGTTTCACTCCTGGGATCGTATTTGGCAGGTGATGCCACAATTCTGCCTCTAAGCTCATTGGACAGTTCCTTCAACCTTAATTCTCATTTCCTCTGGCATGCATTGTGAGCTGTAAGGTCATATATAGACAGGTGTGTGCATTTCCTAATCAAGTCCAATCAGTTTAATTAAACACAGCTGGACTCCAATGAAGGAGTAGAACCATCTCAAGGAGGATTAGAAGAAATGGACAACCTGTGAGTTAAATATGAGTGTTACGGCAAAGGGTCTAAATACTTATGACCATGTAATTCTTCAGTTTTTCTTTAACAAATTTGCAAAAAATTTTACATCTCTCTTTTTTTTCTGTCAAGAAGGGTTGCTCAGTGTACATTAATGAGAAATAAAATGAACTTTTTTATTTTAGCAAATGGCTGCAATGAAACAAAGAGTGAAAAGTTTAAAAGGGTCTAAATACTTTCTGTACCCACTGCATGTCTTATTTCAATATTGCAATCAAGTATCTTAATTTAAATGTGTGCTTATAAATAGGTATGGAAACCTTTAAGTGTAAGTAAAGTTCAATTTTAAGATTACATTTGTTACAAATTTACATGTAGTTACACTGGCCCTCATTTATCAAACGATCGTACGCCGAAAATCTGTACGTACGACCATTTCCACGCAAGACTCGGCATTTATCAATTTGAACGTGATCGTAGGATACGATCAAATCTCACGACAGCTCCGAGTTCGTGTACGCAAGTTTGAGTCAGTGAGGGTTTGCAGCGCAGCACAGCAGAACATGAAAATATTTATTAACCAAACCACAAACTGTCATTTAAACATAAGTATTCACATATCAGCACTAAGAATGAACCCATTTGCAAAGAAAAAGAAAAAGGAAAAAGGGAATGTAGAATGTATTCCCAAAATTACAAAAATAGCTTTGACTGAATTTAATTCCTCCATTTATCTCAACAAATTATTAAGATCATTAACATATAGTTCTAGGAGACAAGTGCTTTGCACTCTTCGTGCATCTCCCTAACCCGCTGGTAAACCTGCCACATAGGAGCGCAGGTAGGCATCAGTACGCAGCCACGCAGGTGCCCAGGTGGAGCGCTGCTTCGGGCTGCAGGAAGACAGTTCGGTGTCGGACAGAGTTCACGTCAGAGTCAGCTCCTTTTATTCATCAGAGTCCAGCCCTTTTACTCCGCGGATCCTCTCTATCAACCGTGCCGTTATGTTTTTATCACGTTTTTCTCTGTTGGGACATCATTTTCCTTCACCTGCTCTGTCCTGATAAAACTTTGTTTTGGCTTTGACGCTTGCCTCGTGAACGCGCTTACAGACAGGTCTAACTCTCGTACGTATTCTCGCGACAAACAAAAGTTGGGGATAAAAAGAGGTTAAAATGAGCTCATCAAATTTTCCTCCCACCCAACTAGAATTAAAAATTAATTTGAAGATAATTTAAGAAGGATTGTGTATGTAAAACGGCAGGTTATGACACCTTTAAACAAAAATGAGATTAATGTGAAGTAAAATGTATTTACACTGTATATACTATCCAGTATATGCTTCTCATCATACCACATGCTTTTCTGCTTGAATACTGTCCTCAGCATTTTTAAAAACTATTGTTCCTGAGACCTTATTAGAACTTCTGTGACCATGCTGTATTTACTATATATTAACTTCAGTTTAGTAGTATACCAGCTTTGACCTCTTTTCTCTTTCAGAACTGCCTTGAATCTTCTTGGCATTGATTCAACAAGGTCTTGAAAACATCCCTCAGAGATTTTGGTCCATACAGCTGTATTTCAGTTACATGACCCAGATGACGCACAAAATGCAGACAGAGTGCAGCACGCGTTTTGCTCCGGTTTAAAACACAGCAAATAGACCAAGGCTTTGAATGGGCTGGCCCTGACACAAAAAATACATGTATGCGTAGGAAATGACCCATAAAGTTAAAATAAATCAAACTTTTTGCATAATCTTGACGATTTACCCAGCCTACATCAACTGTCGCCTTAATCAGAAGTTGTTTCACTGACCAGCACAGTGGAACAATTTCTTATGAAGGCAACAGCTGATCGCCGTAACTGTCAAGGTAAATATAATCTTCTTTCTTACTACTGATGTCTGAACTAAGAAAGCAAAACAGAGTTGTTTTTTTTAATCAACTCTCTTGTGACACACTACTTTTGGTACACAAAAAAAGTTCACCTTTTTTGGTGGATTAGAGTCGTTGCAAAAAACGTATACAGCACCAAACTTGGGTATTTTGACGCTGAGTCAACAGAGGAAAACAGTACTCTGTGTAGTAGCATTTACTTCCTGCCTCCGTCTGCATTACAGGACGTTGACGGAAGTACGGGGAAACCCACTCATTGATGACTTGACTGCATGACGCTGTTTCTGCAGATCCGTGATAAGAATCTCTGGCTCCACTACATCTCTCAAAGCTCCCTTTAGGATTGAAATGTGTTTGCTTCGGAGGCAATCAGAGTGCACTGAACCCATTGGCATGTTCAAGAAAGCATTTGGAGAGGATTTGGGTTTTGTGACATGGTGCATTATCCTTCTGGAAGAAGCCATCAAAGATAGTACGTTGTGCACAGTGGTCATAAAGGGATGGACATGGTTTACAAAAATGTTGTGTTTAAATGATGCACATAATGCACTAAGACCCCCACCCCCATACACACACACACACCCTCACACCAACACTCCACCACTACCAGCCTGAAACATTGGTACAAGGTAATGTGATCCATGTTTTCATGTTGTTTATGCCAAATTCTGACCCTACCATCTGAATACGGCAGCTGAAATTGAGACTCACCAGACCCCTGGTGCAGTCTTCTGCTGCTATAGCCCATCTGCTTTCAGGTTTGACATGTTGGGCTTTCAGAAATGCTATTCTGAATTCATTGGTTGTCATGAAGGGTTATGTGAGTAACTGTTAACTTTCTATCATCACCAAGCAGTCTGCCCACACTCCTCTAGTCTCTCTCATCGGCGAGACATTTTCGTCCAGACAACTGCTTCTCACGGAATATTTTCCCGTTTGGGTCATCATGAAAATCCCAGTTCAGTTCAGTTTTAGTTTTATTTATGCAGTGCCAATTCACAGCAAAGTATTCTCAAGCCACTTTACAGACAAAATCAATTCCAGCCAATTCGTTGTGATTGAATTAAAACAAATCCACATTAGTCAAGTTTATGACTGTCTTCATAAAAAACAAATCATAATTGCCTACATAAGGAAATTCAGGAAAACATTTGATTGCATTGAATTTTATCTTCAATTCAGTCCCCTATCCTGAGCGTACGGGGCAGTGGGCAGGAGTGGATAAGAAAAAAAACCTTCCTGCCTCAACCAGTTAGCGGGGAAGAGGACAGGAAAGCACCACAACTTTTAGCCAGGGATATGAGCTGAGAGAGAAGAAGAGAAATACCAGTTATTGACACCAATAATGAATAAATTAATACATGGAAAATAAAGAGCAGAGACAAAAGTAAGCTGCATGAACTCTGTAGTTTACTTGCAGTGAACGAGCAGGATGAAGGGATATCTGTTTTAGATCCTGGTTTATCCATGAGCCTGGTTTTCTTCTTTAACCTGCTTTTTCTTTCTTTTGATCACTGCCGAGCAGTTGTTGTAACTGAATAATGTTGTCCAGACGGTTTGGTCTGCTTGATTAACCAGACCAAAGGAAAGTTTTCAAAATTATCCATCCAATCAAACTCAGTCCCCCAGACTGTGGACTGAACACACCCTTAAGCTTGTTACATACTCCACGAGAAGCAAGAAGGTTGGCCCGTGAGGTTGCAAAAACAAGAAAAAAAGTTTGTTTTCGTCAAATCATTTCATACTCCACAAGAAGCTCTGTGACCGGGCGCACGCAGGGGGAAGAGGAGTGTCAACTGTGTTCACTCACTGATTATACATTTACAATAAACTTCGTCCGTGGCAGGACGGAGTTGCGCACACAGTGGTGTCAATGTATTTAAATGCCATGTGTGTAGTTTACATTTTCGTACTTTCTCACCACCTTGATCAGCTGTGTATTAAAACTATCCGTTCAACGTCGCATCTGCAGAGATGTGGAGGTGACAGCTCTCTGCCTCAAGTGTCTGTGCGTTAACCCCGCCTGCCTCAAATGTCCCACCAATCACACAATACTTCTCGGAGCTACCCAAGAAGAAAGTTCTGCTCGGCTGAGGGGTCAAGAACAAGTCACAAGCCAGCCTCAATCATGTCTGTGATAACAAAATGACGTCATTTTGTTCTCGTGACCCCGAGAACAAGAAGAAACTTCGCTTCTTGGGGAGTATGTAGCACCCTTCGGTCAGCCCTGCTGAAAAGAAACCTGGGGTTGTTCTCAGGCCGATTACATGCACCGTGAGAAACATGAACTTTCTTCTTGCTCTCGAGACCATGAGAATAAAATGACCTCAGTTCTTGCTGACATGGTTGGGGATATCTTGTAGCTCATTCTGGACACATCAGCACCAAGAAGAATGAGCGTTCTTCTTGTGGGACTCTGAGAAGTCTTGTGTGATTGGTTGGACTTTTCAGGTGGGCATGGTTAACGTGGAAATGTGTGAAGCGGAAAGTTACTCCCACATTTCTGCTGATGTTACGTTGATTGGATAGTTTTAATGAACAGCTGAGCAGATTGAGGTGGTGAGAAAGTACAGAAGAGAGGAAAAGAAAGAGAGGAAGGCACAGAACAAGAGATAAGACTGTCCTTTACTGGCTAAAGTGAGGTCACAGTACAGGTAGGATGCCAGTTTAGCTATCGATAGGGGCGCAAAAACTTCTGGAGTCCATCTTTAACAGCCCCTTTTCCAAATAGTGACATACAGTTTGACCATGAAAGACAACTGCTTACTGTTGTACTGGGAAATGTAACTTTATTACCCCCCCTTGCAACATCACTCAACTCACTCATCCTTTTCTATTCTTCACACACCTTTTTTAAACTATTATCATGGTCTCACCTTTACTCTCTCCTCCCCTTCTTCAGTTACTAATTGTCTTCTCCATCTCTGTTGCCCTCTCAATCAGTCAATAACACACAGTGACAGCTTATGTAACATGCCAAGTTCCAAACTGAAGTCAACTCTCCTTGATCCGCAGCCTTTTTCCTCTTCTAAATGACTCACTTCTGTTATAACACTTCAGCCCGAGTGAGAGACACAGTGGAGAGGGCGGGAGAAGGGGTGGCAGACAGAGACATGACATGAGAGAAGAGGAAACGCAGGTTTAATTATTCATACCTACTGCAGCAAAAAGAGAGCCAGAGAGGGAGAGAGAGAGACACCCGGGGAAAGACAGGAGATAAAGATAAAGAGGGAGGGATTGACCCAAATGGGAGGTATTCCTAGTGCAGTAGAGCACTGTGGGAGCTGAAGCTGTGCCACCCTGGGGCCATGAGTGTGAGGGAACTCCTCCATGAGCTACCAGCAGACCTCAGAGAGAAATCAAGAGGGAGGGCATATTCATGAATTCTATATGAAAACTAGCCCATTAGTTTCATTCTGCTTCCTTAACGCACTTTTGCTGTTATCCGAGTTGAATTCGCTTTCTACTCCCCCTTGAGTCTACCACACCCTTTAACTGTGAGTACAGCAGAGGCTGGAAGTTTTATCTGCACTGTTCACTTGGGACCATCTCCTTCAAGGTGCATGTGTGTGTGTGTGTAAATGTGTGTGTACAGCGCACTTATAAAGAGGGGTAAACGTGAACCAGGGCTCTGAAATCCTGCTGTCCTACCCTGGAGACACCTTATCCCAGAGATGACGCACCACCGCTGTCGGGATGAGTGCTGAGCGAGCGCAGGGCCTCTCCCGCTCAACTCCGGTGATCCCCTGAGACCAGCTCCCTTTCATCTCCTCAGCTCCTCAGGGTGCCCGACAACAAACCGCTGATAGAGAAAGCAGGGGAAGAAGCATAGAGGATGAGGAAGAGGGAAGCTGTGGCTAGAAGTGGGATGACGGTAAAGATTATGCATTCCCAGCTAGAGGTCAGCATGTTCTGTTTATTGGAGTTCGGTTCGTGCTCGAGAAGTCGGTGTCATCATAACCTGTTTTTTTTCTCACTCTCTCACGAGAACTTATTTATGGAAAACAGAAAAACCTCAGTGATTTCATGTTCAAGTTAAAACAGTATCCCTGATCCTTTTGCTGCTGTCTGGACAAAGATATTGAAGCTGTATTTAATATTTCAGATGAAGGAGAGGCCTGTGTGGAGGTAGCCCAGCTGATGGGCTGTGATGTCTCTTTGTTGATGGGGGGAGTGAGGGAAGATGGTAATGGGAGGAAAAGGGAGGTACTTTTACAGAGATGAGTTGTGGCAGGTGTTGGACAATGACGGGAACCAAAAAGAGATTTGAACATGGTACTTCAAAAAACTCTTTCCCCTTTTTATTCTGTGTGAGCCCTGCCTCTTCTACTGCTGAGTCTTTCTTCCTCTCCTTTCTTCAACTCTTAATTGCTGCTTGCCGAATCCCTCGTTCTTTCTTCTCATCCCCCCTGTGTTTTCCTTGTCCCGTCTGTCTCCTTCCTTTCTTTTTAATGTCGTTCTCTTGAAATCTCTTTTCCCCCTCGTCATCCACTCAGCTCTAACTCTCTCTGCTCCAACTCCCATCTCCTTCATCCTTCTGTCCTCATCTCTGCGCTCCTCTGCAATGAGACGTTGGCACGTGCTTTTGGAGGAGGCAGCGAGTCGTCACGGACGCAATGACTAAACTTCCGATAAAATCAATGTTTAATTCAGATGACTGCAGGCCATTGACAGAAAAAGTGGAAGCCTTTTATCTATAAAAAGACTGAGAAAACGAAGGAAAAAGGGAGAGATGGAGGGAGAGGACTGACAGGATTAATGGAATTGTCATCAGCTGTATCTTTAGTATTGAGAAGGAAACCAGCATCAGCCTTTTGTTGCCAGCTCTCTACACACCCTGCCTTCATGTGTGAGAGTGGATGTATAACTGATTTCTCCTTCCTGTCTTCTCCTATCTACCTGCCTCAAACATTTGTTGCCTGTCCTTTTTTTTTGACATTTGAAAGTTTAGATCATGCTTCTTCATATACTACAGACCAGACGTTGCTTGAGAAGCAACACTAATGACGAAAATGAAAATCGACTGCAGAGTTAAGCTACAAAGCTTGTCAAGCTCATATGTCAAATATGGAACAGCACAAACAGGGTGAGCCATTTATTTAAGGTCACAGACAAACGTACATGCACACACATTTACAAGCATGCCAAAAATGCCAGAATGCGTGTGTGTACGTACGGACAGCATCACGTGGACGTGAGGATCAGCCCTTCTGGCTGTGTTCAAATGTCAGACCTTTAACCTTTTGGATTTGACCCGCGGTGCCATCCATGCTTGTCAGTTGCAGACTGTCACGTGCAGGATGAAAGAGAAGGGAGGGGAAAAAATAAGACATAAAAATAAAATTAAAATGCCAACACTCGATCTGCTAGAGAACAGATTGAAGTGTCATGCAGAGAGAGGAGAGAATCTGTTCCCGTACAGGTGGTGAACAGAAGGTGAAGGCTGAGGGGAGGATGGGGTGGAGAGAGGGAGGTGAGAAGAAGAGAGAAAAGGAGAGGGAGGAGGGCTGTTACTCCAATTACATAATGAATGAGGTGAGAAGCCACATATTTGCTGTTGAGGCTTTATGCATTTTATTTCGCTCCATGCTGAAGCTCCTGAACCCCAGCACCCTCATGCACATGCATCTACCATATTTGCGAAGCATGTGGCCTAATGTAACCTTAACCAAGCCTTAATTCTAATGTAAAAACCCTTTAAAACCAACTATTACCATTACGCAGACTGGATTTCATCCTCACATGTGACAATATAAAGAGAATCCCCGTCCACACGCAGACACGTGACACGTGAACATGGTGATTAAAGCCATGTTGTAGCTCTGTTCTTCTTCCACCATCTATGCATGACTAATTATTAGGTGTGAGCAGACATGCATGCAGCTTCCAGTATGTGTATGTTCGGCGCTTATATAAAGTGTATTTGTGTTTCTGCGTGCGTCTGTGTGTGCACATGCAGCTGCGTCAGTACAAGTGATGAGCTAACAGGCAGCTCAGAGAATGACAGGTGACCACGCTACAAAGATAGAGATGTCAAGCTCATCTGGGAGATTGGGAGGTGGAGGGGCAGGGTGGGGAAAGGCAGGAAGCCCGAAGTGACGAGTACATTGCCGCAGCCCCTGTCACTTCCTATTAGCAGCCCATACACACAAACACACTGGCTGTGATTGTAATTAATTCATTAGGCTGGTTTTTAAATGTGTGTAAGTGCGTTTGTGCACATGGCAGTGTGTGTAGCGGCAAATCTGCACACATGTGTGCATGTATGCGTGTGTGAAGGACAGGAGAATCTCTGTAAAGAATGAGAGCTGACAGAATCTGTGATGGCATGCTGTGGGTTAAAGCAGTGGGATGCCACTGAACACACTGTGACACACATTACCCCTCTGTATGTCCTGTCATGACCACTTATGTATCTCAGATTACTGACTGGTCAGCTCTGCATCTACTGAGCACTAAAAAAGAGCAGGTAGTTTAGCAGGGCTTCGGTTAGAAATCCCCCTCTGCTGTTGAGAGTAAGTTACTTCCAGTAACAGTGAGACTGGCACGGTCAGACCAATTAAGAGGAGCTGAATTGATTCTAGAGGGAGATTACTTTATGGCTTTATTATTATTATGGCTTTCATTTTCATTTGCTATCTGGTTATATTTAATCTTCTTCACTTTGCAAAAAATCGAAGATCTTTTCATGGAAAGGTACGAGAATGTCATTTCAACACACTCAGTGCCTGCCTCTCATTTAAGAGCTCAGTTGACAAATTTCTGGGGGATTACATTGATGAGTCAATGGCATACAGCCCAAGCAGCCAAGGCTGAGGGGTCAAATCCAAGAGTGAAATGTCATGGAGCGTAGATGAGAGGAGGAAGGAGGAAGCAAATGAAGGATGCAGAGAAACAGCTGGATTTTGAAATGATTAATTGTGATTCAATAAAACAGAATACGCAGCAGAAGCGGAAAAATAAGGGACAAAGCTAATGAAAGGCCAAGCTAAGAAAACTGGAAGACTAACAGGATGAACCAACATAAAATGGCCTGGCACATGACAAAGAAGCATAGAGTATTTACTGAGGAACTGATTACAAAAACAAGAGGCAGGTGTGACAAATGATGATCAAAAGCAGGGCATAGGAAGTAAGTAAACAGAATATGTGTGTTCTGTTTGGGGAAAACTGAAAAATAAAACTGAAAAAAAGACAGAACTCCAAATGCCAAGACTACAGACCTCAATGAAACATAATCAAAACCCACAAATGATGACATGAAAGACTTTTTGGGATGATATGAGGATGTTTGGTACATAAATGTACATACTGGTCACTGTTTCTGTTCATGGTCAACAACTGTGACGTCCCCATTAGAGCTGCATTGTACAGTATGTAAATGTGCACTTATATTAAGTTGAATAAAGTAGTATTGATGTGTTGCAGGAAAAAGTAAAGCCTTTATTTTTTCTTTTTTGGTTCAATAAACTTCTCAGTTAAACACTACTTCAAATGAATAAGGTGAATTATAGTTTATTTTTCAATTGAGCTCGTTTGAAATTTTGCCCAAGTGCATGGGAGGTTTGCAGAAGGGTCTAACCTTCAGTGTCATGAAGGATCAGCTCCATCTGCTGAGGACATCTTCCTCATTTAGGCAGCATCATATGCACGACCCCCTCGGCATAAGCTGTAGATGCAGAAGCAGACCTGCTGCAGCAGTTTTCCAGTGGACAAGATTAAAGTTATGAAGGTGTAAGTGGATTTCAAATGAAACCATTATCTTTTTTCTTTCACATTGGGAGCTTAGCGATTTTTAAAATTACCACATACTTTTAAAAAATGCATTTTTTTTTATTTATTTGGTTGATCAATTACCTAAACAACACAAAAAGGTTTGTAATGATTTCAGTCCAGAAAAGTCTGAAAATTTGAAGTAAACATATTGTCGTGTCCATTTTTCTATCCTACAAATGTCTCAGAGCTTCATGTCTCTCATTATTATTGATACCAATACATTATTTAGGAATAACAAAACATTTTTTGAGAATGTTTTGTGCCAACTTTGATATTTCCACGGCCAAAGCTGCTTGAGTGAGGAGTTCTCAGCTAAATAGACAGGACATTAAACTTATATCAGCTATAATCTACCTTTCACCATAGTTACCTTTCACCTTCTACCATAGTAGAAAGTATTAAGTTCCAAAATAGAGATTTTACCATGACAAGACATCTTTTGTCCCTATTTCTATCAAGATTTTAAACTATCTTAGATAGTATCATTTTATGCCTACATGGACTGTACGGTACGTCGATTTTACAATATCTTAATTTGCAAATATGTGTTGTGTATATTTATGTTCTTTGATGCGTGTTTTTTATTCATGTTGTTGAAACTTAATGTTGTTTATTCACTGATGTATGGTGGCCAGTGTAACAGCATTCGAGTCCAAGAAAATTTTCTCTTTGGCAACAATGAAAGTGCATTATATCATATCGTCATGTGTCGTATCATGTCATACTGTATCTAATTACCTCCACCAAGGAGGTAATGTTTTTGGTAGTGTTGGTTTGTCCGTCCATCCGTCTGTCAGCAACCTTACTGAAAAAGTGCTGGACGGATTGACCTGAAATTTTCACCAGCCATGGGTCTCAGCCCAGGGACAAAGGCATTAAATTCTACCAAGCGGCAGCCTCCGACAAGAAAATTGAAGCTATGTCCTGGTTGTAAAAAAATGTAGTTCACCCCTCATCCACTAGGGGCTGGCTCCAAAACAGCGTCAAGGCCCTTTCACATAGGACGCGTTTTTTGCGGCGCGCACCGCGGGGTAGGGCGCAGAGTCGGCGAAAGAGCACAGCGGCGGCAAGCACGTTAGGCACGCACTGCTAAGCAACAGACCAGGAAGTGTTTTCTCCCCGCCATGCTTCGTTGTGAGAGATGTACCTCTTATCGTCGCAGCTAAGAGCTTTTCTCCTGAGGAGGAGGAGAAGATCAGCAGCAGATAAAAGGGGTGGGGGTCCACCTGATCCTGATAACAAGGCAGAACTTGGGGGAGTTCAGGCTCGTCCGGGAGCTACACAGACCTCTTCCAGGTTTACTTCAGGCTGAACAAGGACCACTTGTTCCCCTGAACTGGCCTCTCCTAGTTGCGCTAGGATGTCGTCACAGCGCGCTGCGCCTGAATTGAAAAATTTTATATTCGAGCGCAGCAGCGTCAGCACCACTGCGAAGGCATGCGCCCACCTTGCGTGCTGCGGAGCTCCGCGGCAGTGCGTTCCGCACTGCTGGGGCGGCACCACATACACAATGAATGGGTTTGCCGCCGTCCTCCTGCGCTTGCCGCGTTCTATCTGAAAGGGCCTTCAGTCTCCATGAACTCCCATTTTAAAAAGGCCAGCTTCATAGTAGAAATGTTTAAACATGTTTACAGCCTGGTTCAAAAACTGCTGGGGGTTTAATTAATCAAGTTTACTTTCCTGTCAACTGTGAGGGGGTACAGGGGGGTACAACTCATTCATTTAAGAATCAGAATCAGCTTTATTTGCCAAGTATGTGTGACCATCCAAGTAATTTGACTCCTTAGATTTTATCTAATCTTGAAATTACGCACAACTGGGGGCCTTTTGAATGACAGGTGTCAGACTGGCTGCCAGCATTAGCCGTGGTAGCTTTGTCTCCCGGGAAGGCCTCAGCCAGTAGCAGAGTAGCACAACAGCGGTCTTTTAGCCCACCAAAAGCAGGTCTGAGCCTTACCTTTAGCCCGCCTGTCATCATTAGTTTTAGGCCCAGTTAGGCTGAGAGTATGTTGGATGTCAATCATTTGCCCGGACGTTCACAGTAACCCTCTCTTTGTCCATTTTGTATAACATGGAGTAAAACAGCAATATTTTGGCTCCCAGGAATGAGGATGCATTTCCTGAGTCTAACACCTCAATACTTTCCTTGCACTGAGTGCTACCACCATGTTACGTCAATCTTAATTGTGCACTTCAATAAATATTACAATTTTTCCAAACCATGTTGGAGAAGTACAACTCAAATGTAAAACCAGAACTTCTTTACAAGGTTCAAGGAACTTTATCAAAACATTCACCCATAGAAGTATCCTTTACCAAGACTGTATCTCAAAAGCCTCCAGCAAATGCCAATGCACATACAGTTTTATTCTGATTTTTACATAAATAAGAGGAAACTCTTTGTTGTTGTATTTATCCATATACTTTTTTTTGTTTGTCTGTTTGGTTTTTATTGTGGTGGCTGCAGAGTTGTCTTTGTTTAGCTGTTGTGCTGGAGACGCTGCAAAGAATTATCAAGGGACTGCATTGTTTCTGAGCTCTGCAGCCCTAGACAGACACCCCGAAGGTAACATAGGAATTACATCTAAGGATTTTTAGCACTGCAATGTACAGCACTTTAAATTTCTATTTGCTTATACCTTGTGGGCGTACAGTAAATTTCCTGTCCAAAGAGACTCAAAGAGAATGCTTAAACATATTTTGCACGGTTCACCAGTCAGATACACACGATGGTAATGCATCCTTGTTTTTAAAAAAGATGACAGAAACAGTATGATATGTGCATCATAACAAAACCTCTGTGTCAGATCCAGGTCTGCCCAGATACCTGTGGGTGGTGCTTCACGAGCGAGGCCCACTAATCTGAGAGCGGGCTCTGACCCAGATCTCACTGAGTGGGAACCACCCCGACCATCTGTGGGTCTCCACACCCTCCCTGGCATCTCACAAAACACACATGCACTCTTACTCTTTTTTTGACAAACAGAAACAAAAAAGGGAAAAACAGAGAGAGATGAAGAAAGAAGGTAGGGCAACTTAAAGATTAAGACGGCGATGTGAGCGTTTAACGAAAGGTCATCGTGTGCATGTATACGCTTAATGACTCAGATCACACAAGCTGGCCTTCAGTATCATCGTCTCCCCCTCTCTTTTTTTTTCCTCTGGCAGGAAGCTGCTGGTCTGGAAGGCAGCATTACAGGGCGGGCAGGCGGCGCGGTCGAGTCGACCTTCTGCGGTGGCTGGGTGGGAGGGCAGGAGGACACCCTGCGCCCCAGCCCAGGCCTGCCGAGAGGCCATCTGGACGGGGGAAACACATGCAGAGTACCTGGCCAGACCTGGAGCTCAACTCTGACTCACACGACCACACACACGACGCATGTACACACGGCACATGTAGCACAATTAAGCACACACAAGGTTATGTGTGTGCGTGTCTCAAGCATGCACACTTGCACAAACAGAAATATTCATGATGATGCTGATATGCGAATTCGCAGTAAGACTGCATGTGTGTGTGTGAGCGTATATCACACACAAACTGCCCTTTGTACATCATATGTATAATCAAGACTATATCCAGCTTGAAACTCCCACTCAAACCCACACACGCTTTCCACATAGCACTCTTCAGTCTATGGTGATGTTAACGTTAAGCCCCTCCGATTCTGCCTGCCAATGAGAGTTTTACATTTGGTTAAAGCAGATTCTGCCTGTGTTGCTTTGGAGAGTGCTACATTTGGTTAAAAGCCATTATTATGGTAATGTGAGGGTGCTTGAGATAATGGCAAGATGAGAGCAGCTCGACTGCCTCTGACATAACAACCCTACTCTATCTATCTCTTCAGCTTCTTCCCTCTCTCTGTACTGTATTCTGCCTCTTCTCCCTCCCCTTCTCTATACCTGTCTCTCCCTGACTCACCTCGCTTCCTGATCGCAGAGCTGATTTTTTTTTCTTGCTCTCTCTTTACCTGCCTGCAGCACAGCTATTTTGTCATTAAATTAAAACATTTCAGCATGAGAGCTTTTGCAGCGGCTACATTTCAACTCTGTTTAAGAGACTGCCTTTCAAACAGAATGGTGTTGCATATTTGCTGTATTCTTGAAAATGATGCGCTATCTGGCGTCAATCTGTTGCTTTTAAGCCTGGGTGCTACCTGTGTCGTGAGGATCTTGGAGAGTTCATCTCCGGGATGAGGGTGGATGGCAGAATCACTGCTGGTAGAAGAAAACAGAAGATAAACTCACCATATAAGTCACTGGCGAGGAATTTTTCAGGTCACTGGCATTGAAAAATCAGGAGGAAATCATGATGATGACAGAAGAGGGGCAGGAAGAAATGAAGTAAGAAAGTCAAAGAGAGGAAAGCAGAAAGGAAAAGCGGAGATTGAGAGCAATGTAATGCCATGCACATCGAATTTCCCTTAATATGATTTTGTGTTCTGTGTCTATTCAAGTCAGCCCTGATTTGGTTGTGTGTATAATCGCATCAGAGCAGGGATTTGCTCTGGCTTTTTCACTGCTGTTGTGTTGTTTTTTCTCCTCTTATTGGAGTTGGCATCAGCCTTCATGACACAAATCCCCTCTGATAAATTAAAAATGATTGATTCAGAGTCAAAGATGGAAACTGCGACGCAGGGAGTAAGCACACGTCCCCACTTGTGTCCACGCACCAGTACATGTTTAAAGTGCATGCATGTGCTTGAGCGTTGCTCTGCTCTGCTCCGTTCGTGCAGGCGTGTAAGTGCTGTCGCTGGAGACAATGTGTGAGCACTGTATGCATGTATATTTGTGGGTAATGCAAGGCGAAGGATGGGCTTACAACATTGGTTTCCTGACACTTTTAAAGAATGTGAGAAGTTGGCAGATATTCCATGTGTGAACCTCAAAGCCATCAGTGTGCATTTAATGCTCTAAGCTGCGTATCTTGCCAGCATCAACTAAAAGCGTGAAATTCTAGACCAAAAAGTGTGAAAATCCACCAAGAACATAGAGTGAGCTTCAAATGTCTACATTAGCTCAATTAATGGCATTTATACAATAATACATAATGTGTATGCTTAATTAAGCGAGCATATATAAGTATACTTTGTCTTACATTCACTTATCCCTCCTAAAACAGATACACACTCTTTTTGACGCACACACACCCTCGTTGTGGGCTCTGGCTCTCCCAATTAAGCAGAGGAGTGTTGCGGAGCATCGGTGTCGGGGGATTCTGCTTTCTTCTCCTCTGTCAGGACCCATCACAAAGGCTCCTCATTAGTGTCAACCTCAGCTGTGCCACCACTTTCTCCTTCCCTCTTCCTCTCTCTCTCCCCTATCGCTTTGACTTTTCCTCTGTCTCTCCCCACATCTCCATCTCACCATCTTCTCCCTGTTTGACTTATTCACATTCTATTGATTGCTGAACACCGTTTCCGAAAGCTGCCGGTGATGGCCCCGTTGTCACCCCTGTTGCGTCCGGCGCTGTTCTGGTGTTCGTCTGCTTCTAGTGAATTCCACCTCCCCTGCAGACATCTGCGCCGCCGACAGCATCGCACTCCCTCAGTGTCAACAACAGGTGTGTTTTTGCAGCACTTTAATGACAATGAGCCGAGACATTTCAACCAAAAGCAGGGGTTACAAAGTTAGTCTCATCATTAGACCAGCAGAAAGGATGGAAGTTGATTTGTGACTCGACACGCAGCATCATAGACATATAATGATATTAATGATCAACAAGCTGCACACACAGCAGCGGCAACGACATGTAAACAAGGCAACAGGGGAGTTGGCATGGAAGCGCCGAGTTCAGAGATCACTAGATGCACGCCGAGGACGAGATCTGGAGGAAAGGCAGCGAGATAAAACAGATGATTGTTGTTTGTTTGTTGTTGCAGTTTTTCCCCTGAGTAACAGTTTCCTTTACCCCTGTACCCCCTGCTGTTCCCCTGCTCTTCCATCCCATTATCATCCCTGTAGTCCAACTCTTTCTCTTATTCCCTCTCCGCCTGCATGTGTGTCTCATTTCACTCTGTAATGAAGAAATTGAGCTTTGATTTCAAGGCAGGGTTATGGGTGCCATATTGGGATGCAGCGTAAGATCCTCCACCCTGAGTCTCAGCCTGAACCTCCACACTGCTTGCTCCAACTGACTCATTCTCTTTTTCTGCACAATTTGGTATCAAAGACATGATAATTAGGCTGAACAGAGGTTCATCTGGCTTCTATTACTTCTCTTTAATTAATAGCGTATAATAATGACATGAAGTTACTCAAATGCACTTTGTGACTTATTGTGTGTCTGTGTGCGTACGAGAGGAAGACACCGAGTGTGAACTCGCGCCTGTGCTTGCATATCTTTTAGGGCACACATAACTTTAAACCCTGAGACGCCGCACAGATAAAAGGCGCCAAGTGTCAAAAGCTCGCAAACTTTTCTCTCCTTTCTCCTTCCCTCCTACCTCCCCCCACTCTTCTCCTCCCTTCTCTCCTCTCTTCTCCCTTCCTCTCCTCTTCTCCTCCCCTGTGCGGCAGCTCCCTCCTCACCGCATTTGCGGAGACCTAATGAGGACATTTCTGTCACGCTCCTCAATCACACGCACAGCTGCCAGCCCCAGCCAGCTATAAGTCCCAGGTATCTAAGACTTCACTCCTTTTTCCCCTAGATGAAAAACAACAAATAAATAAATAAACAAATAAAAGCACATTTAATGCAGTGCAATGATGTGAGGAAGAAGGGGAAGGGGGAGTATAAGAGAGAAGACTTAAAAGGAGACACAGTGGGAACAGAGCAGGGCTGAATTCACTAATCTCCGAAGAGGCATAAAGTGAACATGCCAACCACCTTCAGCTCCAAGGAAAAATTCCATTGGTTTGGTGATAAATAGGATTTAAGTTAGGGTGACAGCTCCTCTGTATGTATGTGTATGCACGCATGCTTCAATGTAAGTGCACGTTTGTCTGTTTTTGTGCGCCTAAGCACATTCAACTGATACGCAGCAATGGGCATCCTTCCAGCGAGCCCCGGATGCTTTGCTCTGCGCTCGTTGTGACTTATCTCTCAGAAACAAAGATGGATGTGTCAGTGCGCTTATTAAAACATGCTTTTAGCCCTGGCCGCCACTCTTCAGGAGGAAATCGCTTTCTGGCAGAGATTGACAGAAGAGAAAAGAGAAAACAACATCCTCATTTAGGCCCAACATCTCGGACATGATTGCTCGCTTTAAGCTGGGTGTTCCTACTGAGGATTTTTAATTGTTATTTGCTTCTTTTGCTCATAGCTTCATATTCACCATCCAGGCGGCCATGGCTGGAATCTTTAATTACCTTCAGCACTCGTCCACATACTTCAAACAATTGCGTGATTAAATGCTTTTTTTTTATGTTCTGAAAAACAGCAGTTATGTCAACAATTTTTTGTTGGTCGGCTTGTTTGCTAAACTGTTGAGCTTTCATTTTTAAAGCCACAGTGCACAAACCAACAAAGACTCCACTTGTGCTGTGGCAAAGTCGCAGCCTGGTTTTTGAATCCCGCCTGTTCAGATTCAATCCAGCTTTGCCTCTATCACATTATCGCACAGACATGATGGTGTCAGCTTACAGAGGAAATGAAAAGATTGTTGTTGACAAATCATCGCTGACAAGAGTAGCTGAAGAGATCCCTCCAGCTTCACACAGGATTAGCTGTGTGCCATCTTCAAGACAAACACAGTGGCCCATGTGTTGCTATTTCCATCAGGGATAAAAACAAAGGCAGGGGGGAGAGGAAGGCTTGTCTTAAGTCTTGGCGAGATGATGGGCTTTCTTCATTCGGTATTAGCAGATTAGACATGTTTTATGAGCCAATCACTCTGGATGATGTGGTGTGCGCGAGTGCAGGAACACAGCAAAACAAAAAAAATGGGGGTTGGTTCACTTTTGGATTTATAATTAAAGACGTGAAACAATATGGAATGGGAAATGTTGTCATCTGCTGAGATGCAGCCTTACAGCGATGTATCTGCTCCAGCTCTGTCTTCTGAAGATACTGTCAGCTGAGTTTGTTTTACGTTTGATCTTAAATGGATACTTTATTCATGAAGTGCACAGCTAAGCTGGCATTTGCACACATAAAGCTGTCAGTCCAGACCTTAGCGTTCACACATGTCTCGTACTTTCAACAACAACAACAAAAAACTGAAGTGAAGTTGCATGTTTGACCAAAGTACTGCATATTCCAGAGATGATAACAGTTGCCTCCTAGTTATGATATAGCTACAGTACACTTTCAGTCATGCGACAGTAATTCTTTGCTTTCTTTGTCCCCGTTTTCTTATTTCCTTCTGATGCCTTGCCAGAGTAATCGAGGTAATCTCTGGCAAAGGAAGGGTAGAATGGAGAGGAAAGGAGAAGTATGGAGAATCAGCAAAGAGGGTCTGCCAGCACATGAGATCAGAGCTTATATAGGTGCAGCTAGAACTTCTGAAATTCACCTTTCACTCACACTCCTGAGCCACGGACAACTAAGCGTTTCCACTCCATGCTCTGGTTTTCCTTCCAAATTAAATGCAAAGCTCTCTCATACTGTAAGATGGAGGTCCTGGAAACCACCCTGCTCCCTTCCTGATTGTGAGGACACACAAAAAACTTGACAAACCACAATGAATCTACTCTGGATATTCTACCATGCCTTGTATCCACTTGTTTTGCAAAAATAACAAACCATATCTGCTCACCTAAGGCCATGTACATACCCCAGATTGATGGAATAACAGCCAACCACAGCTGGCAACGAATTAACAAAGAAACAAAAAAAGGGGGGGAGTGGGTAGCCTAGTGGCAATGTTGCGGGCTTTGCCGTGGAGGATCCAGGTTCAAGTCTGCGTCACGACACTCAGGTGAACCACTGTGGACCCCTGAGCAAGGTTCTTAACCCCCACCAACCACTGCCCGGGCGGTGTAAGCAGCAGCCCACTGCTCTCTGATGCTTACAGAGATGGGTGAAATGCAGAGCCCTAATTTCCCCTTGGGGATCATAACAGTACAAATAAACAGTCTGCTTTTGAAAGAGTAAACTCTGAGCACAATCAATCATTTCATAAATTAAGTCAACCCAGCTGGTTCCAAACGTTTTGCAAAGAAAGCTACAATTCAAAATATTTTACAGATGACAGACAAGTTAGCAATAATTCAGTCAAAGCTTAACTTCAAAATAGCTTCAAATGGAAAATGCAGCAGAGTAGATTATACAAATTTAATGACAAAAACTAATAAATTATCTAATGCTTAAAGCACAGTATCTTCTCAGGTAGCAAGTTATAAAAATGTCTTAAAGAGTGCACATATTTAGATATATGCTTATGAATATATATCTGAGGGATGCTGAATACTAGGTTTATAATGCTTCACTGAGAGTAAGTTATGTTAGCATTTTATTTTACTGGCAAATTTCATTCTCCTTTAATAATGAAAATGACTATATTCCAAATTTGCTGCAGCAGTTTAAAAGTGTTGTACTGATATTAAGGGTGCGTATACATCATATAAAAAGGTTGCACCTGTAGCCGAGTAATCACTGCTGTGGAACGATGGCTGTAATACGAGGAGGATATTCAGCAGGTCAAAGGCTTTGCCCACAAGGTGGCGTTGTTCTGAAGCTGGGACTGACAGTAACATGGCTGGTCTGCTCATCACTGCCTAACCTATTTGGTGAAGATGATTTGTTTGTACCATTAATCTTGACAAGAACACAGATGCACTTCTATACAAATGCTGTCACTCCCACACATGCCTTTAAAGGAGCCGTATGCTCGACCCAGAGTCTGATATGGAATTTGAAGTACACGCAGTACCACAGAAGTACCACAGAGACCCCTGACAAGAAAGTAAATTAGCAAACAAATCATAGGCTAATACTTAGCATTGAGCTGAGAGACGTTTTCACTCATCAGTGTTGTTGTCTGTCCATGAGGCGTTTTATAGTGGGAACTGCGTCAGGTTTCAGTAGTAATCCCAGAGAAAAACACTTTACTGAGCGAGATTCAAGAGTTCTCAGGAGTGAGGTTCACACACAAAGTTAAGGGTTTTTTTCTGCTCCTGAAGTTATAATCCAACCACTTCTGGCAAATCGATTTGTCCAATACAACAAATAAACTCCTGCGCAGAACGAAACCACATTTTTCCCCAACTTGCTGTCTCCTACAGCTTAAAAAAAAAAAAAATTCTCCTGAACTCTGGATCAATCGTCTTTTACAGTAGCTGATGGCTGCTTTTCACTGAGGAAATCTTCCTGCAGGCTGTTAGTTTCGTCCTCAGAGAGTGTGTATAGGTTAGGATTCTCTAAGAGTTTCTGTTGAACAAAGAGGGCGTCTTCCTACGATGCTGCGCATGCGTATTTGACGCTTCGTGATTGGTGCCACCTCGTATACCAGTGTCAGTCAGTTATGTTACGGAAGCTAGAGCTTGGCCTGAATATTCATATATATTACTCAAAAATGCACAAATGAAGAAAAAAACGACTTGAATGAAGTATTTTATAAGGAAATAACACAATAACATGCTGAAAAGCTCTTAAAAGTCCATTTTCATGCTTCTGAAATTTTCCAAAAGCCAACTACTGGCATATATATGCTAAATATGTTCCCTTCACCACTATAGATAACTATTTTGGTGTTAAATATTAGGTTTTTTATGCGTCTAATTTCCAACACAGAAGTAAACCTGACTGCACCAATTCACCGAAGCTCTTGACCTGTAGTAATGACTGGTCCTGGAACAGTCACACATTCTGAAGGGTCACAGATTTTGGTGTAGCACCGGGCTCGTAACTCGTGTCAGTAGATATTTGTAAACACTGATGGATGATTGGGCTCCAATAAATGGAACAAATTGGACCACCCTGTTATGGAGCTGTATGTGTTCGGCCCAGAGACTGATACGGAGTGTGAAGTACATGCGGTACCACAGAGACCCCTGAGAAATCAGTTACAACCTGATCATTAGCTATCAAGCCATAAGCTAAGGGTTAGCACTGTGCTGGCTATATGGTTTTACTCACCCCTGCTGTCTGTCTGCATTTTTATTATGGGAACTGCATCAGGTTTCAGAAGTAATCGCCACTTTGGTACTGCCCAAGCTTCATGACGCTGTCAGGAGTAAAGTTCTCACACAAAGTTGAGGTTTGTTCTCTGTTCAAAATCTAGTCACTTCTGGCAAATCAATCCATCTTTTGGAAAAACAATAAACTCCCACACCAAATGCAACCACATTTTTTTCCATCGTGCAGAGTTAAAAAAAAAAAAATTAAAAGAATAAAAAGAGATGTTTTTCTTCTGTACAGTATGTTAGCTGATGGCTGCCTGTGTCAGACGAAGTCTTTTTCTAATGATTTCCAGGAGGCTGTTCGCTTCCTCATCAGAGAGAGTAGATTGGTTAAGATTCTTGGAATCGCCATCAAACAAAGTGGATGTTTTGCCACAATGCTGCTCACGCATATTTGGCACTTCATGATTGGTCTATCTACATAGATCGGTGGTAAGTCAGTCATTTGAAGGTAGCTAGAGCTTGAACTGAATATTCAAACGGATTCATAAAGATTACGCAACTCAAATATGCATTAATGAAGAAAAAAATAACTGAAAGTTTTATGTGGAAATAACACACTAGCATGGTTAAAAGCTCATCTATTTTCATGGGCTCTTTTAGGCTTCTATCCTTATTAGGATTTTTATTTTGGATCAAATGTTCATTGTACTAAACTGCAGCAGTAGCCGAAATCATCCTTAGCAATAATCTGAATAAAACGTTTTCATCCTGGATAGAAAGCTAGCCAACTCCCATTGACATCTGGATTTTGTCTCCTGTGGAAAAATCAACATTTATTAAAGAGCAAAACAGCTCAACAGTTGTCAGGAATTATCCACGCCAGCTGATTGGTTAAAGCCATCATATAAGGACAATGAAGGCAAGTCACCTCCGTCAATAACTTCTCTGACTCGCTGCCTCAAATTTCAAGTATCCGTTCAGCAGAGTTCAAACAGCATCAGTCCATACTCACTTTGCAGAGACTGAAGCAAAATATATTAAAACAGTATCTGTGGATAAATTTTTACTGGGCTCCATAATGCTTTCTACTAGGGGTGCATGATATTGGTATTTTGGCCGATATCCAATATGCCGATATTTTAAAACTCATGTGGCCAATAACCGATATCAATACCGATATTAAGGCTGAAAAAATAAGCAGTCATTGCAAATAGCAGTTTTGTTATCCGTCTCCAACACTTTGAAAAATAGGGGTGGGAAAAAATATCGATACACTGGAATATCACAATATTTTCATATACCAATATCAAATCAATATTTAAAAATGCTGTATTGATCTATTTTACTAACAAAATCTTGCGAGATTTCGTCGTTCTGATACAAAATTTCACAATATTTTGTGAATTCTCGCGAGATTTCACAACAGAAAGATTAAGTATCGCGAGATTTTGTTAGTAAAATAGATCGATACCACGTTTTTAAATGTCAATATGATATCAGCATGTGAAAATATCATGATATTTCAGTTTATTGATGTTTTTCCCACCCCTAATCTTTAGAAGTTTTAAAGTTTGTAAAGAAAAAGGAAGTTTTTTTTTTTTTTTTTTTACTTTAGAAATAGCGGTCTAATTGGTCAAATATCGATGTGGTGGCCGATGTCCGATACTCAGTTTTAAGGCCGATATAGGCAGATACCAATAGGGGGCTGATTATA
Source organism: Atherinomorus stipes (assembly GCA_023101725.1). Classification (NCBI taxonomy): domain Eukaryota; kingdom Metazoa; phylum Chordata; class Actinopteri; order Atheriniformes; family Atherinidae; genus Atherinomorus; species Atherinomorus stipes. The sequence continues at coordinate 1,020,729 of JALJCO010012807.1, forward strand.
TTGTGCATCCCTACTTTCTACTGATTTTATGTTTCAAAATGTAAATCATGGCAAGGGGGAAAATGCTCTGAGAAAGGCGTCAGTACCCCTCTCTACTGGGCTCACATAGGTCTAAAACCCTTTTCAAATGAGAAACATATGGTTTCATAACCAAATAGAATTTGATTACTCACACATTGGTCAAATTTCCATTAAAGTATTCCTCAACCTTCATTCAGACATGCGACTAAGGTTAATGGAAAAAGCCACGGTGCACACATGATATGCACTGTAAGCAGTGTTGTATAGTAATGAAGTAAGTACTTTGTTACTTTACTTAAGTAGTATTTTTCTATATTTGTACTTTGCTTCTTCTATTTCTGACAACTTTTACTTTTCTACATTTTCTGAAAAAAATCAATACTTTTACTCCATTACATTTACCTGAGCATCCTCATTACTGGTTAAAAAAGGGAAAGAACATGATACCCAATGGACAATCTTTGTTTTGTTGTGGTGGGACTAGTAGCCAATGATGTTGGAGATACAGACCGCAAGACGTTAACATTGGTTTACCCCATTGTGCAGCAGATGAAACCAGTGGCAGCGGGTAAATTTCAAATTAATGGTGGCATTATCATGTCAGGAGTCTCAGATATTTTTGTATATGGTTTGGTTTATGTAAGGAAGTATTGAAGCTCCTTTACACTTTGCAAATTAATCAAAACTTAAAAACTAAATTAAACAGGAATAAATAGAATGTTAAACTCAAATTTCTGATGGAGTTTTATTAACACTACTTTTTACTTTTGATACTTAAGTACAATAAATACTAGCAACTTTTTTGCTTTTACTCAATATTCTAGCAGGCGACTTTCACTTTTACTTGAGTAATTTTCAGTAAGGTACTTTTACTTTTACTCAAGTATGGCTTTTGGGTACTTTATACAACACTGAGTATAAGTGTGATAGAATGTAATAGTCTGTGGTTTTCTCACAACACACCAATAACAGTTCATACTAGGCAGGTAAGCACACAGTGTTTATGTAAAACACCTGCACAGGATAAAAGCAACTGAAAAATTTCACTTTTCTACATTTCAAAGGTTGTTAAACAGACAATGTTGCACTTCTAAGGGTTTAATCGCTCTACATTGATTGCATCATATCATGAGGTTTATTTTTCATGAAGATATCTCTGCACATCATTTGTGTTTGTAATAAAAGAAACAACATAATGTGTAAGACCTTCAGTTTTTGCTGTATTCTCATCATATTTCATTACATTATAATGAATTCATTTAATTTATTCTATTGTTTTATTTTTTTTATTGTTGTTTTAAAGCGACTTCCATGCCCCATTTTTCAAAAATTGTTCCTTTGGGACAAGTTGAGAGACCTGACTTGAATTAAATTGATATCAAGTTAACAAATATGGAATGCTGTTAAACATAACGGCCGTGCATAGATGCAACTGAAACATTCACATACGATCAGATACTGGGAACAAAAGCTTTGGCTATTGTTCAGTCACTTTTCTCTCATTATTCTGGCCCAGCTATTGAGTCAAAAACAATTTGATGTTACATCTAATTACTGGAAGAATATGGAGGAGAAAAGTTTACACAGGTCTATTTTTCATTCATTTATTCATTGTGGTGACCTGTTGGACTCCTTTACACAACTGATCATATGAAATTAAGCAACAGATGCTGTGCATACCTGTCAGTTAATGCGACTGCAGCACTTCACACTTGTGCTGTATTTAAAGTGATGTGTTAGGTCCAACCTTGTCAGGTTTCTGTCTCAAAATGTTATAGATAATCATCGGGGGGGATGCAATACCAATATGTTCACCTGCCATCAGATGTATGCATCATGCATGTGTGAAAGGGGCTAATGAATCCTTTGTACGCATGCAAATTTAGGTCTAAAACTGTTAAACTGAATAGAGAGTTCCTGTTGCACGAAAGTTTGAAGACCTAAAAGTCTTGCAACAAAAGAAACACAAGTTACCGCACACACAAACACATGGCTTCGTCAGGCCAACACCATTATTAGCTCATAATAAACTGTGTCAGCCTTTAATGTGGATCTGACTTTATGAGACATAGAGCTGTGGTGGATGCAGCTTGCTGCCTGTGATGGAAGCGCCTCTGTCTGCTTCCTGCCATGTCTAGAGGGGACAGTCCTTACAAGCCAACCCTGGCCTGTCCCGTGCTCTCATGTGCCACCCTGCCTAGTCGTGTGGACATCTGCCATTCTGACTGGTGTCAGCGCGTGTTGCCTCTGTTTGGCTAACGGCTTTTGACACTCCGGCAGCCCTGGGCAACACGCTGTGCTGAGTGGTGGCCATCTCATTTGTGTAGCACATCTACGAACCAGCAGACACATTGACCTATTCTTTTGGCTTTAGCGTCAATGTCAGACTGCAGCCTGCCGCTTGTTCAATCCAGACACCTCCAGATAGACCCAGATGCCAGATAACTCCTTCACTGGGAAACATCAAAGAGACAAATAAGCGTGCCGTTGAGCATGCCCATCAGGGGAGTGGTGGAGTTAACCCTTTCAGCAGAGCACCTCTGGGAAAACTTCAAACACTTAATGATGCCATGGGCAGGAACAGCTAGTGATTACCACAGCAACTGCCTACAGTGGTTGCTATAGAGACAGCTTAGGCTCCAAAGAAAGTTTAAACAACAACTCAGGCCTGTTGAGGCTGATGTGGTTCTTGTAGTCGACTAAAAACTTTCACAGAACTACGATCAGCAGAAGTTTCTTCAAAACTTTGATGCAGTGGAAATATTGTGGGATGCACATGCAAATCAGCATATCAGGCTCCTACAGGCCTTTCTTAAATTACTCTGCTGTTGACCAACCTAAGTATGGATCCTTTGTGTGCTATCTATCCCAGACATATTGTTATATAAGTACTAGCTTGGGGGCAGTTCACTCTCCTATCTGTCTGCCAGGCCTGCCATCTTACTCACCCTGAGAGCCTTTTTTGTATCAAACGACATAATGCGCTTCTATTTCTGTGCACTCTGCCTTGAAGACACGCTTGTAATGCCTCCGTGCTCTGAAGCGAACCCTTGGTGTAAACACACAGAAAGAAGAGGAAAATATTCTAGACTTGTGTCCTGTGTTGATCATGTCCACCACGGAAATGTGACACAGGCAAGAGACTAAAAAGAGCATTGGGTTGCTGAATATCCCCACTGGTTTCACGAGCCCTAGCATGTAGCCCTTTATATTAGATCACTGTATACACATTATTAGAGCAAGGGGGCCAAGGTGTGTTTGTACAAGTCCCAGCTATGGCAAGTTATGATTACCTATGGTGGGATAATTCTCAGCTTCATAAAGATGGGAGGTGAAGAGCAACATCCTAAGATGTGTAAGTGTATGTGTGCTGCTTGTGAGCATGTATGCATGGATAGGGGACATATGTGAGACTTTGGAGAGCGTCTCCAGACCAAAAGATCCATTTAGAGGTAATTCAACCCGTCTTTCTAAAGGTGAAGAAGAAAGAGAGAAGTAAAGGAGGACAAGGAGAGATGAGAGAATGTGTGGACTTAAAAGCCTCTGGGCCTTTAAGAGATTACTGCCTTATTGCTTTGAGACTATCCAATCTGACATCAGCTATGTAGCACTGAGAAAAGCTGACCACTCACACAGATCCAGCAATAAAATAGAAACACAAAAATCAGTGAGAACGAGAATAAAGCAATGACGCATGAAGCGGCTACCAGAAGTAACAAAGCAGGATGTTTCAAAACCAAAGAGAAGTTTTATTTTATTACACTTTATGCTGAGGTTTATATGAACTGAAGATGTTAGTGTGGGGTGGGATCCTTAAAAAGAAGAAAGCAGGCAGGAAGGAACAGGTAAGAAAGACAGATAGAGGAAAGGAGGTGTAAAACAAAGGTAGGTGGAGATGTTGGGATGGTGGAGAAAAGATCTTTCCACTGACAACTATAGAGTCTGGAAACCTCCTCTCAAAACCAGACACTGTGGGGGGAGGCAGCGTGGGAGACAAACTGAGGAAGGCCTATTAAAGAAACTGAGCTGAGGAACCACAAGGTGAAGGGACTGATGCTGGATGACAAGTAAGATTGTGTAGGTTGGAAAGAATAAAAAACAGAAGGGAGGAAAGAGGCAGAGGAAGGGGGTGTGGAGTATAAGCGGGTGCGACAGAGAGGTAGTCCCGTCCATCGCCCCCTCAACCCAGCAACAGTGTCATGAGCGGAGAGGAGAGCCTGGTTGCTGGTAGCCACCCACAGAGCAACAGTAACCAGGGGAGCCCTGTTTCTGCTGACTGCCTCCCACTCCACATCCAGCAACAGCCAGTATATTTCCTCCCACCACACTCCACTTACAGACTACTTATTTAAACTCACCCACACACACACATACACACACTCTTCACACACAACAGACTATCACTCTACACACCGCCAAACCACTGATTAGTCAATAAAGGTGGGAATGAATTGAGCAACCAATGGTGCGAGCTGTGTTATAGACATGGAGGTGTGCTGCTCCTCAGCGGAGTTTCCTCTGGTATTTTATGAGTGAGTCTCAAACTGACATGGCAAGTCTTGTTTCTTGTTTCACATGTAGGATGATGATGGAGCTGTTAGTTTCGTCTCGTTACACATCACCACAGGCTCAGCTAATACAGATGGACTTTTAAAACAATTGATTCTTTGGTCAACCCTGTCCGCCATGCTAGCATCCGATGTTGCATGTGAGGGCTTCGCAGACCACTTCAGAGCAAAAATCAATGCTATTAGATCCAGCCTTTTGGCTCAACTAAAGCATTGTTTTTTGCCAGAGGAAACACTGGGGAGTTTTTTCCTGGTTGATGCGAAGATGCTTGGTCAAGTTTTCTCAACAAACACCTCTTCCAGTGTCTGGAATTTGGACAAAACTAGATTTGTGGTTAGTAACGCAATAACTTTAGTTTACTCCAGGTTTTAAACGTGCCCCTTTGGTGCATCACTAATATATGCTGTAAAAAAGCAGCTCCAAATTTAAACAGATTGTTCTCAGGCTAAGGGATAAAACAGATAAAAAGTAGTTGGCAAATAAAATCTCTTGAATGGTCCAAACCGTTGGTTTTCTGACTGTCTATATTTGGGACAGCATACCAAAAATGAAGCCACAAACGGGGCACAAATCTGCTTTTTCTCTATGGGCCATATCTGGCCCACATAGCTTGACTGTGCAAAATGGCCCCAATGTGTCTACAAAATGTTTTCTAATGCTTTCACATAAGAGAAATTTCAAACTTCCATATATCCATTTTCAGTACCACTTATGGCCCATTTATGCTCCTTTACGTACGTAAATGGCAACGTCCGTTTCATGAGTCTCCATGCGTGGCTGCCTTCATGCTTCCATGCGTCGTCTCCATTCCCATTGTTCATAAATCAGTTTGTCCACTGGGCGGCAGTGCTGCCCGTCCCTGTGCCCTGGCGATGTGATGTTGTAGATATGAGTGTATTTTTAGTCACATTCACACAGCCTCCCCTCAAAAGCTCCAGACACATCTACAGATGCTCTCTGTTCGTTTGGCGTCTTCCTTCTCAGGTGTTTTTGTCGGGCTATTTTGTGTTGTTTGTATTCCGGTTTCTGTTCTTCTTCTCTGGTTTGTTCTAACCCTTTCACTGGCTGCATATCAACTACACAGCTCAACACTGACCCCGCGGTTTCAGGTGGTATTGCTCCGTCTTCTGTATTGAGTGATGGATCAATAAACCCCTCAAAAATGCACCAAATTACGTGCGTAACCAACGCAGATGATGGACGAAATTGTCCGCCTGTCTGTTTATCCATCTTCTGCATCGAGCATAAATGAACCTTAAGTCCAACTCAAGGCTACGAGGTCGCTGAAGCGTATCCAACAATTATCAGGCAAGAGGCAGGGTTTCAGTTGTCTCTAATGTTTTTGATATCTTTATGCATGACTTTTTTAAAAAAGTTATATAATATTTGGCTAAGACAACACACAATTTAATAACTCTTAATCCTGCCCCTTGAATTGTTATTCAAAGCTGGGGTTACAAAATCAGGGCTGACAGAGGAGTTGAGAACCTCTGAATGAGCAGGTGGTATGGTTGAGTTTTATTTCTGCCTCTGGTACTGTATGTGAAATTGATGTGAAGACCAAGCAACAACAGCCTTTTCACACCAGCAGGGCTCCATGCTGGTTCCTGTTAAAGCAGCCCATGCTTTCAGACTGAAAATAAAGTTGCTCTAAAAACACTCAGTTCTCAACTAGAACCAAAAATATTGATTCTTTTTTGCGAACCATGACATCATTAGAGAGCAGGGGCTGGGTTCACCTGGACGGTTGACAGGTGGAAGCACAGTTATCTATCAACCAGATTCGGATCGATTCCAGGCTTCCCCAGGATACATGCTAGAGTGTCCTTGGGCAAGACACTGACCCTCAGGCTAGCCAGAGTGCTAAAAGATTATTAAAAGTTTTGTACAAACAAGCCATAGAAGTATGGATAAAAAAAAGGCATGGTGCAATTTAAAAATAAAATACTGTCTTTTAAACTGGGACAGTCTTCACAGATGTGCAGATCTAAGTTTGATTTATAAAGTATTGCATGATCTGGCTCCAGCTCTCCTGGCAGAGTTCATCAGCCAGCAAAGCTGAGCGTGTCACTCGTGGCTCTGTCAGAGGTGACTGTATCATCCCTCTGCACAGGAGCACTTTCAGTAAGTCAGCCTGCTTCGTGAAGGCTGCTAATGAGTGGAATTTGTACCTGAGAATAAACAGCTAACATACAAGGTCTGTACAAAAAATTGAGGATGAGGCCCATCAACACTTACAAGACTAGCCTGGTGCACCGTTTTATCATTTTGCAGTTGTAATGTCAGTCTTTTCAACATGTGTTTCTTATGGTCTTTATAGGTGCAGGTGTGTGCTGCTTTGTGTCTTTTTTTAATAGTTTATCTTGTTCTTTAAATGCTGAGATTGTTATGTTTCGGGCTTGTTTTTTTCGTAGGGCCTACTAACCATATGTTCTTTCTAGTAGATGTACTTTAGTGCTTTTTCCCCCCATAGCGTGCTTTGAGGACCAGAGTTGGGAATCGCTCTAGAATCTTAACAATTATTGGAAATGATTATTTTTTATAATTTACATTCAGGACACATTCACTCTGGTCTTTTTTTATTTGAATCCCAGTCTGTTTGCTCAAAAAGCACACTTTATCTGGGAAAATGTTAACGTGCAAACAAATTTTGATTCAGATTAAAGAAGTCGACAGCGTCCGCCTACAAATATGAACCTTGATCTGCTTAAAGCGGACCAAATACAAGAAGTGGACTACAAAGTAAATGCGTTGTGGGTAAACACAACCAAAATGCCCATGTGGGATGACATTTAGCTCTGGCCTGGAGAAATGGCTCACAGATGTGGAAGAACCTGAGAAAGATTCTGGTAGAAATAAGATGCAGCTGTGGTGGAAACAGAAGTTGCAACAGATGAGCCAGTTTTCCTTTCTTCTGTAATTCTTGATGCAGTGCCACCTCTAACCACGAGGTCCGATATGTTTGAGCAGAGCAGTGTGAAAGCAAACTCGGCCCAGACTAATGTCATACCCCCCAAATGAGCCACAGAGTCTGGCAGTCTATCTTGTGTGGATGCACCCTAATATGATTTCTTATGGCAAACTCTGAACATGTCATCATTTTTTGCCAGTCAACCCCCTCACAATGCAAAAATAAACAATGGCTACACAGAGTTTTAATAGTAATCATGTCTCATTTTTCAGTAATTTAAGCGTGGAGTTAAGTGATGAACAGACACAAGAAACTTTTTCACAAGCACAAATCTTCTATGCTCCCTCTGTGAAGTGATATGGCTCACCTTTTTTAATCTTTTGTTTGGTGAAAGAAAATAGTTTATATGTGAAACAGGTAGAGGATTTGTGGATTTCCTTGACAAACAAGCTCATAAAGCCCCACAGGCCAGACAAAACATGAGCACATTTGATTTGGGGGGTAATCTTTCCTTTTGAATACTCGCTGCTATCTGTAGTGCTCTCAGTAGTTCAGGTCCGTGTCAGTTTTAAATATTCTAAAGGGTGCAGTAAATATGGGGAAGAAGATGTTTTATGTAAAGAAAAACTCACTGTTTATGGGTGTTTTAGTAATGCATCACTTGGAACTCCACATCCTCACGCTCATAACACACACGCGTCAGCTCCACAATACTCTGGCTGCAAAACGAGCGACTGATCTCAAGTCTCGTCTGTGCCCTTGGGTTGCGGAACAGAGAGTAAAAACTGATATCAATTTACAGTAACTGAGAGAGGGGCAAGACAGAAAGAAAGGAAAAATAAAGAGAAAGCGAACATTTTAGAAAACCAGTGGCTGGTGTCTTTGCAGAGGATGAACATAACAACCCCTGACACGCATAAACATGGGGAGGGAGTCGGTGATGTACAGACAGGTATCCAGAAACAGTGAGTGGGTGGAGGTTAGCCCTTGGGCTTTCCCCAGAAACCAGCAGTCTTGTTTCGAAAGTAAACACACACACATAAATGCACAAAGGACTTCCCCGATGCTGTAACAGCTGTGAGGCCTGTGATAAAACAACACTTACAGGTGGACGATAACAGGTAGAACGTGCGCGCTGTAAACAGTCTTGCACTATAAACCAATATATATGGTGAAACATTGATAATATTGTTTGTAGGCCTCACAACACACTGAACTCCAGCCTCCTCTCAGGCTTTAAACGAATAAAGTAGGATTACATGAAGGAAAAACCCATTAATGTCAAATTATTTATGTAATATTTATGAAGCTATATCAAGAGGTTCATGTTCATTATTCAAGGAGGCAGTTCTAATGTGTGTGTGTGTGTAGTTGGCTTTCTCTACCAGAATACAGGGGCAGATGTGGGTGGAAAAGGGCTTTCCCGATGCCATGGAACAGTACAGCGCCTGCTATTCTTATGTAAGCAAGGACTCAAAGGATCTTAACTGTACAGAAAACACCTACATGCACACAAACATAACCACCCCCTCCCCCCCCCCCATGCACAATCTGGATGCAAGTAAGCTGCCCAGGGCAACTGTTACATAAAAGCAAATAATAAAATGTCCACCTTAAAAATGTACATATTGATTAACACGAGCATGGAAAGAATATGCTGTGCAGTACAGCAAATCTGTAACACACGCAACCCGCAAGAGTTTGTTTCACTGAAATACCACAAAACAGAATAAACTGAACATGAAATTCACGTTTGATTTGCTACATAATGTTAAAGGAGCAAATTCAACTGTCCATACTGCAGGTGCATCACGGACAACAGTCTTGAAAATACTTTAGTGACAAAGAAAATGATGTCTGTTTGGTCAAAGCTTGAAGGGCAAACATTGAAAGGAAATATTATGGTTGAAGCTTTTAAAGCTTGCAGTAGGAGTTAATTTTTTTTATATGGTCATAACAAAACGGCATTTCAAAAGGCTCAATAGATCCTCAGCTGGAGAACAGAAACTAGGTGCCCTGAGCTGAGAAGATTTCACTGCACAGACACTGAAACAGAGAAAAAGAAATCATGACGAAATGCAAAAAGTTTGCACCTCTCCTTTCTTTATGAATTGACAGGAAAATAAGAAATAGGTGCAGTGCTTTACTGAATTCTGAAAATAAATAAATAAATTTGAAGACAGTGTTTAGTTTGAAAATTTTTATTAAAGCTTGAAATAGATTTTTTCCATTGGTTTGTTTTCTTAGTGTGAATATTTAAAACTTTAGTTGTCTTCAAGAAGATGATCCTGTAATGCTGTGGTGATGCTGAGGTTCTTCTGTAATCTGGAATACCTTGACTTTTTCTTCTTGTTTTCATGACTTCTTTACAGCCATTTACCATATGACCACTTCAGCAAACAGTAAATAGATCAAGTGAAAGTCCAGATGTATCAGGTCTGCTTCAAATCTGCTGAATTTTATTCTGTTTTCTGAGATCACTTCAGATACTCCTCATCTGTTATAGATATATTTGGTCTGCCACGTCATGAGCTGTGCAACTCTAGGCCTGTCTTTCCTGTTGTTTTTATTTTACCTCCTCCCCAGTGTGTGCTTGTGTCAGTCTTCCTCTGTTTCAGTGTGTGTGCAGGTGCGGGCAAGGCCCCGGCTCTCTCTGGCAGGGTTCCTGATGCAGCTGTCCACATCACTTCATCAGCCTGCTGGTATATTTTCCCCGGTCAAACCATCACTCCTCGCCAGATTGTTGCAGGTGCTCATCAGTGGGGTAATATTTATTCCACATCTCTACATCTATAGTATAGGAACCCCATCTAGTCATTGCTGCTTACTGTAGAATATCACCGCACACTGTGCTAGGCGGACCAGGTTTTTAGCTAGCAGATTCACCATGATGGCGCAAAAATTCTATTTTGTATCAGACTTTATCTTCAATAATTTCATAGATGCAACTAAAGAAATTACGTCTTAATGGGAGTCTGATAAGTTTTCTATTATGTGTAGACACAACACTGGTTCATCCCTTAAGGTGCCCTACCATGAATAATGGACTTTTATGAGCTTTTAACCATGTTAGTATGATAATGTGAGCGCTTTGAGTGCCTTGAAAAGCACAATATAAATCTAATCCATTATTATTATTATTATTATTATTATTTCTTCATAAAACTTTATTCAAGGCATTTTTATTCCTCATTCAAATGTATATTTGACCCTATATAGATTTTTAGTCCAAGCTCTAGCTCCCTTCAGATGGCTGCCGTAAAAATACCTATGTACAAATCATTTTAGAAAATTTCACCAATCATAAAGCACCAAATACGCATGCGCAGCATCGTAGCAAGATGCCCACTATGTTCAAGAGAAACTCCATGAATCCTAACCTGTCCTCTATCTCTAAGGAAAAAGCAAACAGCCTGCAGGAAGACTTTCTCTGAGAAAGGCAGTCATCAGCTGACAAAAGTTTGCTCCAGAGTTTATAAATAAAGCTTCTCTGTTTTTTTGTGTTTGTTTGTTTTATTAATTTATTTATTTTTTACATATTTTAGCTCCAGTCGACAGTTGGAAACAATGTGGTTGCGCTCGACGTGGGAGTTTATTTGCTGTACCAGATGATGGATCAACTCGCCAGAAGTGGTTAGATTTTGTCTTCAGGAGCAGGAAGAACCCTCAACTTTGCGTGTTAACTTCACTTATGATAGCTTCATGAAACTCTGGCAGTAAAGTGTTTTATTCGCAGGGATTGCTTCTGAAACCTGAAGTAGTTCCCACAATAAAAACGCCTCATGGACAGACAACAACACCGTGGTGAGTGAAACTATATCCCAGCTCAATGCTAACCATTAGCCTATGATTTAATTTACTTACTTGTCAGGGGTCTCTGTGGTACTGCATGTACTTCAAACTCCATACCAGACTCTGGATCTATAGCCACATTCAGCCAAATTTCATTCTATAAACTACCACTCTCCAGGGGAACTGTTTCACTTTGCATTTGCACGAGTCAAATAAAATAAAGAAAATAAAAAAAATAAAACAAAACCCGCGAAGAGTAGGAAGAGAAGACGACAACACTGTTTTCATGGTCTGCATGACAGGATTATTAATCATGGACAATCACATCAGGCGTCTCACATCGAGGCTGGAAGAGCACAGAAAGAGCAGGAGAAGAAGAATGGAGCAGCAGGAAATACTTCGTTTTATGAAGGAATAAAGGAGACCAGGACGCCACAGATAAAGGAGACGACGTGTAAGGTCCAATCCCAACGTTCCCCCTACTTTCAACCACTAGCCCTCACCCACTACCACTACACCCTCGAATTGAAGCCACAAGGGGTAGGGCTTTGCAAGCTTCCCTAGGAATTTGGACACCACTTGCTGCATTTACGTTCAGGCACGTAAGCGGCTGCGTAGTGACGTTTGCACATACGTCTCACCAGTACAGCACACCAAGCAACAACACAAAGTTAACAGTTGTGGTCGTTTTTCTTTTTTTCATCAGTCATCATGCTTCGGTTGAATAATAAACAAAAGAACCACACAGAGAAAAAGTCGCCATTGATGATTACTGTCTCTTACAAACTGCCGAAAAGCCTTCGCAAGCTTTTCATCAGTATTTTAGCCTTGCTAGCATGGCTAGACTCGCTAACATTATGAACAAATGTGGAATCTGTACATATGTACATTTGTGAGTTTTCTTCTTTGAGTCCTGTCACTCTCCGGAGGTTGCTATTGTTCCCTTTTCTCTGGCCCTTCCTCAGCAAGTCAGCATCTGACACTCCTCGCTCTGAAGGGCTAGATTCATACCCACTACCCCTAGTTATGTCCACTACCCCTACAGTACATGCAAAGAGGAATTGGGATAGCCCTACTTTCACGGGAACGTACAAAATTTAGGGGTAGAGCTGAAAAGTAGAGCTAGTGGGTGTTTTGGGACCGGCCCGAAGTTTAACTTATTAAATTATGAATCTTTGACACAGGACCTTACTTTTGAGTAAGCCAGACTGGAGACAGTTTCAAAATTTTTCATCCGGTTAGTCTAGTTTCAGGAGGTCGTCGATGCTAATGCTAGCTTAAGTCAATAGGAATTGTGCTAGCCTGTCAGTGCAATTCCTATTGATACGCTTTAGCGTTAGCATCAGCATCAGCATCTGTAAACTCCTGCAACTAGAATTATAGAATGAAACATGATAAAACTGTCTCCAATAATAACTGGGGTGGGGGTCTCACACCCTCCTTTAGAGACAGTTTAGTAATACCTATTAACCCTGTGTTTCTCAATCCTGGTTTTAATTCATTATAGACATTATAACACAAACCTTAATGCTTACCTCATGAACTCACACCTCATGCCAAACCCAAACCAGGACCCAGGTTTGTATGACATCCGTAGGACTAGGCTTTGGTTCACAGAACATCTAGATTGACAAGTTTGTGTTTACAATGTAAATAGTGCCAATGAGGTAAGAATAGACACGTGCATAAATATATGTGGAAATACTCCAATGACACAATTTTCCTGAGCCTCTTATTCTCCCCATGAATGCCCATCCCTAACCCTCACCACTGACCCTAAACTCAACCTAAAACCAAGTCTCAAACTTCAAATGTCACTTCTTTATCTGTGGGGACTTGTTTAGAAGTCTTCATAAACTGGGGTCTGATGAGATTTTGGTATTGATCATGAAAGTAAAGCCACGTAAACACACACAGTAAGTGTTAATGTTACAGCTGGAACAGATGCTTCATTTGTTGCATTGTCTTTGAAATTCTCTGCTTTATTATTGATGAGTACTGCAGTTCTTCTGAGTCTGTGATGCACACTTTATCAGTGTGTGTGTGTATGCGCGCGCACGTGTGTGGGTCTAACATGTAAATTAAATATCCCAAGAGTAATACCAGCCTTATTAAAGCACAGATTATTTTTGAATGTTAATTTTATTCTACTTTGTTACATTATTATGCATTTATGCTCCAATCAGCAGCCATATATCTCTCCATGTCTCCCTCTGTAACCACCTGCCACCTCACCCTCCAAACTGTCGCTGTCCCTTCATTTCCCTCCCTCTTTCCTCTGTTTCTCTGCAACCTCCCACCATTCTCCCTCAATCTACTGTACTCTTGATTTTGGGATCCCTTTACCCCTCCCACCCTCTGTTCAGCACATTGAAGCTCAGAGACGGCCCAGTCCTTGTGACTCACCCCTTTTTTGTGCCTGTGTGTGCGTGTGTGTTCACTGACCTGGCAAGGAGCGCCAAACTGGTTTGTTTTCACTCCTCTGGTGTCAGGAAAGTCCTGTGTCACTCGTACAGCTCAGCAGGATTCTCGCTATTACAATACAACCACAGACGAACTACAAGATACAACAATAACATAACAAACTATATGTATATATATATATATATATATATATGAATAAATGAGTAGAAAAAGTAATTATAATTATAATTATAATTAAAGATGATAGCTACAAGTTAAATTCCTCTCTGCCAATTGGTGGCACGCCAACACTTGCTTACCCAATTAGCATTAGCAACGTTACAGAACTGGTTAACCTTTAATTAGCATGAAGAATAGCATGTCAGCATGAGAAGTATTCAGGATAAGAACTTTCTAGTGTACATTTGTAGCCCAAATACGACTAACCATTTATGTTAGAAGGAACACTGGTCACATGAAGGTTAACAGTCCCTGTGGTGCAAAAGATATGTTTCTTTCTTTTCTGCATTTTAACAACCACTGTTGAACAGAACAGGAAGTCTTGGCTCAGAAATCCATTATCCAGATGTCCACTTGCTCTGGAACACTGAGCGTTCCTCCCATAGGCCAAGTCAGCAGACGATAGCCAATGGGTTCCCAAATTGACAGCTATGTAACTGACACTCCCCCTCAGACACATACATCAAAAACCTTTCTTAGAAGAGCTGTTAGCTTCACACAGAGAGACTTTCACATGTGCCTGTAGCCACTGTCAGAGCTCACCCTGTTTTCCTCTGAAGAAAAGGAGAATCTCATTGAAGCTTCTTGTGGCTGGTGAACTCTGTGTTGCATTCAGGGACTGATTATAATGTAGCTGTCAGTCTGTTCCGTGTCCGTGACCTTACTTAGCCAGGAGGCCACACTTCCTAAATGCTCAGTGCTTCTTCTGTTGTATTTTTGTTTTTATTATATGTCTCCAGAAGCTTCAGGCAGAGTTTGAAAGTGATGAAAATCTAATTATAATTAAAAGGACTATAAAGATAAAAGCTTCAGTTGTTTCATGTGAGATATAATGTAATATAATATAACAGTAACAGAACTTAAACTGTTTTTGCTGCTTCTGCTCTCTGCAGGCATATAATTCCAGAGTTTGAGTGCAAACTATTGATCCCAAGGACTCAGTTATTAAATCCTGACCTTGGAGCAACCAGAGGAAAGCATCTTTAGAAACCCACAGGAAAGGAAAAACATAGTATGTAAAGAGCTCAGTGATTAGAAGGAAAAGAAAAGAAAAGAAATGGTCTCTACTGGAATTTGTAAATAATTTTAAAAGGAATCTGCAATATTATTTTGTTTCTTGGCAGCTGAACTACAAAATATGCAGACGAAAAAAAAAAATTGATGTAAATTTTCCCTTTACCAGTGAGCAGCATAGCAGTGGTCAAGATGGTAAGAAATCAACATGAACAAAATTTTGAGATTTTTCAGCTCCGAGCTATCAGAAACAAGGCTGAACATCAGTGTCATGTAACAGCAGCATTCTTGGAGTGATGGACTGCCAGATCGGAGTTAGCCAAGTCTATTTAAAATCTGCCAAAAGATATGCCAGTGTGCGCCATGATGGACAAGCTATATATGTTATTTTTCCTTTTAAACACGTGGGTTCAAAACATATCAAAAGAAATGTGCTGCTTCTCAGCTACATTCCTAGATTACTCGAGGCGTGAAAGAAAATGGAAACCTTGGCGTGGCCCCTTGTTAAACCTCCCCATGTGTACACCACTCAGCATCAAGAGAGAGGATATCCTCTTGTCTGTATACAGACATCTAATTACACACCATCCCTCACCCATGGCCAATACGCCCAGCCCCCCAAATCTGTGTCAGTTATGTAAAACGTGGGGCGAGGAGTATGGGAAAGGTCCCCTGAGAGCAACGTTGTCATCATACATTAAACAGCACCCCAGGTCTGACTAAACACCGGCTCATTAATAAATAATGAGGAAAGTGGTTAAAAATAGAACCTCCACAGCTCCCTCCCTCCCTCCCTGGTTCTCCCCCTCTGACAGGACCCGCTCCATATGGAGAGCAGAAGAGGGGGCCTGTCCCGTTCTGCTCCACTCTCGGTATCTTGTGTTGGGATCAGCACCATGGAGAGCACCACGTTGTTTTCTGTGTGTGTGTGTGTGTGTGTGTGTGTGTGTTGACAGCTCACCAGGTGTCCTCTCAGTACGAGTTCCTCAGTAAACGGCAGCTGAGCGGTAAACACAAGCCCCGCTGATGGTAATGATGTCAAACCCTGATCTCACCTCACCTCCCCTCTTTCAGCTCTCACATCGTCCATCCTCTTCCTCCTCAACAATCTTTCCGTCACTCTCCACCATCTGAATCTAACGTTCCCGTCTCACCTTTTCTTCCATCGCACTTTTGACTTACAGCGTTCTCCTCTGTCACTCCCGCTCGCCTTCCTACTTTTATACCTTCTGTCCATAAGAAACGTTAAAAACTAACTCTTCCCCATCACCAATCATTTCAGTGCATCTTCACCTCAGTGCTCGAGTGAACACTTTCGTTCCCACTATCCACCTTTTTCTTTTTTCCTAAAGACCTCTATCTATTCCTCTGTCTGATTTATGCTGCAGGACTATTTTTTACTCTTTCCCCTAAAGGGCAGATGGATTTCTTTTCATGAGCCTGGAGAACAAGAAGGATGAGGAGAATTTGAAACCCCAAGGAGCGGTCGAGGGGATAAGATAGAAAAAGTGGGTGATGGGCTGAAAGTAGCAGACACTTTGGCAACCTTTAGCTCTTTGCCAAGAGGGAGGACGTACATGTGGAGTGTATCTAATCTGTTCTTAAAGCTCCAATCAGGAAAATCTGCGTAGCTGGAGCTTTAAGATATTAATGCTGAATGCAGTTTATAAATGTAATGGAAATATATTTAGATTTCTACTCAAAAATAAAGCACGGATTAAACTGCTTCTCATTCGAAAGCGTGGAAACGCTGTTTATCACTGCCATCCACACATTAGGTGTCTGTGATTGTTCCAGGTAAGTTAATCAGATGCTGCAGCGGACTCCTGGAGGCTTTGAAGGTCAAAAGCTCCACCTCTGGTTGGCAGCCAGATGACAATCTGCCCAATCAGGTGGAGCAGGTGAGGGAGCGGGGCGCTTTTTTGGAATGGAAGCCAAGATTTTGCGATTAATAACGCTCCCATCCAAAAGAACAACACCAAGAAATCCCAGAGACAAGTGCAATGGCGGGGGTGAGGAGGCTGAGAGGAAGGCATGAATCTCATGGAGAGGAGGGAGGAGAGGAAGAGGAAGAGGGTGAGATCCAGGGGTGAAGATGGAGTAGCAAAGTTGTCAGTGGAGGAGAGAAGGAGTGAGGGATGGAAGAGGAGAAGGGTGGTAGATGATGCGGGAAGGTGAGCCAATCGTCCTGCTCACTTGACCCTTCCAATTACCACGGCGACGGTTAATTAGCGCCAAGGTAAGCTCCGGTAATTACCACATTGTGTCTCGGACAAGAGGCTGCTCACACGGATCACACACACTCATAATACACACACAAACATGTTGCTATGGATACCTGCAATCCTCTCCATCACTGTGCTGCCAAAGAAAGAGAAAAAAAGATAGAAATAGATAAAAATGGATGAGAGGAGATAACAAGCAGGAAGAAGAAACAGCGAGAAGCAAACAAAAGCTCCACAAAGGCGAAGGAAGTACGAACAGTGTTTAGTTCAAAAGGAAGCGGCTGGTTCTGTGTGTGTCGGCCACATTGTCAGGAACGCACTTTAAAAACTCTCGCTGTCGAGGAATGACAGCTGAAAAAAAGCAACAAATCGATCATAAAGCACACTCTTTAGCTTTAAAGATGAACATTTAGAGAACAGATTTCCTCAAAGAGACAGCAGGAAACATAAACTGTAACACGTTTGGGTTTACGAGAAGGTGGAATGAAAGAGCACAGCCTCTATGTCTATGATAGACTTGCAATTATCTGCTTGACCCACTAGATGCCCTGTTGCTGACATTTTTTTTACTTCTAAAGCTGCTGCGGCTATTTGTAAGGGCAAACCCCCGCCATGACACTAAGCAACTGCATACACCTGACACACATGTTAGCATGCATTTCTGCAGACAGTTGCACAAACACACAGATATAGAAGTGTGTGCAACGCCACACAGACCACCCGATGCGACAGATAGGTCCTGACACTCTGACCTGACTCCTCACCCCTGCCAACACCTTCACCCCTAAAACACTGATATTGTATGTCTTGAAACACACGTGTGCGCATACACATAACAAAGTGTCTCCCCCGTTTAGCTGACATGTTGCATAAGCTGTCGAAAACTGTATTTCTCAGAGGCAGCGTGTAGGAGCAGTAGCCTCCTTACACATGGGTGGAGAGGTGGCCAGGCAGCGTCTGACAGGCCAGCTTGTGACCCATGTTCAGGTTAAAAGATTTTCACCTCACTTTTTTTTCTGGGATGAAGAAAAAAGGATATAAGGATCTGAAAAAAATATATATGTGGTTAATCAATTTTGACCCCAACAAATGGTTTCTTGGTCAAAGTAATTTGTCCTGTGAACCTCTGATAATTTTTCCTCTTTCTCAGGAAAAACAGGTAAAGATGAATGTTCTGCAGAGTGCGGCTGCCCCCTTCAGCTCAAACATGTCTGCAGGTCTGGAGCTGTGACACTCAGCTTGTACCGCCCAACAAATCCTTTTTTTCTGTTAGTTTAACAGCACCATCAAGTGCCGATTTGTTGTATTGCATCTGTTTAACAGGATAAACAGCATATTGTGCATTTTTTATAAAAGTGATGACATTTTCAAGTAGACTTGAATTCATATTTTAGAATAAAGTGCTTTTATTGTGTGTTTTATTGTGTGTGTGTGTTATATATATATATATATATATATATATATATATATATATATATATTTATATTATGCAGATAGATAGATAGATATAGATATATATATAGAAACTGACTCTGCCATGGTGGTGTTGCTGTAGTTGCTGGAAGTTCACGCACTGCTCACTCACATTTTTTACCTTTAAACAGACAATTTTCTCTACATCTTGACATGAATATGCATAATTTATAAGTTATTGCATTATTAGTGATAATAGAATTTGTAGTACTAATAATCCTCTGTTGGGATTTCAACACACAATAAAAGCACTTTATTCTAAAATATGAATTCAAGTCTACTTGAAAATGTCATCTCTTCATATATATATATATATATATATATACACACATAGATATAGATAGATAGATATATAGAAACTGACTCTGCCAGGCTCATGTATGCAACAGTCTGCAGTCTGGAGGACTGAAGCCACTCAGCCAGTCAGGTACAGCCAGTTTCTGCAGAGGATGTTCTAAAGCACAATGTTTGAGTAAAATTAAACTTATAATGAATGAAATGTCCGCTAAAATAGACGGACAGTTGTGGTTCAGACAGCACGCTCATTAATCGTTTCCCTGACAACCCTAGTCACGTAGGGTATGGTTTGAGCAGATTCACCTCGTCAGGTTAGATCACAATAGGGGATTATCACGCTTTCTGGAACTTTCCGGAATCTAGGCGTTTCCTCTTCCGGGCAATTTCAACAATAGCTGAATCCAATGTCCCTGCTCTGTTACATTTTGGAAATCGGATAAACGCCAACCATACTTAAGTTTTCATTGATTCACGACTGAAATGGTGCTAATGAAGAAATGGATCAAAGCGATTGATTCGCCGCAGTGAAGGGCCGAACTTTATAATAAAACAACGTAGCACGTTTGTTTGTAGCCGGCAGGCTACACAGCTGGTGTTAGCAAGCTAGCGTTTGCTGACGTGCCTAATTTCGTGCGGCTGAAAACACACAGGCATCTGAAAGCGTTTCCTTTCTTGGCAGTCGCCAGTTGTTCCACTGGAAATGGGAGGGTACAGACCCGATTTTCAGATGCTTGTGTGTTTTAAGACACACAAAGTTAGGCACGTCAGCAAACGCTAGCCTGCTAACGCTAGCTGTGTAGTCTGCATCATTGAAGTGCTGGCTACAAATAAACGT
Source organism: Atherinomorus stipes (assembly GCA_023101725.1). NCBI lineage: Eukaryota > Metazoa > Chordata > Actinopteri > Atheriniformes > Atherinidae > Atherinomorus > Atherinomorus stipes. Next base: position 1,040,509 of record JALJCO010012807.1, read on the forward strand.
GTTACGTTGTTTTATTATAAAGTTCGGCCCTTCATCCTGGCGAATCGCTTTGATTCCCTTTTTCCTTAGTTTCACTTCAGCCGGGAATCCATGAAAATTTAAGTAGGGTTGGCATTTATTCAACTTACGAAGTGGAACAGAGCAGTGACATTGAACTGGCCCGGAAAAGGAAGCGGCTAAATGTTTCCAAGTTCCGGAAACCAGAACACGGAAGCGTGATAATCCCCTGTCGACACAAAAGTAGTTTATAAAGAGTTTAGAAATTCGGGTTGCTGCAATGAGACCGCAGCACAATGAAACATTAAATCCTGCTGTAAGATTTGGAAAATAAATAAGCTACACAGAACAATATGTCTAAATATAACTGCTTCTGTAACTCGTGTAAATGTGATAAATCATTTCATATTTTTTATAAGGCTCGTATAAGGATGCAACAAATTTATTTTAAATCTTGATGCTTATAAGTATAAAAGCATCTAAGTATAAAAGTGGACATTTCCTTATTTTTAAACGTGGGGGATGAGAAGGAGAGGAGATGGCAAGAAGTGAGGAAGGAGGAATGACAGAGACACCAGGAAGTTCACAGATGCAGAAAGTCACAGAAAGCACAACAGGGCAAGAAAGGACTGATGATGATGAAAGTGACATTAGTGATGAAGAGGAGAAGGTTTCAGAGTCAGAGAGACAGACAGTGGAGAAGAGGCTGATGTTGTGGAAAAGGAAGGCACAGAATCAGGGAATCCACCTGTACTCCAGCTGGACCACCTGCTATGTTGGCTGTTCATTCTCCATATAAATTCTCCATTAAATTATAAATTGCTGGGACATTAGATGTTACAGTGAAACATTTTTTCAGTCAAAAATATTGTTGGTGTATTGAAGGTTAAATATTTTAATACACTAGTGCTGCTGTAATTCTGTTTTTTGTTTGTAGTACTACTAGCAGCCTACAGTATTGCTCTGTGTGATGGTAAAGAGTGAAGTCCTTGAACATCTATTTTTGTCATATCTGTACTTTTTCACACCCCAGAATGTTACAGTTTCAGAAATATTGGGAGCATAAATACACTTGATAAGTTTTTAATAAAAAAAAAAAAAAAAAATTACACTTGAAGAAAGCACTTGATTCCCCCTGATGGACTTAATTTTAATTTTAACTCTCTTTCAGTTTTATATTCCTCTTACAATGGGCTTCATGCACAACTCCACAACTTCCTGAACTTTAGCAGCTTTTTTGTTGACTGTCTTTCATTACTGGACAAACTGATTAATCCAGGTGTGTCTGACCATTATCATGGTTCACACACCTGGATTAATCAGTTTGTCCTGTAATGAAAGACAGAAAAAAAGGAGCTGGCTTGAGTTCAGGAAGTAGTGGAGTAGTGCATAAAGCCCATTTAGCTACAAAACACAGTTCCTGAACTTGTCAGTCTGCTATATGTTGCTGAGCAAAAAAAACAGTAGAATCTGTCAAAGATTATAAAACCACCAAAAGCAACAGAGGAGTTGCAAAGCAAAACAAGAGTAAAAGACACTTTCCTAAATTGTTTTAAGGGCGTTTTTCTTTCTTTAATTTAAATATAGGAGATGTTCACGTACTTCATTGAGGACATACAACATTGCCACCCTGCTTGGACCTCTTGCCTCTCCATCTTTCTCCGTAGCACTGCAACCGGCTACAGCACATGCATGTTGTCTACTCCTCAGTTTGAACAGGCGGAGCAGGGCAGCTTCTGGCCCGTCCAGTGGCTTTGTGACATGAAAGCCCGTCTATCTGAAGTTGCTTTTTAGGGCCTGCCATTGGTTCATGATGATTTGACTGCAGAAATACTAAGAAATGCGATTTTGAGTTTAATTTTCTCAACATATGTCGTCAAATTAATGTCAACACTTAAACAACATGAAAAACATGATTTTCATCAGAGTGGGTCTTCTTTATTCTAAAGTCCTGAAAGGCCTTGCTTCCTCTTACACAAAAGATCTGCTGGTTCTCTACAATCCCATGTGAAATGCTGACATTCTCTGCATTTAAGACAAGACTGAAAACATAACTCTCTGAGAAATTGTTTATAATTTTGTGAACTGTTGGGGCTTCTAGGCCCGGTCATGTTTGCTAATGAGAACTGGTTCTGAAAAAGTTTACCTAGTCAAATAAAAGTAAAATAAAAAACAAATAAATAAGTATGAAGTTGTGAGTGACTGCTGCCGCTCTTTCTGTTTAGATACTTTTGTATCTTTTTAAGATTCATATCAAACCCAAAACAGACGTGTTGCAGTTTTGTCTTTCATCCACATGATGGCCACGTACACCAAAGTTAAAATAAACAATCATTTCAAACTTCTGCTCGTGGTCAGAAAAGATAGTTACAGTTTAAAAATGGCATCTGGTTAACAAAGAACAAACTCTGCTGTAACCTGATGATTAAACATGAAGTTAGTTACAGAATGTATGATGTATATCTGTGTAAACACTGGAAATCGTGCAGTACTGCAAACTAGTACACAGCGGTGCAGTCATTTCTAAACCTAATTCACATCTGGACTTTTATTCTCTTTTTTTAAAAACTTATTTATACTCTTGTCAGTTTTTCCTCTTTAACCTTTCACTTGTTGTCTGTAACAACTGGAATTACCCCACTGCAGGACTAATAGAGGGTCATATAATCTTTTCTATTATGTTAGATCAAGAAATTCAATGTAACACAGTGTTCTGCTGTTTTCTACTGACTTAGCGATATTTGTGTCTATAGGAACAAGTTCAAGAAGAAATACTGCAGATAATTCAAGCAAAGTTGATCATGACTGTAAAAAATCAAACACTTGGTGTGGATTACTTTTAGAACACTGCTCAAAACATCATCTCAATATCCCATGAGTTGATCAACATCCCTGGTGTAAGAACATCAGCTTACATGTAAAAAAAAAAAAATAAAAAAATAAAAACTTTTAAAGCAAATGTGTCAGATATTGTTACTGCCACTGGATAAAATCTGAGAGTTCCCCCTCCTGGAAATTGACACTGGTAATCTTAGTGTTATGCATTGAGAACATCTGGCTTCGCTTTGTGTTTTAAAATATTTAATAGTCACCTGATGTGATCTTTCATTAACTGTATGTTGGATTAAATACAGTAAATGAGGTATTGCTATTATGCTGATGTGTGGTTAGGAAAGTTAAAATTCTGCTGTATTCAAGTGTTATTTTACCAAAAATGTAATAAATCTCCAATAATGTAATAAGGTATTACACTGCCTTTGAGTGAGTACTTAACAGATAGTTAGAAAATAATTTAATGAAAATTAAAATTTATTGATTTTTTTTTACCTTTAGTGTAAAAAAGTGAATATATGACATTATGCAATGTAGTCATATACATAGAGTGAACTATACTGGGAAATGTGATTATACGCTGCACTGCCAAAAGTAATCTCTCGCCTATCTATATAATTGAAATCCGGTTTCTGATCACTCCAGGGTCATTGGTGTATTAAACACCTGTGCTCAAGCACCAAGGCATGCAGACTGTTTCTATAAACATTTGTGAACACTGGGGCTCAGTGTGGTACTGTGATAGGATCTCAGCACTGAAAAGGGGGGATTCTAGGGGCTTGTGATTGACAGGGGCCCTTCATGCCATTGTAATACTAAAAAAAATAATATGATACTCAAGGATAAACTTTAAATCACACAAGCAATATATTTACAATCATATCACCAAGTTTCTTTGTGTATCCATCTCAAAAACAAAAAAGAAAGAGAATTCCTACCCAGATGCTTCAAAATATCAACAGTAGCAACCAAGTGAAATGAGTTCAAGAGGAAATAAAATGGAAAATTAAAAAATCATAAATTGCTGCTCAGTAATGAAAGACAGGAAACAAAGAAACTGGCTTAAGTTCAGGAAGTACTGGAGTTGTGCACAGAGTCCATTGTGATGTGTACAAAGGAAACTGGGGTAGTGTGGTGTCGGCCCAGTGAGCGCCAGGCTAAGTAGGTGCTGATGTGAAAGAGGCTGGACTTGCTTCAGAGCCGTTCAGAGCACATAAAAATTCTGTCACAACCCTGTGGGACATTAGCAAAGCCACATGGACGGTTACACCAGGATTTGAAAAGCTGAAAAGGCAGCGTCAATAACTTTCCTCCCACTATGGACTCATGGTTTAACTGTGTGGATTCGCTAATGTCCCAAATAACAAGGACAGGTGCTGCCTTCATGTGGTATGGGAAAAATGATTCTTTCCACTTGTTAAGTATGTGTTGTGTTCAAGTGATTCATTTATGTAATAAAGTTTAACACTGGAGGCTATATTCAACTGACGAGATAGCGAGCATCTGCTATTAGGAAGTAAACCAAATAATAACCAAATTTTAACAAACAAAACTAAGTTCAAATCAGGGGCGGAGCAAGACATTGTCATCATCAGGGGCTTAGCCCACAAAAAGATTCATCGTTAAAACTAACATCGGACTAAACAAGGACTCACTGAGCAGAATTCACAGTACCAGTTCTAAACCATGACTCATTCAGGATAGAATTTACAAAACCAGGTTTAACCCAGGACTAAACCAGGACTCAGTCAGGGATATATTCATAAATTTAAACAAAAATATAGAGAAAAACTGTTTTTATAAATGCTACTTCGCCCAAAGTAAAATATGTCCTATAATCCCATATTCTTTATCTTTAACCTGGTTCTTGTTCCACCTGTGTTCTCATTCTTGCTGTTATCTTTCCCTCTTTGTAAAAACGCATAAAGATCAACCAGAGCCACAAAAAACTATCATTATAAAATTTGACACACCAATATATTCCACACAATTATAATGTTATTTGAACCTTTGTTCTGAAATTAAAACTGGTAAAGGGCCAAATCTGAATATTGTGGTAGGCTGAAACCGCAATATCACCAGGTAAGGTGTTTTAGCTGTTGCAATTTGTACAACATTTAAACATGACTAATGCCAGGCTTACATCAGAGGACTTTTTAAAGATTTAGAAAAGACTCCTGGAAGATCACCATCTCACACTAGCTCACATCTAAAGACAGTTTTTAGTCTCAGCGTAGTCACAGACTGCGATTTTACAAAGACTGAGAATCTTGCAGGGTCACTATTTACAAGACTAGAACTAGATTCTTTCAGCACTTTTTCCCATCATGCAATTTTTTCCCATCATCATCATCCCCATCATCATCATCATCATCATCATAATACATTTTATTTGAAAGCACCTTATCAAAGCGCACAGACACTGTATAAAATCAGATAAAGCATTAAAAACAGGAAGATAAAACTGTAAAAATGCAAAACATAATCTGCTCTGTAACCGAGAACATTCAGTGACCAGTATGTCTGCAGCACCGATATTTCCTTAGCTTTTACTGTCAGTAATCTGATTGCTGCTGTGTGTTCTGCTGCAAGATATGACAGGTATTCTCTGTGAGTCACGTGACCACTTTTACATTCAAGTCAACGCATGTCACAACTGTGTATTTCTATTAACACGAGTGTGCAGGGTGTGCCGGCAGCTGGCACATCTGGCAACCTCCTGACCTGACTGTAGGTCAGACTCGCCCAGCAAGCATTGCAGAGTGTCAGCTACTGCCAATAGCGATGAAACAGAGTTCTCTGTTCATTGACAGGCAGCTGGTCGACCTGAACAACCGTTTTCAGGGTGACTCTTATATATTAATGAAGATGCTGCCTCCCCGCTGCTTGCGTCAGACGCGTCTCACCAGCTGGACGCATTACGCATGCAGAGCAGGCTTTATGGACTTGGTTTGGAGGCCTCTGAACTGACTGTTTGCACAACTCATCAAATGGAAAGTGGACGGAGGACAAAAGTTTCCGTCTATCAGTGGCGGTAGACACAGGTAGACACAGGTAGACACTAATTGGTGCTAGAGCACCTGCCCTTTGCCCTCTAGACCTTGCAAGCGCCCTTTTGAAAGTTTGTCTTTTTTTTTACAGTGTATGAGGCCCATGCTGACATGATCACCTAAAAAAAGTTTGTGAATTAAAAGAGGTGTGATAATAATGTCCCAGTTAATATTCTCTCCAAACCCCTCCCCACCCGCACTTGCCTCTCTTCCCAGGTCAACATGAACGCGCAGAGCAAACACAAACGAGCAGCAGACACGCACAGCTGCAACCCACATCCCCGCTCCTCCCATGCCCCGCCAACCAGTTAATACATAAATGAATGGAGTCGAGTGTTTGGCAGAGAGATATTCTGCCATGATGCACAAAACTAGGAGTATCAATAGCAATCCGGTTAGCCGACCGTCACAGAGCAGGAGTGATGAGTTGTGCTGGGTTTGTTGTTGTCCGTCCAGTAAGCTACTTCCGGCTCTCAGCTGTACTACGGCAACGCGCAGCCAGTAGAGTGTGTTGAACGACCTCAATAACAAACGAAGAGCAAAACCTGACGTCACAGTTCAATGGTACTCGTTCGTTTGTTCATTCCAAGGGGCAAACTCCGCCTCAGAACAGTGAAGCTCGCTTTCTTGTTGCAAATAGTGTAATCCTCCCTTCATCCGCTAGGGGCTGGCTCCAAGAGCGAGCAAATCCCCATAGACTCCCATGTTAAAAACGCCAACTTCACAGCAGAAATAAACAGGTTTACAGCCTGGTTCAAAAAATCATTTTAGGTTTATTAGGTCAAGTTTACCTTCATGTCAACTGTGAGGGGGGTGAATTTTTTTATAACTCATTCGTTTAGATGTTATTTATTCTTCAAATTACACATAATTAAGGGCGTGTCCTTATGATTGACATGCGGCAGACCGGAAGCTCCGCCTGCCGACCGGAGGCTCCGAGTTAGCTCCTTCTTTGCTCTTAATAAGGTCTCAGTTTGTTACAGAGTCGCACAACGGCGGTGTTTAGTCAGCGAATTGCAAGTCTAAGCATGTCTTACCTTAACCATGCTGCTTAGGGGGCTTACCTTTGTTAGCTCCTCTTAGTTTCGTGTTAGCTCAGTTAGCGTTTAGCCCACCGTACGTCAGCTGTCAATCATTTGCCCCGCGGCCGCGCTGTGCCCATTTTAGTATTTTCCTGGAGTGACGACGTACGTGACGTGGCAAGATGGCGACGGTAAGACACGCCCACCTGGCTTCACATTTCTCTATTCAGAAGAGACCGGAAGCTACGTCCAGTAATTATATACAGTCTATGGTTCATTCATTAGAAAGTATTGATGAAATTAAAGGAGTTTTGCAGCAGATAATACCTCATATAGAGGCCCGTTCTGGCTGCCCCGTTCCCTCCCATTATATGGACACACGCTGATCGCGAAAAAATCTAAATATTTCACGTAGGAGTCGGAGTGATACAGAAATGTTACTGGGGAGTTAGTGCACATATAAACTATTAGAAATAAGGGTTTTTTTTAGAACTCATCAATTTAGGTGTTATTTAATTTTAAAATGACAAATAATTAAGGGTGTGTCCTTTTGATTGACATGCGGCAGACCGGAAGCCCGGCCTGCCAACCGGTGGCTCCTAGTTAGCTCCTTGTTTGCTCTCAGTAAGGTCTCAGTTTGTAGCGGAGTCGCACAGCGGTGGATTTTAGTCAGCTAATCATGTCTCTGGCTACTTGGTCATAGAGACGTCTCTTTGGCTGAATGTCAGCACGCGCGACTCACCAGCAGACTGCGGTTTAAACCCAACAGACCGATTTCATGAATTATTTAAAGAACAAATGAATATTGTGTAAAAATCAAAGGTTCAGCACCCCCCTACTGCCAGGATGGTATGATCTTTGCTTGGTAACCAAACGCTGCGACTATTCGACTCAGAGACTGACAGTCAAAGCCCTGTTGCTCTGCCAATGGTGCCCCTGCGTTGATGGTAAGCAAAGCGCTGCTGTGTTGTTGTGGCCCTCTTGACCAGCTTCATAGGTAAAATATTCTCTAAATTTTCATGCCCCAATGTTTTTTTTATGTCTTCCTCCTGGTTGTTTTCCTCATCCTCTGCCCTCGGTCATGTGGGAAGTCTCATGCATTGATCTGCAGTGTACCTGCGCCTCCTGCATCCGCACAATGCAACCTGCTTAGTGGCATAAAGTAATGCCTAAAAGTAATCCTTTTATAAAAAGAAAGTAACTGTATTAAGATCACACCAATTCAAACTTTAAGCGGAACGGAATACACTTACTCTGATTTTGTATTTCAAATATACAACGCCATTACATGTAATCCATTACCTCCCAACAATGTGACCTGTCGATGCAAACCCGAGGTGTGCAGCACGCACAACCGCACATCGACACATAGAGCAGCTAATGTCCTTGGAAAAATACAGAACAGTTATAAAATACTTATCACCAGAGAAAGAGATAATAATAACAAGATGATCGTGTGGTTTTTCTGGGAACTCTTTGTGCTGCTTTTCTTATGATTGTACACTTCCAGCGAACTTTCATCAGGCCTGACAGCATGCCTGCACCTGTAACGACAAGGCTTGGCTCAATGTTTAATACACATGAATAACTACACAAGCTGTGCACACCACCTGCCTTTTAGCTGCTGCTCAAAATTTTATCACAAGATCTTTGCTGACATTTTTTTTAACGTTTCTTGAAATACAGTGTTTGCACAAGTGTGTTTTTGTGTGTTTTGTGCTCAGGTTTGTGTTTGAAAGATTAGAGGACTTCTGAAACGACAGAAAACTGGGACAAGAGGTAGTTTAACTAATTTAGATATTATATTCTTTATGTACTGCACAGTTGGCAGACCCTGATCACTTGACCTCGGGATCTGCTTGGGATATGGCTGCAAAAGTTCACTGATATAAATATGGGGCTTCACTTTTCAGGGTTTTATATGTTAAGACCAGCATTTTGCTCTGTACTCAATGGTAAATGGTAAATGGACTGTACTTATATAGCACTTTTCCAGTCATACTGACCACTCAAAGCGCTTTACACGACATGTCACATTCACCCAGTCACACACACAATCATACCCAGATAGGCACATCGGGAGGAAACCTGGGGTTCAGTGTCTTGCCCAAGGACACTTTGGCATGTAATCTTTTTTTTTTTTTTTTTTTTTTAATTCCTACGTGTGTGTGTGTGAGGTAGAGCAGGGGGGGGGGGAGGTCTTGGGAAAGGAGACCAGGGGGGTATGAATTCCCCCCCTGGAAGAAGAGCCGTTACCGGCATTAGGTACCCCTGCCTCCCGGGATCCCCCCAGGGCAGAAGGGGGCAGGCATGGCCGCCCCCACGGCCCGGCGACCGGCGTTCACCACAGAGGGGCCAGCCTCGACCCCTGGGGGCGCTCGACCACCCCAGGCCAGGGAGGGGGGAAAAGGGACGGGAGCGGAAAGGGTCGGCAGAGGGGCCAGAGTCACCGGCCCAACATCCCCAGGCCTCGCAAACCCCCCAAGAGGCACGCAGAGCTGCTATTTTTTTTTTCCCCCTCCCCTTTCCTCCCCCACTCTATTGTATCAACCCTAAACCGACCCTAAACCCTACTTCAAACAACCAACGACTTTACCCCCGTCAACACTCCCCCATCCCATCCTCCTCCCACCCCTCCTGTATAGCCAGTTAGTCCCCGCACATCCGCCCCCCCAGTGTCCATGCCCCCCCTCTCCAAACCCAAGCCTGCACCCCCACCCAGGCCGGGACACGCACAATCCCCCAACCCCGCCAGAGCCACCACCCACCCACCCACACACACACACCCCCCACCCACCCAGCGCCCCGCATCCGATCACCCCACAGAACCATCCCCGCTCCCCACCCAAGCCCCCCCAACCCGACACACACAAACCCCACCAATGCACCACCACCCCCACACCCAAACACCCATCATCCATGCACCCCCACCCACCCCCCATCTCCACACACCCCCACAGGCAACCACACACACACACAACCGCATTCACGCCCCCCCTCCAGTCACACACCCACCCACACACACCAAGGACGAGGACCACAGGGCCACCAGCCCCCCCCCACGCCACAAGTCCACTGCCTCCAGCCCCCGGACCACGCGAGACCAACCCGCACGAGACCACCGGCGCAGGCCAGCCCCAACCGACACAGCGACCGGGCGGGACAGGCACCCGGCGTGGAAAAGACCCGGCCACCCCGCAACCCCCCACCTCCACACACTAGAGCTGAACGATATGGACAAAACCCCACACCCCGACAGCCACGCCAGACACCCCAACATCGATACGACACGACTACGGGTCCGCCGAAAACCCAGCACCCCCGCGAAAAGCGCAGCTCCGTCCGAGACCCCCAGAGCCCCACACGCAGGACAAGCACAGGGGAAATCCACACCCCCCACATAGCCGCTCCCGCGACACCAACATCCCGAATGCCCACATCCCGACACAGACACGACAACGATACACCCCCCAGCCCCACCACACACCCGCACGCACACAGCAGAGGCGCCCCGGCCCCCGGCGCAGTGACTAGACGTCACCAGGTTCTGAGGACCGGCCAAAACCAGAGGAGGCACGTCCCGCCGGCCCGCCCCCCCCCAGCGCCAAGCCGGGTCCCCCGGCCCCGGAGGCAGGGGCCACCCCGGAGCACCGGGGCCCAGGACCCCCCGCCCCGGGACGACCCCGGCCACCCGGCGCCAGCCGACAGCCACCGGCCAGGGCCCCACCAGCGACCCGCCCACCGCCGCAGAGCAGCCCCAACCGCTGGCCCCCATGCCCCCCATCGGGCTGGATACAACCCCGCCCCAGCGGCGAGGCAGCCCAGACCCCCCCCCCAAGTCAACCGCCAGGGATCCATAGCCATCAAGCACTCGCCAGCACCCAACCCCCACATCGCCGAGGCCGCTCTCCTACACCAACGTTAAGTGATGGAGCTAATCACAGGGGACCAGAGGGAGTGGAATTCATCTAACTGGTTCTTAGAGGAGGCAGACATCTTCTCAATACTGATATGGTCTACTAAGAAATTCCTAAACTGGCTAATGCTCAGATTATTTTTGGATTTCCAGTTTACCAAGATAGTTTTCTTTGCAATACATAATACAGTAAGTATCATATGTGCATAGTTGGTTACCGTGTTGATCTCATCCAAGTCCCCCAGTAAACACAGTGTGGGGCTTGCAGGAAAGTTACACCTGAGCCACGTTGACAGGTCATCACACACCTGAAGCCAAAACCTCTGGACAGGTGGACAAGACCACAAGGCGTGAAGATAATTGTCTGTTGTATTCTCATTGCAGTGCAAACAAATATTTGAAGGTGACAGACCCATCTTGAACATCCTCTGTCCTGTGTAATGTACTCTGTGTAAAACCTTGAATTGTATCAACTGCATATTTGAGTTTTTAGTCATTAGGAACGTGTTTAAACATATCTGTGTCCATGTGTTTTGGTTAAGGGTTCTGGACAAGTCAGCCTCCCACTTCGAAGTTGGAAGGGAAATTGAATCATCCAGTTTTAATAATAATCTATATATTTTCGACAGTAGTTTGGGGATAGAGAGATTCAGGAATTCTGCTACCCTGACCGGAGTCTGCAGGATCAGTTGGTTAGAGGTATATTTTTTGCTTAATATAGATTTAAGTTGATGGTATTCTAAGAATTTAGTACTACCGATCCCGTATTGTAAGGTAAGTGTATTAAATGACAGGAATTTTCCATTTTCAATGATATGTTGTAATTGTTTTACTCCTTTATCCTTCCAATGCACAAAATTAATCATTTTCTTGTTTTGTAAAATATCCAGGTTATTCCAGATGGGTGTGAGTTTACATGGAATAATAGAAGACTCGGTTAATTTCAGGAATTCCCACCATGCTTTCAGAGTAGAGCAGATGTTGATACTTTTAAAGCATTTATGAGATCTGACTGCTGAACTGATAAACGGCAAATCAGAGACATCCAGATCCTCACATAATGCTTGTTCTGTGTCTAGCCACGGTTCATCTAGATGGGTAGGTTTCAGCCATTTGGAAATAAATTGTAGCTTATTTGCTAGGAAATAATAATTGAAATTGGGTGAGTCTAACCCTCCCCGGTTTTTTACCTGTTGTAAGGTTTTTAAACTGATACGTGATGGCTTGTTTTTCCAAAGAAATTTGGAAATGTGAGAGTCCAGTGACTTAAACCAACTGGAGGAAGGTTTGGTGGGTATCATTGAGAACAAGTAGTTAATTTTCGGTAGAACCATCATTTTGATGGTAGCAACTCTCCCCATGAGTGATATGGGTAAGTGCTTCCATCGCGTGAGATCTTCCTCTATTGACTTTAATAGCTGGACATAATTTAACTTTATTAACTCTGAAAGTTGTGGAGAAATATTTATTCCTAAATATCTGATATTACCACACTGTATTGTGGTGTTAGGAATGTTTTGTAAAGTACAATTTACAGATAAAGCTGTAGTCTTGGTCCAGTTAATAGAGTACTCAGATATCATTGAAAATTTATTGATCAATGTGATTGTCTGGGAGAGAGATGTTGATGAGTTCTGGAGGAAAAGCAGTACGTCGTCTGCATAAAGACTTATTTTATGTTCTAGATTTTTGCCGGGGATCCCTTTAATATCTCTGTCCTGTCTTATAGCGGCTGCTAGTGGTTCAATGAAAATGGCAAAAAGTGAAGGGGAGAGCGGGCAGCCCTGCCTGGTGCCTCGCTGTAAACAGAAACTTGGAGAGGTTTGGTCATTGGTCCTCACACATGCATTAGGGTTGTTATAAAGTATTTTTATCCAGTCTATGAAATAAGGACCAAAACCAAATTTATTTAATGTTGCAAACAGGAATTTCCAGTTAACACGATCGAAGGCTTTTTCTGCATCTAACGAGATGATAGTGGATTCCAGATTATGAATGGTAGCATAGTCTATTAGATTAATCAGCCTGCGTGTGTTAGTAGAAGAATGTCGACCTTTAATAAAACCAGTTTGATCAGGATGTATTATCAGAGGAGTTATTTTTTCTATCCTTTTTAGCGAGTGCTTTGCTGATTATCTTAAGATCTACATTTATTAATGAGATTGGCCGATAACTAGCTGGAAGTGTCGGGTCTTTACCTGGTTTTAATAATACGGTGATATTTGCTGAATTCATATTTGGTGGTATTTTCTGTTTCTCTTTTATTTCTAGTATCATTTTATAAAAAGTGGGAGCCAGAATTGTCCAGAACTCTTTGTAAAATTCGACCGGATATCCATCTGGGCCTGGGGCTTTATTATTGGGCATATGTTGCAGAGCGTCATGTAATTCATTTATTGAGAGGGGTGAATCTAAAACCGTAATATTTTCCTGTTGTAGTTTTGGAAGAATGATACTATTAAGAAATTGATTAATATCATCATCTGTGGGGTTTATTTGTGATTCATATAGTGTTCTGTAGAAGTTTCTAAAAATGTTATTTATCTGGTCAGGATCATGGCTGATACTTCCTTCTGAGTCTTTAACAGAGGAGATTGTTGCTTTTTCCTTATTTATTTTTAACTGATTAGCTAGAAGCTTGCCAGACTTGTTACTATGGTCGAAATTTTCTAAACGAAGTCTTTGAACTAAGAATTGTGTTTTTTGGTCTATTATTTTGTTTAACTCGAGCTTGAATTTCCTTATATCATTCAGCATGTGTTCCTCCGGGGAGACCTGGTAGGCGTCTTCTAGTGATTTAATTCTAACTTCTAATTCTGAGATTCTTGCAGCTTCCTTTTTTTTTTATGGGAAGAGAAGGAAATTATTTTCCCTCGCATTACTGCTTTACCTGCTTCCCAAAGGACACATGCTGGAGTTTCTGGTACATCGTTGTTCTCTAGATAAATGGACCATTCTCTTTTAAAATAGCTAATAAACTCAGGATCTTTCAGTAATGATGTATTAAATCTCCAACTCCTAGTTGCTGGTTTAATAGTTTTATTTCTCAGAGTTAATGATACTGGTGCGTGATCACTGATGGTTATTGGGTGGATTTCTATTTCTGAGATTTCACTCATCAATGAGCTGCTGGTTAAGAAGTAATCTAATCTAGAGTAGGAATGATGAACTGAGGAGAAGAAGGTATATTGTCTCGTGGTGGGGTGATGAGATCGCCATGCATCACAAAGGCCGAAATCCTTCATATACTGCTTAACGATATCCGATGAATGCCATATTTTGTTATGTCCTGCTGTACTGAGCCTGTCCATACCTGGATCACATACCATGTTGAAGTCTCCGCCCAATAATACCGCCCTATCAGAGTAGTTATGCAAAGCAGAGAAAAATGAGTCAAAGAATAATGGATCATCTACGTTTGGTCCATATATATTCCATATATATTTGCAATGCATACCTTAAGATTCTGAACAGTTAATGTGACTATTATAAATCTGCCTTCTGGATCTCTGATTACATCATCAATGTCAAATTTTAACCTGCTATTAATCAGAATTGCTACACCTCTCTGTCTAGAATTATAGCCAGCTGAATACACGTGTGGAAACTGTCTTGTCTGAAGGAGATCGACTGAGGAGTTTGATAAATATGTTTCCTGAAGTAAGACAATGTCTGCCTGAAGATCTTTTAGCCGGTTGGAAATTTTTAATCTCTTATCCCCTGTGCGAGCTCCGCGCACATTCCAGGTGACTATTTTCATTCAACCAACGCTGAAATAAGTGTTACATGCATATTAATAAAGCCGTGCGTATGTGTGCGTATGTCTGCCGTAAGTATGAATACTAAGCTGCAGGCTAAACCAGTCTGTCTGTGTGTGCATGGCGCTGTTTCTTCCTGCAGTGTGTGTGTGCGTGCGCCTGCATGTGTGCCTCGCGCTGCGTGTGCTGGAGTTTCTACACCCGTAGTGTTCACGTTTGTAAAGTCGCGAGTGAAATGACAGTTCACTGTGTGGGAGTGAGGGGGAAGGAAAGAGGGGAGGAAAGGAATGAAAAGTGAAAAAAGAAGAAGCGTGACAAAAAACCAGAGGTTTAAAAAGTGCATCCGTGTTGTGAGCCGTGAAGTCGAAACGGTAGTGAGATTAGTAATTATGATCATAACAGATAATAATTCATCTAATCAGAGTTAGGAGGATATGAAACTGAACTGTACCTGACATCAGAAGAGCCACGGGGTGATGTTTGAGTCCCGATAAAGAAGTCCGTTAATAAATAATTTATCCACCGCGATGACAGCTCGGGATCCCTCCGTAATGGCTTTTTTCCTGATAGGAAACAGGACTTTACGCCGGTGCAGGATTTCTTTAGGATACTGGTCGTTTACTCCAAAGTTGGTCCCTTTCAGCTCGCGGCCCTGCTTCTTTACTTGCTCTTTTTGTTTAAAGTGAACAAACTTAGCAACAATCGGTCTTGGTCTGCGTGAATCCGGCATTTTACTTCCCATTCAGTGGACGCGATGAAAGCCGATACCATTGACTGTATCGGAGGGGAGTTTTAGTTGTTTATGAATGAAGGTTTTTATTGTTTCCTCGGGGTTCTCGTCTGCCTGCTCTGGGATCCCTGCAAATACCAGATTATCTCTCATGCTCCGAGCCTGCAGATCGATTACTGACTCTCTCATCTTTTTATTTTCTCCTGACAGCCGGTTTATTCCCTCAGTGAGGGACCTAACCGTGTCTTGTAGGTCGGCGTTTGCGGCCGCTAGTGTTTCCACCTGTTTCTGGCTGAACTCCAATGATTCCCGGAGCGCCTGGAATTCTTTATGGAGAACCTCCACCAGGTTCAAACGGGCGTCAAAGCTGTCTACTTTCCTCTCTATGGAGAGAAGGATATCCATCGAGTTTTCTGATGAAGACATCGCACTAGAGGAATCTCCTACCCGAGCTCTCTTGCCTTTTTTTTTCCTCTCCGGAGTGGACGCTGACTTCGGTTTTTTTAAACCTTTTTTCATGGCCTGCTGCTCATGGTACAGAAGATCAATGTAATCCGCCGGGCTGATCGAATCTTCCCCGCTTCCCTCCAGGTTGTACCCTTCACTATACTGATTTTTTTGATTATTTGTTTTAATGATTATTTATTATATTGGCAAATATTAATAAGTTGAAGTTGAAGCGCTAAATTTCTTAACTCGCCTGGTTTGAATCGCCTACCGTCCCACAGATACTGCGTCACTACAGCGTCATCCTCTCACTACAGCGTCATCCAGCGTCATCCAGCGTGGTAACCAAACGCTGCGACTATTCGACTCAGAGACTGACAGTCAAAGCCCTGTTGCTCTGCCAATGGTGCCCCTGCGTTGATGGTAAGCAAAGCGCTGCTGTGTTGTTGTGGCCCTCTTGACCAGCTTCATAGGTAAAATATTCTCTAAATTTTCATGCCCCAATGTTTTTTTTATGTCTTCCTCCTGGTTGTTGTCCTCATCCTCTGCCCTCGGTCATGTGGGAAGTCTCATGCATTGATCTGCAGTGTACCTGCGCCTCCTGCATCCGCACAATGCAACCTGCTTAGTGGCATAAAGTAATGCCTAAAAGTAATCCTTTTATAAAAAGAAAGTAACTGTATTAAGATCACACCAATTCAAACTTTAAGCGGAACGGAATACACTTACTCTGATTTTGTATTTCAAATATACAACGCCATTACATGTAATCCATTACCTCCCAACAATGTGACCTGTCGATGCAAACCCGAGGTGTGCAGCACGCACAACCGCACATCGACACATAGAGCAGCTAATGTCCTTGGAAAAATACAGAACAGTTATAAAATACTTATCACCAGAGAAAGAGATAATAATAACAAGATGATCGTGTGGTTTTTCTGGGAACTCTTTGTGCTGCTTTTCTTATGATTGTACACTTCCAGCGAACTTTCATCAGGCCTGACAGCATGCCTGCACCTGTAACGACAAGGCTTGGCTCAATGTTTAATACACATGAATAACTACACAAGCTGTGCACACCACCTGCCTTTTAGCTGCTGCTCAAAATTTTATCACAAGATCTTTGCTGACATTTTTTTTAACGTTTCTTGAAATACAGTGTTTGCACAAGTGTGTTTTTGTGTGTTTTGTGCTCAGGTTTGTGTTTGAAAGATTAGAGGACTTCTGAAACGACAGAAAACTGGGACAAGAGGTAGTTTAACTAATTTAGATATTATATTCTTTATGTACTGCACAGTTGGCAGACCCTGATCACTTGACCTCGGGATCTGCTTGGGATATGGCTGCAAAAGTTCACTGATATAAATATGGGGCTTCACTTTTCAGGGTTTTATATGTTAAGACCAGCATTTTGCTCTGTACTCAATGGTAAATGGTAAATGGACTGTACTTATATAGCACTTTTACAGTCATACTGACCACTCAAAGCGCTTTACACGACATGTCACATTCACCCAGTCACACACACAATCATACCCAGATAGGCACATCGGGAGGAAACCTGGGGTTCAGTGTCTTGCCCAAGGACACTTTGGCATGTAATCTGGGGAAGCCTGAAATCGACCTTCCGGTTGAAAGACAAATGCTCTTCCACCTGAGCTACAGCCGCCGATAGTAGATAGGAAGCCAGTGCAGCTAAGCTAACAAAGCTGTGATGTATTTCAAAGATTCATTTAGGGAGCCTTGCAGCAGCATTCTGTACAACATGAAACATGAAAACAGTAACAGTAGTCCAGCCGTGAAGATATAAAATCATGTATGAACATCTCCTGCTCAGAATGTAACACAATAGGGCTTAGCTGAAAATAAAAGCCAACAGTGATTTAACATGAGTGTACAGAAGTCAGTGCTGGGTCACCGTAACCCACAGGTTCCTGATTGGGTTTTACTTTTATTCATTTTGGACCTTTATTACTTCAGTACTTTATTTATTTTATTTCTTTAATAATGTTTTATTGTTTTAATCACTACAGTACCTGCTGGCGATGCCTCTCTTTCTTTCCCCGCTCCTCTAGTAGTCGCTGGTATCTCAAAGAACCACCCCCATGACATTTACATAGGAAGTGGTTGGACCAAGAAACTGGACACTTGTAAGAAAAAAACAACAGGGGCAGAGACAAGGATTTCAATGTTTAGATCATTAAGTTGACGGAAAATTTCAACCATCCAACTCTTCATAGACTTGGACATTTGAGAAGACTCAAAATCTTACTGAGTTGAACAGGTAACCTTTGTCAAAACAGTTCAGTTTAATCAAACTAAACTTAAGAGTATTGAAGGTGCCATAACATCAAATTTCACTTTTCTGGGGTTTGGGGGGTATAATATGATCTGTTGTGCACCGATGAGGCCATGTGAATGTCAAGAGCGAGTATAGTGATCTTCACACAGCGCTGCATTAAACAGACATGATTCTGTTTAGTTAATTATTGAATGACACGCCTAAAATTATTTGTCTGTACAAAAAATATTAATTGCTACATCAAGAAAAGCTGTTAATGTACAAACGATACACAAATATTTTTTTTTCC
The DNA here is from genome assembly GCA_023101725.1 of Atherinomorus stipes. Lineage (NCBI taxonomy): Eukaryota > Metazoa > Chordata > Actinopteri > Atheriniformes > Atherinidae > Atherinomorus > Atherinomorus stipes. The sequence goes on from JALJCO010012807.1 coordinate 1,058,855, forward strand.
TCTGCATAAAGCTCAAAAGTTTGATTTTCTCAACAAAACAAAACAGAAAGTTTAAAACAAAGATCTCAGAAAAGGAAGGTGTTATTTCCTCAGAAAATGGGATCTTAATGGTCATGTCTTAGCATGTCGTAACAGTAGAGATGTGAAGTTAATGCTTCCCTGTTTGTCTCTGACACAAGATGTTCAGTGGAATTTCTGATGGGAGTTGTGTAAGAACGAAATCCAATCGAGAAGCGAGTGACAATTGGCTCCACCCAACATTTAATGTGGACCAACACATCAGGTGCAGCTCCCCGGTATAAATGCAAGCACAAGTTACCGCTGAATTAAAAACGCAAGAGAAAGAAGATAACTGACTTCTCTGCAGCATCAGCAAACCTCATCATGTCTCTGGGAGGATTTTCAGATGTTAAGAAGGCCACTAAAGAAATACAAGAGCTTTGTGATCTGGCAAGTGTCAATACAATTAAGACCTCAATATGTGTGCTCCATTTAACTCAGGATTTCCTGCCATTTCCTTTCATGAACAGGTGAAGCCTTATGTGGAAAAAGAAACAGGGAAAGTGTATGAAGAATTTGAAGCTATTGAATACAGGAACCAGATTGTGAATGGAGAAAATTTCCTCATTAAGGTAAGTAATTAACAATTTTGGCATAAATGTGTCTTTAATATAGCCTAAGCTGAATAACAAGTGGTATCAATATGAACCTGCAAAATTAATGAGGGACTGGTTAAAGGATCACTGATACCTGTAGGAGAAGGCAAATGTCAGTTTTTCAGTGTTTCTGCCCTACCTGCAGGTTCATGTTGGAGGAGAGAGCTACGTTCATCTGATGGTCTTCCTTCAAGTGAATGAAAAATCCCCTGAACTGAAGGGTGTCCAGCCGAACAAAAAAAGGGATGACCCCCTCATCCCTTTCTGATGATGTAAGACAGCAGCAGTCTTCCATCAAAATACTTTGCTTGTTCATTCTAAAATGGTTCTGTGAAATTTCTTTGTAATGGAGAAATCTGATGTTTGGCTGTAAAAAAAAAGAAAAAGAAAAGAAAGATGTGAAAGTTTGACTTCTGTGAACATGCAATCAGCTGAAATAAACTGTCACAAATAATACCGCAAAAGAAGTTGACTGTGTTTTTTTTACATATATATATATAATGGATCCATAAAATCAAGTTTCCAGACTCAAAAATTATAAATGCAAATTTGATCACTGTAACCAGAAAACATTTGTTGCCTCTGAGATGACTGTCCATTTTTTGTTTGAAATTAATAAAGGGTAATTATACATTTGATAACCGCATTTCTGGGTGATATAAACATATTAAATATGTTAAACATTGTAAATATTGAACAAGTGTTAAGGTACTCGAAGCAGGAGCAGTTTGACCCTCAAGCATCAGCTGGGAGCATTTTCTCTTTGAGGCCCAGAAACTGATGTCTCAATTAAGTTTTTCCATCATGGCTATGGTGAGTGTTATCAATATACAAGAAAAAAAAAATCCTCCTGAAGTTTGCTGATGGCACCAGCTTCATCTCTGATGGGGACCAGTCAGTCTGGGGATGGCAAAACCGAAGCCTCGTGAGACAATTAGACATTGTGAACCTGACAACTGCCCTGAGATCGACACTATTGAAACATTTGAGACATTTGAGAAAGAAAGAAAGAAAGAAAGAAAGAAAGAAAGAAAGAAAGAAAGAAACATTTGAGACCAGCTTGAGACGATCAGTATGAGCTTCATCTGCTGGCTGTGGATGTTTACTGCAGCCAAGGGAAGCGCTGCCAGGAGCTGACATGTCCCTGACTCAGTGTGTAGTAAAAGATAGGTTCTCAATCTTCTGTTAGTGTTTCCACTGTCTTTAATATCTGAGAATTATCCTCTGTGATAAATAAAATATTTTTCATGTCATTCCCAAGTGACTGGAACCCATATTAAGCATTGAGAAATGAATAAACCCTGTCCCTTCAAGATTTCCAGTTGGCACTATGCACTATGGATGAAGGAGAGCTCGGTTGCGTGGTGACGTGGTCACATGACTTTCAGCACTTGGCATGAAGAGACTTCGACCAAAACAATGCTTGCTAGACTTCTGGTTCATATGGACAAGGTGGTGTTGAGCAGACGGGCTCGAGCGTAACATCTCTAACCGTGCTTTTCGGACCAAAAGCGGTACAGATGCCCAAGGGTGCACAACAAACAAGCGGGGGTGCTGTATGGGGGCGGGGGGGAGTTAGGAAGATTCCAAGGGCCCATGACTGGGGGGGACCCCAAAAGATGTGGAAATTATCAAACCTTCATTTCAAATAATATGTTTGTATGCATTTCAAATAGAACAAGAAAACAGTAGTAGAATAAATTACCTTTGTGTTCTTACTAGTTTTTCAGCAGTAAACGGCAAAACAAAGTGTGGCAGTTGACGGTCCTGTCATTATGCCTCCGATTGATCATGTGCCCTGGCTACTTGGCAACAGGGATGTCCCTTTGGCTGAATGGTCAGTGATTTTAGAGGCGGCGCCTCTGCAAACAGGACAGCTGCCAAAGCCTTTGCACGGACGTATTTTAGGGGGGGGGGCACAGGGGACATGTACTCCTGCACAGGGGATGTCTACCCCTGCACTTTTTACTGTCTGAAACTATTTTTTCCGAGCCGTCTTTAAACGCACTCTGAGCGCACTCATGCTAGGCCGGCAGGTGGATCACAGACGGGAGCAGCAAAGCTGCTGAACAACAGTGTGTAACAGGAAAGTTCAGCACACCAGTCAGAGCTAGCAATAAACTTCACACAATTTTTTCCCCCCAAACAAACCATGTAAGTAGAAGCTGTTCCATGCAGATAATGTTAGCTAAATAATGACTAGTTAGCACGGACCAATACATCATGTTAAGCTAGTTAACAAGACTACTGTTGTTGTTGTTACCTACATCCCTTGCTATTTAGTTCATGCTAAGAATAAAGCCAATCCTCCTTCATTTCTATCGAGGACTTGTTCTCATTATTGTTTCCTTATATATAAAATTAATCTTATTGCCACATTGTATGGTGCAATTGTCCAACTGTTGATGTCATGCATAAATATATTATTGTCAGGTGAAGGATAGTAGGGATGCAGGAGGAGATGCTGAAGGAGAAAAGGCTGGAGGCTCACAGGTGAGGTTGAAAGAATAAACATTAGTCATGAGATGAAGCATTGTGACAAATGTTAGTTGATAATCTGTATTAGAGCTTTCAAAGTTCAAACACCTGAGGCCGCAGTCGTCCTCAAAATTATTCATACCCTCCACCTAAAGAAGAGGCTAAATTGTCAACAGTAATTCAAAGAACAAGAAACCTAAAAAACTAATATTAAATTAAAAAAAAAATACTTACAAAATTATATTTTAGTAAAATAAATTGTTTTCTTTTGAATTATAGTTGAAAATGATTTATTTTTA